>VYXD01007802.1:707885-753832 GCA_013397195.1 Hylia prasina
GAGAGGAGAGGAGAGGAGAGGAGAGGAGAGGAAGGCAAGAACTGTGGGTTTTTTTCAGAAAGGTGTAGCCTCGTGTTTTTTAGTTTACTCCCAATTCATGTGTGTGGTGATCTCTTGCTTAGGGATGACCTGAGTGCTTATAGAAAATGCTTATTTTGTGGGGAGGCAGGTGGCGATGGGTGTTATCAGGTGTGGTTGTGAATATTTCTGTCTCTGAATTCCAAAGCCGTCCTGTCTAGATCCCCATGATCTGCCATTGCACTAAGCTGTATCTTAATAGGCAGGGTCCAGGGGTTTGTTGGGATGGTGATGGGAAGTGGCTCTCAGGCCCTTTAGGAAGGGGAGCTACAAACATGTGACTCTCAAGGGCTGGTGTGGGGCATGCGCTATTCCCAGCCCCACATGGTCTGGCATGCGTTCAGCCATTCTCTCCTCCTCCATGTGGGTTTTTCTACGTGCCTTTCCCACGCAGCAAACTGTTGCAGACCATGGTTCTCATTCCTCCTCTGCTCTCTTCTTTTCTAGAACAGTGAGGGTTTCCTGTCTTGATAGAATTTGCCTCTTTAGCAGTGGCTGAGGAGCCTCAGCCTTCTTTAACCAGGTGTACCACACGGCCCATGTACTTTGGAGAAACTTCTCTCTAAATATAATGCCCTTTTCCCCTTGTGCCTTCAGGGCCTTTCCTTTTGTCTGGGAGGAAGAGCTTCAGAATAACTGATGTCTAAACTTGCTTCGTTTTCCTCCAAGTTATTTTTTCTCTGCTCTGGGGAGAAGGGAAAGTATTTCTTGCCCATTTTCATTGTGATCTCTTTTCTTTTTGGGTTTATAATGGGATCTCTCACTACCTTAAAAAATAACCACCTGTACACCTAAATAAGAAAAAATCTTGCCCTCTCAAACAAGATGGAGGTCCTGACAGAATTTAGCAAACTTTCTGAGTCAAATTTGCCATGTTGGGAACATGTGAGAATACAGGTGCCTTCCAGACCAGGCTCAGTGGGAGGCAGCAGTTGGTTGGGATTGTTGCTTCTTTGCCTTTCTACTTCGATGGCTCTCACCATAGTGTGTGCTGTGCATCTGGTGTTGGCACTGGAGGCAGCAGGGAAGGGATCTGCATGCTCAGTTCATTTTAGGTAAGGGAAGCTGTGAGTCCTTTATCCCTGTAAGCCAACACAGGTTGTCTCCATATGTGCGTGCTGCCCCAGCCTGGCTCCCACTGGGCATGGGGTAGCCAAGCCAAGCCAACATCTCCAGCTTGAGATGTGCTAAAAGTTGGCTGAATGAATACTCTGCTCTTCTGCTCCATAAAACACGCCGAGCAAACCCACTTAGGCTCATAAACCCCATCGCATTTTTCCTTTTGAAAGGACTAGCATCAGCCCCACTCTCCTCCACATGCTCTGTTTGGAAACAAGGCGACACATCAGGAAGAGCCTGAAGGAAGAATTTATGGTGCCTCTAATTAGTCAGTTTGTTCCATCCTTGAAGGAGAGGATAACGAGCGACAGGGATGCATTGCTGGCCTCTGGAGGAAGAGCACTGTGGCTAGGCTCATGTCCAACTGCTGATAGGGTAATTAGTGGTAACTGGGAGCTATCAATCATCTGGGGTGGAAAAATGTCTGGTCTAAAGGAAAGACCCTCCCAAACATTTTCATAACTCAAAAGGGTGTGAGACAGGGTCTGGAAGACAGTACTGGCAGTCCGTGAGGTATTTGAGGAAGGAGTCTATTAAAAGATAAATTGAACACAATGGTCTTTTGTTTGTCCCTGGGTAGGTGACAGAATTTGCTGTTATAAAAGTTGCAAAGTATTTTGGAAAGAGGAAGGAAGAAGAAAAGAGTTAGCAGATGGAAAAGAGAGAAGAATAACAAAACTTAAGGGGGAGAAAAAAGTAACAGTGCACTAGTTATTAAAATCAGCTGCTTTTATAATTGTTGCTAAAATAGCAAAAATTATTTAGGATTAAAATTAATTATGCAATTTGCCTAGCGAATAAAGTGTGCTGTTTGCATTTGAAGTGCATGGGCAGAGAATTTATTAAAATAATTATTAGTTATAGTAAGGTCCAACTTTCTACTTTTCCCAGGCAACCACATTATGAGAGAGATTGTAATTTTCAACAGGAGGTAAAAATGCCATGGATTTTGGTTTTTGCTTTACCCAGCCATGATTTACTGTGTCCATTTTTTCCTTGTGGTTCCTTCCTAATTCTGCAGCTCTCTGAGGAATAGGGCTTGTGCAGGGCTTGGCCGAGTGCTGAAGAAGCGGCTAGCTCCTCGGTGCAGAAATGAGACACTCCTCTTGAACAACCAGCTGCAATTTTCAAACTGGTTTGGATCTCTCCAGAGCTTTCAAATGCCTCCTTCTTATCCCTGGCATGGAAGAGGATGTGTTAGGGGATGTAGGGTGGGTGTTCCAGAGAGATTATCAAACATCTGCCAAAGGATGGGGTTTGTTGGAGTGGTATCTTATTGAACTGGCAGGTGCGTCTTCAGACGGAGAGCTGTGAGGCGCTTCTGGTGCTCAGGTGTTTGAAGTGGATTTCAAAAACACAGAAGGAGCTGGGGAATTGGTGGGGTATTGCCCCTGGAGAGCAGGAACTGGGGAAGAAGTTGAGAAAACTCAGCAGCCTGACAGAGAAACTGTTGAAGGCTTGAGTTAAAGTTGTCCCAGTGCAAACCAGAGGACAGAAGAGATCAGCTAAAGAAAATCACAAAGTCCTCAGTAAGAAATTCAGGACAGGAGGGAAGTAAAGCTGGGAGGATTTAAAATGAATGGGTAATCAAGATGAAAATCTGAGAGGCTAGGATGAGGTGGGACTGTCAAGGACACCAAGAAAAGACTGAAGTTTTTCCTTGTGAGTGAGATGGAGACCTTCCTCCTCACTGGAACATGAGTGCCAGTCACACCCGACAGCAAGGACATCAGCTTCTTAAAGAAAAGAGCCTTTGAGCGCTCATGGGAGAGCAAGGGTCATGTCAGAACAGAAGGGCAAGGCAGAGGTGGTGATGGGGAGGAACTAATTTTCCCTCTGTGAGTAAGACCCTGCAGGTAAGGTAAATAGACACCATGTCTTCTGCCTTCACCAAGTTGTCGGCCATTGACTCATGCAGTGAGCTGGAGAGGTGGTTGCTGTTTGAGAATTACATTTCAAGAGGCAAAAAGGCCACTGAGGGGGAACAATGAGAACAACCAGAGGTCCAGAAAACATGGCCTCTGCAGAGAGACTGGAAGAATCAGGTTTTGTTTAGTCTAAAGACAAGAGAAGACTGAGGAACAGGACAGCAGACATCAAATACATGAGGTAACCGCAAAAAGGAGAGAAATAAAAATCTCTTCTTTGAATTTGCTGTGCATCAGAGGTCATTGACTGACTTAAACAACAACACTGGAAATTTGGGGTAGTCTCTAAAAAAGATAATAAATATGAATCAGGGCTTGGGTATTGCCTGGACTGGGTCACTAGGGAAGCACGTGGTGTTGCTATCCCCAGAGGACAGCAACAGGTTAGAGAAATATTTGCCCAAATGGGCTAGGTACAGACTTTTTATTCCTTTGGTCGCTTTGAAGACGTTCCCTCCTCAGTTTCGGGTCACTCTCATTTCACAGGAATCCTTTAATGTCTGTTTGGTTTGCTCAGGGGAGGCAGAAGGGGAAGAGAAAGGGGGATAGCCAAGAACAGCAGTTTGGGGCTGGTGGTTTGCTGGAGCCTGGGGGCACGCTGCCTCTTTGGCAGAAGGTGGTGGAGTGGAATGAGCCGGCCACCATAAGGTTTCCATTTACCATCCAGGGGTCCGCACCACTACTGGAAAACCTTGGGGGGGCCTTCAAGCATGAAAACCCACTGGGTGAGCTGACCCTGGGAGTCCTTCCCAGCCCGGATTTCTCTGCTTTCTGTGGTGCTAAGTGCTTCAGCATGGCAGGGACAAATGCGATTGTTTGCTGCTTGGGAAGAGCTTGCTGACCCATGGATGCCTGCCCAAAACGAGCACTGTGCTGCCCAGTGTTGGCCATCCCACCATCTCTCCCCTGGCAGTGCCAGAGGTGCTCTGTTTGTCCCGGGTGCAGCCAGCACTGTGTGGGCCGTCTGCTCTTGACCCTTTCCTGCCCTTTGTTTTTGCAAGGGGCTCTCCCAAATGTTTGTCAGAATATTTCTGCTTGTCTATTGTTGAGCAATTTAATTTGCCTAATGGGCTGGCTGTGGTTATGCCAAAGGCCCCACCTACCCTTATCAGATTCTTCTGGCTCTGCAGGCTGACTGGCTTCTGTTGTCCTTGTTTTGAAACAAGCAGAGATGTTTGGAGATGTTTGGAGATGTTTGGAATCTCTGATTAAACTCCACTATCAGACCCCTCTTTTATTTTTGAGACTAATGCTTAATCACGTTAATTTTTCTGTGGGGCTTCACCTTGGTGTCTACTTTGATCACAGCATCGTTTGGACTTTTTTTGGTGCTGTGCTTGCAGCCTTCTGCTTGGCTTGGGCCGGTGATGGTGGTGCACTGGGATGCTCAGAGTGCCTGAGCAGTGACTTTTATCCTCAACAGCTGCTGATATTAACTGCCGAGTCTCAGTGATGTCATGGGTGTGATTTTGGGGGAGCGCTTGAATGACTGGCATAACCTGGTGCCTCAGCTTAGCGTTGGTCAGATTTTTTGGCAGTGAAATCCTGATGGTCATTTCACTGTCCAACATTTCTGCAACCTTTTGAAGAACCTCTTGCCACTCTGCAAGGGTGTAACAAAGAAGGGAATGTTTTAGAGGTGGAGGAGCCTCGCCTTTTGCAAGGGCCTTCTGCTCTCTGGACTGAGTTATCCACACAGATTGTCTGCCACTGCTGACAAAACCTGAAGCAAAATTACTGGAGATTGTCTTTGGGTAGTTAGTGCTTAAAACTTTTCTTATTTTTTCAAGATTTTTTTTGTCTTTAATTCCACCTACAGCTAATAATGAATTATGGCAAGGCACATGGCCTTTTCATTTGAAGTTCATGTTCCCTCCACTTCCCCTTGTATCATTTGTCCCCTGACGGAGGTAGAGAAGCTGGCTCTAGATGAATGTGAGTACTCTGGATCTGTTGTGCAAAAACTGCAGCACGGCCAGTGCTTAAATTGGCCAAGCCCATTATTTGTGTTTCATGCACCCAGCTGGGGTATGCCTGCTCCAAAATGGGGCACTGAATGCCCATGGAACCATGAATTAGAGGTTCCATGCCACCCTGGGTAAGGTCATGCTCAGGCCACTGACATTTTAATCAGCATTTCATAACTAATTGCCTGGCCACAGCTATCTTGTTATCAATTAACATAGCCCTGAATGTCAGGAAGTAACTGTATCTCTCTAACTCCCTAAGGCTGGCTTCTGGGTCTGTGAAATGGCTGGATTTCCTCCCAGGGATGGATTACATGTTTACATCTTCCCTGCTGCCAGAGTGTGTAGTGAGGATGACCCAAGTAAGCAACCGTAATGTCTTCGTCTTCCCTCTCTCTCTCCTTGTCTTATGTATGCTATACAAGAGGAAAAAAAATACCCCTTGTATGCGAGCTCTTGCAGCAGGCTGGAAGATATGCACATTGCAGACACTGTACTGCCTGAATCCAAGAAATTAGAGGGAAAAAAAAAATAAGCAACAGTATTTGGGAACCTTTTGAGAATGGACACTTTTCCAGAGTTCAGGAAATGCCCATAAGTGGATGGGATCATTTCAATGATCCTCTCAGTCCAGAGAGCACTGCTGCCTCAAAGCGGAGAATATCTCTGTCATCAGCAGAAGGCCTCTCACCAAACCTGCTCCTCTGTGTCCAGCTTTTAACATCTGATAGTCTGGAACATGAGACTTTCCAGATTAGGATAAATTTGACTTGCCTGTAAAGCTAAGCCTCTCCTTTTCTGAGGCCAGAGAGGCTAGAGCGTGGACGGTGGCATTTTATCTCTTTGTGGGTGAGAGAAAAGGAATTGCTGCAGTTCTTTTGGGGTCAGTCACTGGTTGAACAGGCCATGAGGAAGATCAAGTGAGCAGAGGGCTCTGTGGCATGGCCTTGCTGTTCACCACAGGTGTGGACTTTCTGCGTGTGCAACAAGGTGGACCTACCCTTAGGTGGCTGCTCATTTGCTCACTTGGGCTATGGAAAGGCAGAGCTTCTTTAAGGAAGTTTTCTGTCTGTGTAAAAACCAGAGCAGCTGAGAAAGGACAGCGCAGATGGTGCTAATTTCCAGAGGCCATATGTTTGGAGGGACCTTGGGTACCCCTACAAGAATTCTTTGTTTTCTCAATGTTCAGTTTCAAAGGTACTCTGGAGGTCTCCTCTTTGCAGGAGACCACTGCTTCCTCCCACTCGTCCACTCCTGACACGTTTTGTCCGTCCCCTCCTCCATCCCCTGCTGCTCCACAAGCCTCACAGCTGGATAAACAGCACTTGCAGTCACTTACAGCCCTCCAGTGCCTTGCAGCGAGGCGCCGGCACGGAGAGATGCTTCCTGAGCAGCCCGTGGTGGGCGGACGGTCGTGCTGCAGCCCGCATGCCAGCACCGGCATCGCTCCGGTCCCAGCAAGATCAGGTTCAAAACACACAGGCTCTGGAGGTGCTAATTACAAGTGTGGCTCTCTGTCCGTGCAAGGCTGAGGAATTTGGTGATCTGGAAGCTCTGGGTCTGTCTGCTGGCTGGGCTTCGCTGTGGAACGGGCTTGGAAATGTTCACAGTGGCAGTTATCGCTTCTCTGTTGACTCATCGTTTCCCTGTTGACTGTTTATATAGACAGGGGATCTAGCTCATCTCCTATGCAGCACCACCTCTGTCTCACCCCAAAAGAGCCTGCTGTAAGGAGAGGAGGAACCCCCAATAGGTGCAATTTGTACTTGTGGCTGTCAAGATTGTTTGCTCCTGGTTGTTTGTGGAGTCTCAAGGTTGCTGTTCCTTGAGATTGCCTCGGGGTTGCTGTTCCCCGAGGTAATAAGGTTTTCGGGCTTTTCTTGCCCTAAAAGTTCCACTCTGGTGCCAGAGAAGACAGGCTGAGTCTGATAATTTGTGTTTCCAGTGTTTCCAAGGTTGTTTATTCTTTCATTATCTCTCTGTTCTTTCTCTGCTCTGCAAGGCGTCCCCAGCAGAGCGAGACACGTGGCGGAGTGAGGTGGGACAGAGGGTCCGGACTTTATGTACCGTCCCCTCGACCCAATCACCATCTAAAACGTACTTTTTATTTACAAAGTCTTACCAATACTTACTACCTATGTTAACATGTCATTTCTACTGTAAACCAATCCTTAAGATACAACTCAGCAAAAGATGGGGAACGAGAGCAAGAGCAAGGACAGGGCCACTCTCCAATTCCTCCACATTGTCTCTTCAAACCGCATATAATAAAAATCCTAACTTCTACATCTACATTCTGTAATAAACTAACTACTTCTTATTTTGAATTCTTTCAGCTTGTGATTCTTCATACAATGTAGATATTCACTCCCATGGCCAGAGATCAAGAGCAGTGTCCTCCTGGGCTCTGTGTGAGGCTGGCTGACCCCCTTGTACAGGGCCCAAACCCCCCAGTCTGGTCTCCAAACCCTTCAGGGCGGCGAGAGGGATGTCCTGGACTCCAACAGTGGAGTTCTTTGGAGTTTACCACCAAGACCTGGCCCACATGGGGGCCTGTTTCCACATGGTTGCCCCAAAGTGGCTGGGCCTGCAAGAGACACATGACACAGGGACTACATGCAGTGGTGGTGTGGTGACTCTGTTGCAGTTGAGGTGGCTTTTGTAAAGTGTCCCATGCAGCCTGGTCAATTTGTGGGTTTGCTCCCTTGGCTTGCAGGGCTGTCAGCATCCCTGTCCAGGCCAGAGCAGTTCTGCCAGAGCTTTGGCCAGGGCTGAGCTCACTGCACTGCCAATGGTTGGAGCTGTTGAGAGTAGAGGCTCAAGAATCTCCGTCCTCCTTTACCCACTCTTTCCTCTAATGTGCATTCATTTACTACTTGTATTAAGGACTGAGCCACTTTGGAACCTCTGTTCCACCTCGCCGTTTATCACTGTGACTGAATATGACCAAAGCATTTTGCTGAAGCTTTATTTTGCTTCATAAAATCCCCTATGCTTTGCAACAGCTTATCCAGCAGTACCTCCTCCCTTCCTGCTGTCTTTAAGACATCTTTCCTCCTCCTTCTCCTACTCCAGCCCATGCAACATGACGTTGCTTTTGGAAATGACTCTGTCTGAGGGCTTAGCTTTCTCCTGAGTCACGCACATGATCCCGGCATTTGCAGCCCAGTCCCTGGATGGTCTCTCCCGATTGACTTATTGCAGCCAAGACTGTGCCCCTGCAGTTCTCTGATGAGTGTTTACACAAGACTGTGGAGTCCCCTTCACATAACCATTAATTTTATAGGAGGCACATAACAGAGATGGGCCTCCACTATTCCTGCTGCCTTTGATCTGTGTGGGGTGTGTGGCCCAGAGTTGCCGGCATTGCTGATTTACTCCACTCTGTGGATGGAGCTTCTGGAGCAAACAAGAGCTTATGTTTGCTCTCAGCGGTATGGCAATACCATTACAGGCTGTGCTGCTGGCTGATTGTGCTTGGGCTGGAAGGGCAGGGATGGCTCAGGGTTTGCATGTCCTAAAGTTTTTCTTTTAATATTAGCTCAACAGTTCAGTGCCCAAGTCCACGCAGGCAGGTAGATGGGTTATTAAGGGTCTGTAGTGTTGCTAATGGAAATAAAGTCCATGTATTGGCAAGCTGTAAGCATTGACCTTGTGACAGGGTACTCAGTCTGAAACAAAATCTCTCTAAAACAGTTCTCTCACAGAACTTTATTGTCATCCAAGCCAGACTCAGAAAACTCTCTTTTTGTTTTTTCTTTCTTTTCTCCCAGTCTGGCATAAATTAGGATTCCAGCATCAGTCTGTCCTTGCCCTCCTAAGTGAACTGTCTGATCAAAGCCCTTTTGTTGCTTAGATTTGGTGTACCAAGTAGGACAGTGACCTCAGCACCGACACTGGTAGTGGGCGATTGCCAGACTAACCAAATCTGGGTCACCCCTGAGCTCCTGTCCTAAATTTGATTGGAGTTGTTTTGAGGTGTTGAGCTTTCCAGCTGCGAGTGTTGGCTTCAGCTCTGTCAGCCATCATGAAGGTGGTTATTACTTTTTGTATTTTAACCAAAAGTTACTTTCTAGAGATAACCTCTTCTGATCAACCACAATGAACGCTGTGTCTAACAGTGGCATTTGACAGGGCAGCTTCAGGTCACTAAACCTGGTGTGAGAGAGTCATGCTAAGTGAGAGGTTTCCAATGTGGAAAACATTTGTTCATCCAAAGTCTCCAGTTTCCTTTGTGGACTTTCAGCCAGGGGCATTTTTAGGATGACGACGTATTCCGCAGGTGCTCGCTGTGACATCCGCCTCCCATGCAAAGAGGAGGTTGCTGCCTGTTATCTGTCAGCTCGCCTGTTTTACTGCTTAGCCTGACTTCTTGGCACTCTGTGTGATGGAAAAAAAAAAGGAAAACAGAATGTCCATAAAGTATGGAAAATGTAAAAACCCCTGACAGTTGTATGGTGTGTCTTGCTTCTCCCACAGAGAGGAAACCACAAAATAGTGAGTCCAGGGGTTTCTTTCCACACACACAATATCTGTCAGGATTTTGAGGAATTTTCTGGGAACTGATGAAAGAAATGTGCTGTTTAAGCCCTGATATATATTGTACAACCATTCTGTATGAGGGAGATACAGTGCTCCACACTGGCAGGTTCCAAAAAAATTTCCAAAATAGATTTCCAAAATAAAAGAAACCCAAAGGATTTCAGGGAACTTCTTTCAAGAGGGTAGATTGGCCTCTATCAGAGGCAGAAGGAGAAAATTTGCTTATATTAAAGAGAAAAGGTACCTGATGTCTTTAATAGCTCTAGTTTCCTCGTTAACCATTTCACACCTTCACAAGATTATTGATGCTGGTGAGAAATGGGGAGGAATTTCAGCAGCCAAGGGGCTCTTGCCTCCTCAAATTCAATTTTCTCAACCCCCAGGGGGGGCAGGATGAGAGGAGCAGTCATATAAATAACAAATTCCCCACTTTCATGTGTGCCAGAGGACCAAAACTGAGTTTGATAGTGTCAAGAGCCTGACTTACATGACCTTCCCAACACAGGGCTCTGACAGGGCTGTCAGAAGCTGCCCTGCATTCACGGTGGTTCTGGGCAGCTGCTAATTGTGGGGATATCTTAATTAACAAGCAGGGAGCGGGTGAAAGTGCATCAGCAAATGGGAGCAGCCTGAGAATTAAGCCCAAAAGATGGTTCAATGTTTTTTCCTAGCTCTTCTTGTTAGGATTTATTGCATTCAAAATTAATTATTGTTTCTTTTTCTTTCTCTCTTTCAGGTCCACCTGTAAGTACCAAACCTGCATGGTTTTAGAAGCTGTTGGCACGGGGTCTGTGGGGCATGAACTCCTGTCTGTGGTGTCTGGTGTGGTAGCTACCTTTGCAGTCCTGGCAGCCTGGGCCATCCCAAACAGCAAGTACTGTGGGAGCTCAGGGCTGGATTGGGGTGGGATTGCTGTTGGCTGCAGCTCAGCCTCCGAGGGGGAGGTGGAGGGGTGCAGGGGTGGGGACATGGCAGATTCACGTGGTGCAGAGATCTGTGTGTTCCCAGTTGGCCCCGCAGCCTCTGGGGGAACTGCCTGTGTGCGCTTCTTATGCATGGGATGCCACATGCTGAATGAGATGTGTTTGCAGAAAAGGGAAAGACAGATCACAAACACATGGCAGCAGCTGAGCTGGAGGGATTTGGTCCCTGCTACTCACCCGGGCTGGCTGAACTGCTGGGCCTTCAAGTATAGCTGCGCAACTATCAATTTCAGAGGAAAAATTGTGTTGACAGCTTCCTTTTCAAATGTTAGCTAATGTAAAACCTCAGCGCAGACAATTTAGGCTTCAGGAAAATAGCTAGGTTATTGCAGAAATTCTCTCGCAGCTATTACGAGACCCACAGTGAACCAGAAGCAGCAATGCAAGGACTGAAGCCATGTATCCATAGCTCTCAGCATTATAAAGAAATGCTGCATTGTCTCTAGCACGGTCCTTCCAGAGAAAATGGTTTATATTCGTGCACAATAGAGGGACTATTCAGGGTTTCTGTGAAGGAACACGAGAAGTTAAACATACGGTAGTCATCTTTTGTCTGTTCACGCAAAAATGCCTTAAACAGTTTGCAGATGACGTTCTGAGTAGTAGTTGCTGCACAACCTATTTTCTTTCCCCTTTCATCAGGCTGAAATGCTACAGACTGAACTCCCACAGATATACGAGCACAGACCTCTGTAATGACAGCAATCTTCCAAAAAGTTGCACCTTCTAGGCCAAAAGGTCTGAAAGCATTTCACAGCTGGAAGCCCTGATCCACACAAAACTTCAGCGATAGCTTATCCCGGGGGCTTTCAGGACTGGCTGCTGAAGTGGATGTGTTTCAGCATTAGCTGTGGCTTTTTGGGAGGAGAGTACTTCTCTGCAGGCAGCTGCAACTGGAGTCCCTCCATGGCTGTCCCTACCACTTCAGCCTGAGCAGCCCAAATATTGGCACTAAAGGGATGAGGTGGGCACAAAATTGTTAGTGGTGTTGGCATTTCTATTATTGCTGTGTGTGAGAAATTAGAGAGAAATCACTAGATCAACACAGGCGCCTTCTAGAGAGCAGTCAGTGCCTTTGTGGGGTGAGGAAGACGCATGCTCCAGGCTTCCTCTGCAGCAATAAGGGTTAGAAACCTAATATTGTAATGAGAGATTGAAGCCAGGCAGAAGCACATGGGACCACCAGAGAAGTGCTGACATTATATGCTACTGTATCCTGGCTTTTTGCGACCCCTGAACCTGTCTCTGCAAGCAGCCTTCTAGGACAGGCTGTGAGGAATGCTACAGCCAATGGAAATAACAAGAGGAAGTTGGGCAGACTGAGTGTTCTTAGCCAAAGTGGAATTTATCTTGGACAAGTAGGACCCTCATCTCATTCTGGACCTCTTGGGTTTCTGATCACCTGGCGAGCGAGATCGGCTCAGTCACTGTGAGCAAAAGTTCACCTCTGAAGAGCCAAGCGAGCCCTACATGTCACCATAGGCAATATTCCCCCATCCCTCCATATTTCTTGTGGTTGAAATGGGTTTATGAGCAACAACCTGGGCTCCTGCCTGGCTGATTGTCATACACATTGCTCTGGATACTGACCCCAAAGCAATGAACACCCCACATCTCTCTCCCATTTTTGTTTCCCAGCTTGCAAAAGACAACATGCTGTGTGACAGGGCTTAGCTCCCAGTGCTGGTGTTGGCTCGAGTGTGGAGATGGGCAGAAATAGTCATTAGAAATGCACTGAGCCCTGCTTGCAATCTAGGACAACAAGGACAAAAGCCATGGAAATGGATGCACAACACCACAGCAGCAAAAGGGAACTTCATGTTCTTCTCTTGCCCAACCAACACTTCCACCCTTATTCCTGAAGTCAGTCAAGGCTTTGGTGAAGGCAAGGGCAACCCGCAGTCATGTAAGATATTTGATGAGATTGGGACTAAAAGGGGTGAAGGAAGGAAGTGATGAAATCGTGCAATAGTCCTTTTGCTGTCTGGACCACATCCGAAGCAAATCATCCTCTCACGGACATTTTCTCTCCCATTTCTGATCGTGCAACATTTCTGTGGCAACTGCAGCAATTCCATACATGAAAAAAATAATATTTAGCAGATGGAAACTAAAGAAGAAAGTCAAAGCCCTGTAATTAGCTTGTTCTCCGTGGACTTGCAGATACCTTCAGAGCTCGTGTGGAGAGCTGTGGGTAGAGTCGTGCCAAAAGGAGAGAAAACTTCACAAGCAGGAGATTAGGAAACCAAAGCAATCAGAGCTGATGGTCAAGGAGCTGTGGAGAGTTTTTTTAACCATTCTGTTTCCTGAACCCTTCCATGTGGTTCCATGTTTTTATCAAGCCCTCCCTTCAGAGTCTGAGGCTAGCTTTTGCTGTTTCAGTGTATTTTGTTCCAGGGCCTCACAGAAAGGCTCCTGGTAAATACTTCATTATTTCTGTTTCATCCCCTCATTCTTTCTGTCTAGCAGTACTGTGATCAGGAGGCCCTCAGCATTCCTAAGGTTGTAGGAAGTAGACTTGCATAAAAAATGGGACATGGAATAGAATATTGCACACAGGACATGGCCCATACAGAGTAGGGACGACAGGAGCTTCGTAGGTCCAAATTCAAGGGTAGCATAATCCTCATGGACCCTCCTGTGTGCAGGAAATACAACTTTTGAAGATGTTTTTGAGGGTCTGGTTGAAGAGGCAAAGCGTGCACTGTTCTCACTGAAGGGATTTGCTAGTTGCAGCAGGCTTTAGAAGACCTAAGTCACCTTGGGACAAATGCAAAAATCCATAATAACAGTATCTGCATCTGAGTTAGTCATGACTGAGGAAGGAGCGTGGGTTTTGGAATTACAGCAGCGTGGTTTCGTGGTGATGATTCCCTGCTCCACAGGCTGCGGCTCACCTGGAGACTGCACGAGCTGTAAAAAGCAGTTTCCCAGTGAAGGAAATGTAAACTGTGCTGCTGGCTCTCCCCTGACTCAGGACAGAGGCTGCTGGTTGCCTTTCATACTCTTTTAACTCTGATGTGGGAGCTTCAGGCAGCTTTTCATGATTTTGTAACCAACCTACACGGTATCATCCACCCCCGAGTGCTCTTTCCTGGCTCCCTGTCACAGACAACCTTTCCTTATAAACATCTGGCATTTATTTGCTGTCCTACCGGGAGCTCCCCCTTTGCTGCTATTGCTTGGAGGGCTGTAACTCTGCACAGTCACATACCAGACACGTATGTACCACTCCAGTTACTCACGGGAGACCTGACACAGCTCAGCCCTGACCTTGGGCTCTTCCTGCTCGGGCACCAGCCACAGCAGAGATAGAAGAAGCAAATGCAGCTTTTACCTCAAAAACCACGAGAGAAATCAGCCTGGGCTCAGCTCTGGAGGAAAGCAGCATTTAAGGGAATAAAAGCAGAAGAAAACTCAGCATTATGTGTTCCAGCAGCCGTGAGTAATCCTAGAGCCAGATGCCTATACCAGGAGCTCCACTCACTGCTGGCACACAGAGAGGCAAATATTAGCAGGACTGAGAACCCACATAAAACCCTAGAAGAAAGCAGGTTCCCATAATATATCCTCAACAAAACTTAAAATCAAACAGCTCTTCAGGGTTTCATCCATCTGAAAGGGATGCTTTTGCAAAGTGTATATGGCTCTTCAATTTATCACGGCATATGCTGCATGGAAAGGAATGCCCCCATACCAAACAGCTCCTCAGCTCTGCAGAGGGAAGTGGCTAAACTTCCACCAGGGAATGGTTTGATCCCAAGCAATAATGTCTGAGTTTGGGATACACAGCCTTTGTGTACACCCAGAAGAACAAACAGAGCTAAGTGCCTTCCTCTTCCAGAGAATTCAGATTATGTTCACACGCGCTGGAACTGAATACGTGGGGAGGCATGAAGAGATGGCACCAGTGGGGCTGGTGTCTCCAGCTGCAAAAACCAGAAAACCAGGTTTATGTCTACAGACACAGTCAGCCAAGGGCAGGAACATTCTGTTTTACATAAGGAAAACCCAAACATCGCTGGAAACAGAACTGAGGGATTATTATCACGTCATTTTTGCAAAATATAGAGCAAAAGCTACATGACTGCTGAAGCCATAATCATCAAGATCCTTTAGCAATGAGTTCTTGTCTTCCAGATCTGCACAGCCTTCAGTTTTGGAGACCAGGAATGCAGAGGGTATAATTTTATTTTTTTTTTAATTGCATAGTACAGTTCAGCTATAAGAGGCAGTCAACTGCCTTGTAGGTAAGTGGGTGAAGAAAATTGTCACTGGTCCTACGTTCATGTGTTTACAAGGCTCTGTCCAGTGTCACCTGACCCAAAGTCATTCCCAAAACCACTGTTAGGATCACTCATATGCTGACAATGCACTGGGAAGTATCTCAAAGGAGTAGAGGACACTGAAAACAGCTGCTCATATGTCTTCTTCCAGACGTGCTTTTTCCTGTGTCAGCTTGTATTCTCTCATTTTTTACTTGCTTCTGGACAGGACAGCATTTTCAAATCTAAGAGAATTATGTTTTAAAGTGATAACTCTATAAATAAATAGCTAACACCCAGATGACTTCGGTCGAGAAAGAGAAAAACGTGACAGTTGGCCACTGCAGGAAGCCAGTTCCCAGGACTTGGATTTTATGAAGTGTTGGAAACAGGGATTGTACTTGACTTGACTGGAGACTCCTGTCCTCCTTTTGCTGCCTGAATTGCTGTATGTAATTTCTGTTGTGAGATGTGTGGGTTTTCACATGTGGAAATGAATTGGTGGCTCACATCCTAAAGACAGGTTCAGGCACATGCAAACACACTTTACTCTTTAACTTTCTCCCTCTCAAAATCCATGGACACTTCCACCACAGTGTGAAGCTACTGCTGTGGCTTAGTTCACTTGTGCTGTTTTATAGCCTTGCTTTTGGCCAGTTACCAATTCCCTCTGATTTTTGCCTTAATTGCCAGGGGGACAAAGGTGCGATGGGAATCCCTGGGCGGCCGGTAAGTCAAATCCTCTTTTGTGTGCCTTGTCTTTCCCATTCTCTTCCAAACTCCAGGATTTGGGGGTGAGGGAGGGTGGCTTTCAGGATAATCCTTGTGAGTTTGGACAAAACTACTTTCCCTGAGCCCCATACCTGAGGGGCTCCCCTGGTCTCAGCAGGGTGACCAGCCCTGCAAGCCACATACATGCTGGGGAGGTGTTTCCATTTCACCTGCTGTACTATCCAGGCCCTCCTCTGGTTCAGCATCCCCCTGTTTGGGTGTCTCCCACTGCCACCTCGTGCACCAGCTGGGCTTGCTAACCCTGGGTTTCCTAACACACACCCCTGCTTGCCACTGGCAGCTGCCCCTTCCAAATAACTCTGCCTTGAGCAAAGGGGGCCAGCCCCTGCCTGGCTGAGTGCTGTATTTTGGAGCTGCTCCTTGCTCGGGCATCCCATGGTGAGGACAGGAAAGAGGACCGGGGCAGGAGCTGAGGCCTCCCTGCTCATCCCATCCCCATAGCCCGGGTTGTGGGGTGGGAGAGCGTGCCTCTGCCGCTGACGCCTGTGTTTGTCTCTCTCTCTCTCCCTTTCTCTCTCTCTTCCCTGCACCCTCTTGCATGTGGCTGTGACGGCTGCCACTGACCCAGGGACTAAAAGGGCAGTCCGGAGAGAAGGTGAGTCAGCCCCCTGTAGCCTGTAGCACCCTCAAACCTCTTCTAGGGCCAGCCCGAGCTCCCCTGTCACAGTCATGGCCACTGCAGCCAGCTTTGGGCTTCCACACCCCTGGGCTGCCCCATCTTCCGTGTCAGTGTGAGTATATTTCCCAAATTCTTTCCAGGCCATTCAGCCTCTGAAGATGCTGTGTTTCTTGTTTATGACAATTTACTAACAGCATAAGAGCCAGTGGGCACATGCAGGGCTTCCCTCAAGGCTTCCTGGATTTTAACCATTGACTTTCTCCCCTCTGACAGCTCTGCTTGCCCCAACAAACCTGCAGCTCCCCTCTACCTCCCAGGTTAGCCTGATCCCCAGTGCAGGTGGGAGCAAGGAATAAAAGTGGCACAGCACGCTCCTATTTCTGACACACTGGGACATCTTCCTCCTGAGGAAAGCTTATGCTGCAGTTTAAGTCTGTGGGACACCATCTCACAGACTGTTTGCTGTGCAGTGAGTTGTGATTTGCACCCATAAAAAAGTGCTGGTTTACAAAGCAATCCTACTGCTGGCCCCCGTTTTGAAGTGTTTGGCATTTCAGTGTTAGTATGTTTTCCCCAGAGCTGTGAGTACCTCCCACCTGGGAGAGCAGGGAAATGGAGGTGTTTGGGATTTGTGAATAGCTGAGTAACAATGTGTTATTTAGAAAGGTATGGATATTTACCTGACCTGGAGGGTCATCTATGCAGTACCATACCAGACCCATTTGCTCCTCTTCATAACAGAGAGAAAAACACAGCAAGGAAGGGTAAAGTAGGATAGAGATTCTTCATCCTTGTGTTCACTGTTTGCTCATTGGAGCCAACCAACATTATCCAACAGACCAGAATTTCCCACCCAAAGCCATTCTGCTTCTTTCTCTGCATATCCTTTCATTTGTTTCTGGCCAAAGTTTTCCTGAAGGGACAGCAGATAGATACAAACAAACAGTGGAAAAAAAATCACTCCTAATTGTCCCTGCTTCCCCTCCATGAGATCTCTAAGTCTTTGGCAGTCCATAGCTTTGTTTTTCAGTGTGCTTTGCTTCCTTGCAGGCTGCTTGGCTTATGGGATGCTCCATCCCAAAGCTCCTCAGCCTTGGGCACCTTTGGAGCTGCCTCTCAGGAATACACCATGTTTCCAAGGAGAGTGATATGTCCTGCCCATCACACGCTGTGGGTGGCTAGGAGTTGGAGAGGCAGCTGTTTCCTTTTCCAGCAAGCACTTTGCTTTGTTCACATCTCAACTGAGTTTGAGAAGCACTCAAGTGAGGCATTTCTAGAGGCAACCAAATAAGCTGCCCACAGCTCCCCTTTCCCTGGAGCCCAGCACATCCCTCTTTTCCTTCCTTCTGCAAGACACAATCCTCCTGGAACTCGCAGGAAGGAAACAGAAAGAGTTTCAGGCCATCTTTCACACTTGCAATGGGGCAGAACCTCTGTTTTGCCAGAAAGTGTTTTATGTGTTTATACTTCTCCTTGCTGTGCAGCTTCCATTTTCTGGCACAGCCGAGCAGCTCTCAAGGACATCTTTTCTCCCAAAGTGTCAGGCAGGAGCTGGGGGAGGCCAGAACCACAGCTGTCCCATAAACCCTGAAGATCTCACAGCTAAGGCACCCTCATTTAACCCCAGTCTTGACAGGAATATAGTTGTCTTTGTGTTTTGCTCTCCTATTCTCACCCCTTTTCCTCTGCTTTGTCTCTCTGCAGGGTGCTCCAGGAGAAGCTGGCATGTCTATCATCGGGCCCCGCGGTCCACCCGTAAGTGGCTTTTCTCTCTATTTTTGTCTGATGCAGGATGTGGGCAGGTTACTGGGAAAGACTTAGGAGGGGCATTAAGACTCAGCATCAGCTGGAAAGAGCAAAAACCCCTGTATAATGTGGTTCCCATGCTGAGCCAGCCTTGGTTTCATACTGCTATTATATGCTATATATAATGAAATTATAGCTCATGTTGTAGAACAAATGAGGAAGCTTTCCCTTGGCAAGGAAACCAAATTCCTGCATTTAATAGGAAGGTTGTATTTCCTTTTTGCAACAGGGCTGCTATCACTTTTAGAGAAAATTTTCCCTTTCCTGGCTGATTTCAGCCTTTGGCTTAATCAGCAGGGAACAAGCCCCCTGATTTTACTGCAGAGCAGGATCAGAGCTAAGCCAGTGACCAGGGAGCTCACAAAGACGAAGGGTAGTGCAGAGGTCTTTGTCATGTACCCAAAATCTTGGAAGCTCTTTGTCAGCAGGGTTACTGCTTACCTGGCTGAGAAAAGGCAGGATTTTGCACCCTCTTCCAGTAAAATTGTCTCTACAAGGTGCAGTGGGTCAGCCAGACAAAACTTTTTGCAAGGACAGGGTCATAAAAAAAGACCAAGATGAAGGGTGGGATTGTTTACGTGCCCTGAATGCCGGATGCTTCTTGCACTGCGGTTCAGCCATCAAGCCTCTGCTTTTGTGCGGGTGCAGCCAGACCTCCCCTCTCCATCCCTGCACAGCCTCCACCAGAGATTTCCATGAAAGAAGACCTGGAGATTCAATTCTCTTCCTCCCAGTGGGCACTTCCGATTTTGATTAACCTGTGAAGAGCAGCGTCCTTGACCTGCAGAGAGGATGGGCTGCTGGCAACCTTTGTTTCACAGCAGAGGTCAAGTGAGAGAGACCTAGGCAGTGCGAACACTTGGCTACATCTGGCTTTCCAATTAACTTCCCAAAAGCTCCACGACAAGTGTTTCTAATAAAAAACAGCTTTGCTGGTCCCCAGGCCCACCTGCCGGGGATGCTGGAGTTTGAGAAGCGACAGAACCAAAGCCCAGGACCCAAATGGGTCTCCCCAAGTGTTTTATGCCTAGCAGATGGTCCCTGGCCATGTGTCCAGGCAAGGAAGAAGGGCTGGAAAGCCTCTCAAGCCTGGGTCTGAGCAAGACCACCCTGCTCCACAAAGAGCAGATTTTGGAAGGTAAGCGCCCCGTTGCTTTTGCTGTTTCTCACGAGCTCTGGCTCTCAGCCTTCTGAAGATTGTAATTATAGTAATCAGAGAGAAAAGCCATCAGTTCTTGTCCATGTAGGTCCTGCAAAGGAGACAGTTTTCTTGAAGGACGCGTGCCTGGGCTGCAGGACAATTTTGTCTGCTTTGGTGCTGCTGCCTTTGCTGCTGTTTGAGAAAGTGCAGAACATGTTGCATCTTTAAAGCAGCAGAAAAATTAGATGGCAAATGGTATCTAAAATGGGGTTTTGCCTACACCAATCAAAGCCCTGGGGTGCCAGGACTGGCCTTACTCCACACTTTCCCCCTGCAAAGTCTACTGTGAAGATGATCCAGTTTCCTGGGGAGCTGGTGATAGGTCAAAAGGATGGCTGAGCACTGAAGACAAACACGGAAACCCTGGCCAAGGGGCCACTCGGAAAGATGTGGGATGACAAATAGTTTCCAGATTTTTGTTTGGAGGTTTAAGTTTTTGCTTGAGCTCAGAGCTGCTTAACTCCTGGCCAGAGGGACAGTGCGCCGATAGTGGCAGAAACAGACGGTCTCCATGATTTGGCAGCTCCCGGGATTACATACTTCATACAATCAACATTTTAAAAAGGAGACAAGGAAAACCAGCCACCCAACAAAAACAGTCTCTTGGAATCGCTCGCTGCTGAACTGTTGTCTTGGCGTGATACCGTGCAAATCATTCTGCTGTCCTCCAAGGAGAAAGAGGCAACAGTCTGTAGTCTACAGAGGAAGCCAAATTGCACCATTTCCAGGTTTTTCTCCCTAATTCTTTTTTTAGCACTTTTTGTCATGGAGATGTCCAACAGGGAACCAAAATTAATGAATTCTGGCTAGGCTCTTCTTGCTTCTTGCCTTTTCAGAAGCCAGCGGTGGACAGATCCTTTAATTTATAGCCTATCTTCCCTTCTGGTCACTGGCCAACAGGGCCAGGTGGTTTTGTGTGTATCTTGCAAAGCAAAGCTGACCAGGTTCAACTTTGCAGAACTAAAGGAGCAGTGCAAATGTGATTAGGTCCTGCTAGGATTGTGTACAAAACCAGAACCCTTCACTGCAACAGTGAGGGATTTTCTGGTGGGGGCATCCCTCAAACCCTGCAAAGAAGCTACTTGGACTCATCCTCTGCAGGCGTAAACCTTCACTGAGTCTCTCTGCAGATAAAGGGTGGCTGGAGATGTTACCTGAAGGTGAAGGCTTTCCCTATCAGTGTAACTCTGAGGTCTCCCAAAGGGTTGCTGCTTCACTGTGGCAAATCTCAACCTCGCAGCCTAGGAGGCCCATCCCCTCCTTCCCCTTCCCTTCCCTCAGCACCACGTGGGATTGCTCTAGTTAAGGCAGAGATGTACCCTGTTTAAGTCCAGCTCTTTCCTAGGAAACCCCTGTGGGACTCCAACAGTCCAGTCATGGTAGCTCAAATTGCTGAAGAAAGCAGTTTTTCCCCCCAAATGAGAGAACACATAAGGAAGCTGGGCATTTTGGCATGATAGCACAGCTTTCAGCGTATGCCTGGTACCATAGTGGTCACTTGATGAGTGTGGCACAGGATTTACCTCGTCCTGTTTCTATCTACATGAGTGTGCTTCAAGATCTGCTGAAGTCTGGGCCAGATGGACCATACACTTCCTGACCTGGCTCATGCTTCTTTTGGGAAACAGACTGCAAAATCCTTTAGTGAAGTGGTATCTTTCCTGGATGCCAACAAAGCTACGGTAACTGTGACCTGGGATGTCACAGGCCCCCAAAACTGAAGAGCTAGGAAAAATTAACAGCCAGGACATTTTCTCTTTTTTTGGTGTTCTTAAGTAGGGGATGAAGAAGCTGCCAAACACCTCCCAAGCCAGTGTTTGCTGTACCTGATCCCAAACTGGTAGCCATAGCTAGCTAGCCAGGAAGGGGCAGGGGGGAGTCTTGGTACTCATGTTCCTCTCATTGCACAGCCTAACTCTCCTTTTTGTCTTAGCTCTCAGAGGATAAAAAAAACCAAAAGCAAACAATCCCCAAAAAATCCACCAAAAAAACCAGGAGAGAGGAAAAAAATCATCTCCAGAATTATTTGTGAGGAAAATGAATGAGTTGGGACATAAGATGAGGGGAGGAGGAGGAGAGGGATGGTTGTATTTAGACATCAGTGACCTGCAAGGCTTGTCTAGCACAGAACACCACCCTGCATTAAACATCTCAGGTTTATGGCAGCAAGAATTGCCATAAAATGAGCTCAGTCCCTGGAATACACTCCAAAAGCCTAACATATGGGCTAGGGACACCCATTTAATTAATGTAGAAACTTCCAAGGAAACTGCTTGCAATCCAAACTGGAGCTGCTCCAGCATTTTCTTGGCCCTGTGCGAATTGGAGTGGGGAGAAGAGATTTCCCCTCCTTCTCAAGACACTTTGCCTTTGGAGGGGAATTGGGTATCCCTTCAGAGAGCTGTAGGATAATTGGTCAGGGGCTGGAGGAAAGGCTCTGTAGAGAGAACTTAGGATCCATCAAAATTGATTTCAGTTCCTCTAAACTGCTGTCTCTGTTTCATCCTTCCCAGGGACAGCCTGGAACAAGAGGTTTTCCTGGATTCCCAGTAAGTGTAACTCTTAATTTATAATGTACGGATGTGTGATATTACTAGGAAGCCTCATAAGTGCTTGCTGTATCTCATCATTTCTTCCTGAAACCAATTACCTGATCTGAAATCACTGGAAAAAGCAATTTTTTCTCCATTTGTTTTTCTGCTTCTTCTTTTTTTTTTTTTTTCCTTTTAAATGATACTTAGGAAGAAAAAAAAACCCAACAAAAAACAACCAAACCAACAAACCAAACCACATAACTCTGAAAGGAAATTAATTTAAAAAAAAGCCCCAAGTGTTAAAATAACATAGTTAAAGCCAGATCTGTTCAGTAAAAGAAAATCATCCTAAGAAATAACCCTATCCCAAACAAAGAAACAATCCCTAGGTAGGGGAAATTCCAACTTTAATTGAGCTTTTAGGTGATATTCCAATACCAGCAAATGCCTGAGATCCAAACAGGGCCCTGCCTGTTGAGGGTCAGCTGGGGACTGTTCAGCTAGGCTGAACACCCTGGTCATGCCAAAGGGAAAGGACATAAGACACGAGAGGGAATTCCTCTCCAGCACAGTTGCAGGGGAACAGAGATAATGCCCAGGAGAGGACAAAGCATATTTCATTTCAATCCTACAGTTGCTGGCAGCACTCTCTGAAGCACTGAGGCTGCTGAAGAACTCAAACAGTTGCTATTTATTCATATGCATTTACCCTGGACAACTAGGAAGCCTGAGGCAAACACAAACACCCCCCACATCCCTGTTCCCACCAGGCAGCTCAGCTGCTGCTCCAGGACACTGGATGTGCCGGAGCAGGTCTGCGGGGGAGACTCTCACGCTTGGAAAATAGAAGGAATTGGCAGCCTCTGAGCTGTCTGACAGGGCTCCATGGCTCTGCCCCTTGTGAAAAGGGGGGCTGTGAGGTGCCCCTGGGCTGAGGAGAAGCAGATCTCTCCAGGCCCTTGTGGTCTTTGGCTTTTGGAGGAGCAGAAAACAAATCAGCCCAGCTCATGAGAAAGTGCTGGGTGGGACAGATCTGTGGGGCCTGTTTCTCATCAAACAGTACCTTCAGCATGTGCTGAGCTGTAGGTCACCTCTTCCCTGGGACACTTTTATTATTCTGTCATTTGCAAAAATTCCTCTTCCCCCAGAGATGGGTGCCCTTGTAAATCAAAGTCTTGAAAAAACTGCTGATATTCAACTAGTTAACCAAGCAGTGTAAAATTTGAATTCTGAGATTTTTTTGCAAATTGCCTATGAATCCCTCCTTGCTTCTGTTCCTGTGTCCAGCATTGCTGCTGAAACGTGCTGACAGTGAGCAGGTCCCTGCTGAAGGAGTTTGAAATCCTGTCTGGTACTCAGTGGGCCAGGGACCTGCCAGGACTCGACAGGAGGGCAGGGAGTCACCTCACGTCACCCCAGCCCATGCAGTCTGGTGGCACATAGTGCTTCCTGGGGCAGATGGACAGACACCCTGGGGAAAGCATTTCTCATCATTTTTCATCTTTTATTTCAGGGCCCTATTGGCTTGGACGGCAAACCGGTAAGCAAAGAAGTTCTCTGCAGCTTCCTGCCCTGCCTCCTGCTAGGTCCCACTGTGCTGCCAGCCTGTCTTACACCGTATGCTCAAGGGGATTATTTTGCAATGCCATGCACATGCATGGATTAAAAGAAAATTAGGAGATTGGCAGGCAGGAGGATGCCACAGATGCCTTGGGGGAGATGCAGGAGTCAGGAGATTAAGGAAGGCAGAGCGTGGCCTATTCCTTTCTAGGTAAATCTATAGAATAGCAGTTCACAAGTGCAGCAGCCTGGCTGCTGCAGGGAAAGCCTTAGCAGGCACTCCCACCCACAGTCAGACAGGCAGAGCAGATCCCCAAGGTATCAGCCCTCTGCCTTAGCCAACAGCTTCCTTCCCTTTGCTGCTGTGCCAAAAGGAGCTGCAGTGGAGGAGGGAAGGATTCTAAAGACCTCTGTGAGACCTCCATAGTGTCCTTAGAGATTTGCAGGAGAAACCCAAGTTCTTCCCATCCTTCGGAGAGCTGGGCACAAATGAGCTACTTCTCCATGAACCCAGAGGACACGAAACGCACAGCTCCATGTAGCAGCCACGTAGCCAGGTTCCCCACCACACTCCTCCAGTGCTGTAATGGAGAAGGAGCTGGTAGCACATACCTCTGGCTTCTAATTTCCTGCAGCAGGATCCTTTTCTTGCCATGAGGAACTTCACCCCCAAGAGAGATGCAGCAGCACTTTTCTTGTACTCCTCTGGGGACACACACTTCACTCAGCAGAAGCTGTTAAATCAACATCATCTAGAGTCTGCAGTGGCCAAAGCTGATGTGTGTTTCCTTTCTTTGGCAGGGCCATCCTGGACAGAAGGGAGAAATGGTAAAAATACATATGTTTGTCTGCGGGTGGCGGGTTGGTTTGAAATGATGTTGTGCCTCAGCTGAAAACAAGCTTATGGGCAGGGTAGCAATCTTACTTCAGCTGATGCACTAGCTGCATCCCTAATTCTGTAACTTCATAATAGCAGTGCTGGGATGCATATCTGTAATTTTTGCATTATGGCTATCACATTCATCATGTCACAACAGCAACTCTCTACTTACGCATGGGATGTGTTTTCCTTGCAGTTAGCAATTATGTTCTTTAAATATATTCTGGGAGCAGACATTTTTTGTGGTTGGCCTCATAGGACAAGTAAAAGTTGATGGAAAGATTTCTGTAAACCAATCTGGCAGCGTTCAACTTATCTAACAACAACCAAAAAAAGCATATTTTTTGTATTAAGTGCAGTTCCCCCCTCAACCCCTTGAAGCTCTGTTTCATATGTGCATCATACTAAAATGCTTTTGGTTGGAAATGATAAACTTAGACTGCACTTTATGGAAGCCCAAATGCTGTCTTGTTCCTCTTGACATCTCTGATGATGAAATCCCCAATATGAGTATGTCGAGAGAGGCTCTGTAGTCACCTTTGCTCACTAAAGTGTTGAATGTTTTCTTCTGCTAATTCTGTAATTCTGTTTTTTGGGCCTGAGTGTCAGCATAGCCCTCTGGCAAGCACATGTTGAAGATCCCTCTCCCCACTCCCCTGTTGCACAATCCCAGCTCTGGCTTCAGTCCTGGCTGCTTCTGGTTCCATCCCAGTGCGTCCTCGGCCGAGGAGACGCACTGTCAGCTGAGGTCCTGGGAACAATAAGGGTGTGTTTTCCTGATGATTTTTCCCCTCTCCTTTTAATATTTCCCCCCATGATGCAGCCAGAGCATGTGTGCATTTTCACTCCTCCAGAGTAACAAAGGGAAGTCGGATCCCTCTTGGGCATTTTCTTCACAACTGTTTTTAAAAGCTCAGTTTTTCACCTACTCCATATGCTGTCTTTTTTGTCACTGTAAATGGAAAACCATCCCATGTTAAATTCTGTGTTTCTTTAAAGGGTGCTGCAGGTCCCAGGGGAGAACCCGTAAGTATCTCATCCCTTTACCATCTCTCCTTCTAATCCCTTTCCCCTTGCATTCACTGAACTCCTTCATTTACTGAGGCCTTTTCTGATCACTTTTCTTTTATAGGGACTCCCAGGACAAAAAGGAGAAAAGGTAATTTCAATGGGGGCTTGTTAAAAATTAAAAGAGAGGACGGGACTTGGTGAGTTGGTGCTGCTTGATCTGACTGTGAGTGAGGAGTACTAAGAGCAGAGGGCTCAGGAGATCGGGGACAGGAGGCAGGGTGCTTGTCGGGTGCAAATTGGCATAACTGCGCTGAGTCTGATGCAGTCACAATTATTTACACCTTCTGGATCTGACCCTGCCTGCCTATTTTGGTCCCTTCTGTTTGTGGTTTAAACTCTACCCTTTTTAATCCCCTTCTTTCACAGGGTCAGTGTGCAGAGTACCCGCACAGGGTAAGTCATTAGCGTTATTATCCTCTGTCCCGTGCCTTCCTGCATGTTAATCCTCCTTCGTTTGAATGGCTTTTTGTTGGAAGTAGAGATCGTTTCGTTAACAAGATGGGTCATCTGGGCCCCCAGGGCAGTGCTTGGCTGATGGATGTGTTTGCAGGAAAGCAGCAGATAAGGTTTTCCAGCAGGGATGTTGGTCCTCTGGTCTGTTCCCGCCCACCAGAGCTGACCCCTAGATAGCTGCTGTCAATTCTGCTTCCTGGAGATCCTACTGTGCTTTGCGCTGGAGAGGGGAAGGTCCACGTCCTCACCCCAAAACCCAGTGAAACCTGGGGGTTCTGGAGGAGTAAAGGTCACCCAGTCACCCACCCACGCCTTGAGCTGCTGCACTGGCTCCGTGCAGCTTCCACAGCCTCTGCTCTGGTTGTGTGGCCGGGAGCAGTGTGGGGTTGAAGACCTGGGGAAAACTCTATCATCACTCCTCCCTTCTTCTCCTCCCTCATGCTGGTGTCATCCCTGCATAGAGACAAGGGGAAGGGTTATGCCCCCTGCCTGGGAGTAACCCTGCACCCCCTGGCCGTGGTGGTCTGTCAGGTCCCCAGCGAGCTGGTCCCCATGCTGGCTCCCAAGCCTGATGGACTTTCTGCCTGCAAGGAAGAGGCTGAGTGGGAGGGTTGATGCCAGCAACTGTTTAATGAAAGCCAGGATGTTGCCCCACCTGCCCCTTCATCTTGGCCTGGCCAGCATGTGCTGCAGCCAAGAGTGGAGAGAGAACATCATGGGGTTTGAGGGGATTTAACCAGTTCTAAGAACAACCAGAGTGCTGAAAATCCACTGGAAATGCATTGGAACGACATCATATGAAGTGGCTGGATTTTGTAATCTGGGTGTACAGGGAGACAAGCTTAAGAGCTTTCTATTTATTTTTGATGGGCCTCTGGATAATTAGCTGGGCTCTGGTCCCTGGCCCAGAGGGAGCAGGGCTGGAGCAGCAGAGCCAGTGGAGAGAGAGCTCGGGTGGCAGCAAGGGAGAAGGGGGCCGTGGGTAAGTGCCAGTCCCCGAGCAATAACAGCCGGTCAGCTGTGTTTATTTAGTGGGCCGGCTCACTGGATTGTTATGTTTAAAAGAAGCCAACAACACTGGTCACCCGAGCAGTGTCCTGAGTTCCTGTTACAGCCCTCGGCTCTCACTGTCCCCAGTGCTCAAGGTGAAAAGCAGTGGCAGGACCCAGAGCAACACTGGGAAGGGAGCTGGTGCATTGCTGGAAATAGCCTGAGCTCAGGCCTGGGGGCAGAGGCACGCTGGTTCGGGGGGTCAGAGTTGTAGGGTGACTGATGAACTGCAGGGCTGTGACAGCAGGAGAAGGCTGGGTACAAAGTCACATCCTGGCAGTGTTTCCTTGCCTCTCATGGAGATCCTTTTCATCTCATGAGGCACCAAGCTCAACATTATAAAAAGCCCATGAGTTGTTCAAGGCTGTGACATGCCCACGGGAAGGGTGACTGTCCTCAGATCAACTCAAGGACAGGCTGTCCTGAACTGCAAGTTCAGGGAGTCAAGAGGTACAGACCAGCCAGCAGAGGTGCAGTTCTCTTTCTTCCTCCCTGAATGAAACTTAGGATGGGCCTTGTTGCAAAAATGTGACACTGCTGACCGAATTGCAATTTGTTCTTGCTTTTCTGTTTGATAAGGTTCTTTGTCAGATGTTCTGGGTGAGGAAATGAAAACCAGCATCCTGATAAACCAGGGGTGTTGTTTCAGTTTTGTTTCATATTTCTTTTCTTAGGAAGGAAACACAAAGGTTAAGGATATGTCCCTTGGCTTTTGTAGTTTTCTGGTTTTTTGTCTGTATGAGTCTGTGTGACCGGCGCTGCTGTGAGGGATGAGCCCATGCCTTGGGGCTGCCCATTCAGGGTGAGAGGGCCACTCAAGCTGCTGCAAAGTACCACTCAGGGAAACAGAGGGATCAGCCGTGCTGCGTTTGCTCTCAGAAGTCCTGTTTGTCTGACTGACCCCGTTTGTCTCGTGTGTGTTCACTGTTCCCCAGGAATACCTAAGTACCACACTTGCAGCCCTGCGCTCTAACCAGATCCTTACGCTGAAGGTTTGTGGGTAGCAGTCTGAAGGGACCCAGTTCTGATGCAAAGTCTCAAGGGTGTGGATCCAATATTGCACGCTGCCTTCTGAAAAAAACTTCCCATTGGAACACAGAGGGGCCAGGGCAGGAGCTGGGTGGAAGTGCCTTCATATTTCTTCTCTAAACTCTCCCACTTGCACCTGAATTCATTGCAGGGTCTTGTCTTGCCTGTTTGCAGGACTGGTTCTTTCCCTTTTCCTCCTTATCCTTTCCAGCATCCTCTCTCGGCTTCCCTGTAAGCTGTATAATATTCCAGATACCCTTCAGCACTTGAGCAGCCAGGCAAAGCCAGCTTAGCTGGCTCTCCTGAGCTAAGGGGCCTCCTGCACTGTCTTTTAGAAAGGGGAAGTTTGCCTTTGGATAAAATCAGCCAGGCTGAATTTCCAGCAGCACTGCTTTTGGAGTGATAGCTTGTGGCTGTCTGGATCAGTGCATTTGAACACAATCACCTGATCATGATGCTGCAAAATTGGGTTGCCACTTCTCTTTGCAACAGGACTGGATCCTTGCTTTCACTGCACACATGAAGGACAATGTTTAAAGGGAATAAAATGTGCTGCTTGGAACTGTATGGTTTCTGTGGTGGGACACCTGTGGGCACACCTCTGGGATCTGAGTGCACAGCTCACGTGGGGAAATGTCACACATGGGCACGTTTTTGTGCCCAGGCACAGAAAGGCTCTCTGGCTTCTCCCTATGTAAATCAAGAGCAGCTTCAATGGAAAACTGATAGGAACAGGAAAGTGGATCAGGCCAGAGCAGAATTCCTGGGCCTGGAGCCGGCATGGTGGGTGCCAGGGTGACAGCAGCGTGCGTGCAAGTGAAACTGGATACAGCAAAAGGATGAACAAATACTTCTGAGCTTTAGTGCATTTGATTTCTGTGTGTCCGGGTCAGCTTTGTGCCCTAAGGCAGCATTCCTGGCTATAAGCAGTCAGAAGGTGATGATGCTGTTGAGCAAGGGAAAACAAAGCACAGGCTGCCAAGGCAATGCCCTGTTTAGGGTCCAGCTCCAAGGCCCGGTCTTCTCTCTTGGCCATGGTGTTTGTGTCTGCCTAATTAAGTGAACCAGTCCAGGACCTCTGTGCTGACCCCAGCTAGCCTTTCTCCACTCCCTTCCATACCTGGGGGAAGGGTGAGACCTGGAGGTACACTGGGTTTCTTGTAAGAGAACTGGAAAACTGCGCTTGGAAAACTTGGAGAAAATTGTAATTCTGATAGTTGCCCCAAATCTGATGATGATGAGAAGTTAAGAGAAACAGTCCCATTGCTGGACACCCTAGCAGAGCCAGTGAGGGGATGTCTTGCAGTGAGGATTTCCTCAGGAGATCAGCAGAGCTGAGTCAAAAATGTCCCCGGGGTAAGTTCCATTTCCGAGCAGAGGAAGCTACGAAAGCTCTGTGCAGTGGGAGCATTGGGATGGGCACCCCACACCTGGTGGGTGCCCCTGTGAGCAAACGGAGAGCTCAGAGGTCTGCCAGCAGGTACCTGTGCTGCGCCCGCCCTGCACCGCTCTCATGCCGGGCTCTGTTTTCATGGCTGTCTCTCTGTTCCCTTCTTCTCTGTTCTCTCCTCTGGCTGCTCTCTGACCCTCGGTGTTCTAATGGCCTCCTTTGCTCCGTGACCTCCTGGCGTGATCTTCTTCAGCTGTTGCCTCTCCTCAATTCAGTGCGGCTGGCTCCACCTCCCGTCATAAAGAGACGCACTTTCCAGGTAGACTTCTCCTCCTTGTTGCCTGTTTCTGAGCTTATCCCAATGCTTGCAGTTAATCAGCTTGCTACCTGTCTTTCTTCCCCTACAGAGGGCTTTCCAAGAGTCTCAGGCAGAGCTGAGGGATTTTCTTTAAAGCGGAGGAAATCTTTGATGTGATATGTTGCTAAAAAGAAATGCAGTGAAGCCAGTTGTTGGAACTAAAAGAAATGGGCCATGAAGCTGTTCTTGGGGCTGTTGACAAGCAGCCTCCTCCCTTAAGGAGTCAGTTCCTGCACATTCAATCTCCAGAAGAGGCTGGAAGCCTCTTGCTGAAATACATCTAATGTCTGTGAAATTTGACTGAGATGAATGAATAGGCAAACGCTTCTTCTAAGGGCTAGTCTAGTCTGAGGCACTTGGGGAAATGTGTTTAAATAAGCTCTTAGAATGGTTTCATTAAATTGCATTAAATCTTTGTGTAAACACATTTATTTTGGTTTCCAGGGCCATAATTCATGTTTATTTTGGGAATGAATTCATAAAGTGAATTATGGACATATGAATAGTGAATAAGAGGTCCACAGTCAGAGTTCATGTGGCTTTTAATGAGCCCACTTCATGCTCCCTCATTCCATCAACTGGGATTAGCTTTCCTGTGTGGACAAACTGCTGCAACTACCCTGCTGAAGTGTGCTGGGCACTCTATAAAGTGGCTGGATTTGGTCACCCTGCTGCCTGTCTAGACAGTCAGATGCTAGCAGGGAACTGCAGGATGCAAGAGACCTTTACCTTGAGGTGCCTGGTCCTTGCCCAGCGCTGGACAAATCCTGACCTTACCACTTGAGCCTGTGGTTTCAGTTTGGTTTCTATCGATTCAGCATTTGCACCACACAGAGCCCCATGGATTGTGCTGTTTGCCCTTCAGAGTGACAGTCTGGAGAGCCAGGCCAAGAACTGACCTCTTGGGAAGGCTTTGAAAGCTGAAGTTCCTCTCCAGGATGAAGTGGGAAACTTGAATAGCTGCCCTACATCCTGTCGTCAGCCAGGGCTGCAAATTCCCTCTTGTCCGCAGAGGAAAACTTCACCGGAGAGTTTTGCCATGATCCGTTTTGCCTTTGCTGTTTTCATTCCCTAAATGCAACAGGGTGTGGTCTGCTCCTACAGATCTGCCAGCACCAGGCAATTCCAGGAGCCCAGCGTATGAATACTAAGAAAAAAAGTGAGGCTGCAAAGTGGATATTTAGCACCAGCGCCTGGAAGAGAGGAAAATCCTGCTGCTAACTCTAAGCGCATCAGCAGGAGTGCTTTGCCCAAGGACTGGGGCTTAGCCGAGGCATGAGCTGAGTGGGGTCCTCCCTGGGGAGGCTGAGCAAGCATTGCATTGCTGGGGCATAGACAGGGTGGCTGGCTAGTGTTTAAAAGAACTGAGAAATAGTTCCAGTCGACAGCTAAAAATATAGAATGACAACTGAGGAAAATGACACCTGATCTCCCACTTACTGTGGCTACTTACTGTATCGACTTACTGTATTGACTTGTCCATTTAGCTCTGTGCATGACCTTTTGTGCTGAACACATTAATGAGACTACAATGATGTGGTAATAACACTTTGTGTGTTTAGGGATCTGCAAGGATGGGCACTTGCCTACACAAAGCCTGCTGTGCCCAAGACAGAGAAGTGAGGGCGATGCAAAAGGGACTTTGGGAGAGCTCCTTCCAGCCACTCCCTGTGCTGGGGCAGGGCTCCTGCTCTGCCCAGCTCCCTGTCCCCAACCAGCACCCCATTCCAGCACCTTGCTGCACTTTGGTGCCCTAAATTTGGAGTGTGGACTGGGCTGGCAGAGAGCAGCTGAGGAGGGAATAGAGGAGGGAGAGCCAAAGTGAGATGGGCAAAGCCCCCTTTGCACCCATGGTGCACCCATGCTAGGAATGTTGTAAGATGCAGTGGGAGGAAAGTCTTTGAAGCTGGAAGGAGAGGTCAAGGAGAGAAGAAATCTACAAGTCTATTCCAATGTCCTCCCAACTTTTTCATTAGATCCAAATTACCTTCCATATTTAAAAGCTATGAGACCATTTACAGGACAGTTGAATAGCGCTGAGTATGCAGGATAAGGAAGCTTAGAAAAGAACCTGCATTCCTTTGCAAGGGCCACAGGATGAATGAAGATCCACTTTAAAGATGGGGAGAAGCAAGGGCACCCCTCCTGCCTGGCCCAGCAGGCTTCCCAGCTTGGGCTGTGGGTTGGGTGGTGAGGCACAGGAAAAGAGCTGTTGTTCCACACATGACCAAACTTCTTGTGAGCCTGGCCCATGTGTTGGAAATTTTCTTTTAAATAGAGCTCATGGCAGAAAGGATGAAATTTGCAGCTTATTACTTTCATTTATCATTCTAAATAAAGCAAACATCCCTGTATCTGCATGTTTTACTAAAGGCAGCCAGGATAAACAGCACACTTGGTAGGAACACAGGGGACAGATTTCATGCATTTTCCTCCAGCGTATAAGGCTGTAGAAAGGATAAATGCAGTGGAGACCCAACTACACACCCATTGACTTTTAATTGAGAAACGGCCATGTTTGGTTTCTAGCTTCCCATGGATCCGCTAAGAAAAGTTTTTCAGATTTAAATTGGATCTCTAGCCGTAGGCTCTCGTGGTAGTTTATCTAGGGAGGCGAGACTAATAAGCGAACAGCTTAGCATGGGTGCCACAGTGCCCTAGGAGCTCGCTGGATTTATCAATTATAGATCAGCAGTCTGGTATTCAAACACGGTGCTTCCAACCCACTGTCTCCTCGGAGCCGCTTGGTGGCACGTCCAGGTTCTTTGGGCCAGATGACATTGCTGAGGCATGAGCCACAGCCACCAAATGGCTACTGAGGGGCCTGGGGAGGAACCGGCTCAAACTGTCCCATTTCAGAGAGCTGAAAATGGCAGGTGGCTCAGCATGCACTGCCTTGTTAAATCTTAGAAAAACAGGCTCTGCCTGGTGTACATGGGCCTGCCTTGGGCGTGCTCCAGGAATGCCATGATGATCGTGTTATTTTCTTTTGGGTTTGCGGCATTTCTACTTTTGGTCCTTGGCAAAGCAGAGGGAGTGTTGTCCAACAAATATAGTATGGGGGAAAAACAGGCTGAGGTAAGGCACTGTGGCTCTGCCTGGAAGTGTCAGTGTCATCACGGGAGGCTTTGCTTCACATGTGATTGTCAAGTGCTTTGGAAAGCCTCCTCAGAGACTAAAGAGATTGTTGGTCTTTGACAAATAAATTTTACTTGCCTGGCTCAATGAAGAAAAAGATCTCTTTGGACTGCTCTGTCATCACTAGATCCCTTTAGAAGGCAGCTCTGACCAGGTGACCTCAGATGTCTTTGCAAACCATTGAGTGCTGGCTCCTGCTTCCCAGGCAGCCCTTCTGTCCTCGGCAGGGCTCTCCATCACTCTTGGAAACTTCTCCTGGCAGTAACCTGGGACTTGCTTCTATCTCCTCTGCTTCAATCAGGCTGGCCTGCCTTGGGCCCTTAGGGTGGTGGTGTGAAGAGTTTGCTCTGCCTGCTGATAACTCTTGTTTTACAAACTGCAGGGTGAACAAGGACAAGCCGGGATCCAGGGTCCTCCGGGGCCTCCTGGTCCACCAGGGCCCGCTGGACCAGCTGGACCCGAAGGAATCCCAGGACGTCCTGGGCCAGCTGGACCCCCTGTAAGTCCTTACCAAAACCCGAATTCTTCTGCTTCCCCAGCCCCTAGGGCACAGGCTGTTTCCTCTGGCCTCTGTTGCTTCTAGTGAAGCTGAGATAGCCACAGACAGGAGGCTTGAAGAGAATGTGAGAAGAAGTTCTGGGGAAGGAGGGTTGTGAGAGGGAAGACAGAGATGTGAATTGGGCACTGCTGCTATCTGGACACACAGTTGGTGACATCAGGCTCATTTCCTCCTCCTCAGCCCCTGCAGATGGCCCCTGGGAGGAAGAAACATGTGGGGTGTAATTGTTGTGCTCCCTGCCACCCCTTTGAAGTCCTGTCCCTGTCCTAGCAAGCAGCCGAGGAGGGTGGGAACAGAAGTACCATTTATAAAATAATAGCATTGCTGAATGGCAGGGCAGAGGACAGAAAATGCTGCTAATGTACCTCTCTCTTGCAACAGGGCAGAGTGGGAGAACCTGGAAAGCCTGGCAGAGATGGAAAGGTGGGTACCAGAACCCAGCTCCGTTCCAGGGGTAAATGTGGCATGCTGGCTCTGCAGCCACTGTGGAATGAAAGGAGCTTACATCTGAAAGAGTTTTCAAGGCCTGCTAGCAGGATGAGCAAGTCTCATCCCTGGAGGCAAATGCGCCTCTCCACACACAATACAGGGGTCAGGGATCCTGTAAGCATCCTCATTTCTCTCTGAGAGATCTTCATCTCTCTGAGGAGCCAAGGACAGGATGGCTAAACACCTGAATTGCCAAAGCAGGCAACATCAATGGTGGTATAGGCACCAGAGCATATCTAGAGTAGCTTTCCTTCTCTGCCTGCTCACAGGCAGTCAGCACATAGATATTTTGTTTATTTATATTTACACACACATATGGCTGGTATGCTTCATGGTTCGTATCAGGTAAATTGTTTGATTATTTCTCATTTAAAGACACAAGTGGTTTGTTTGTTAATATATTCTCTCTGTTTAGTTTGCCAGAGGAAGTTGCAAATACCTGATTTACTGCAGAGCTGCAGTGGGCTGGGAAAAAGTTCCCCAAGCAAGCCAGAGAAACAGAAAAGATTCTGGAGCGTAATGCATAAGGCCAAGCAGCTTTTTAGTCTTCAAATTTCAGCAAGAACAAACCTGGGGGGATGGAGCATTATGGGCATGAATTTATTTGGGTGTTTGGACTACATGAAGAATAGACTGGGGATATTTGAGCTCACCAGTGCACATCTCTAAGGGGTGTTTCAAATCAAACCAGCATCCCCCCATATCACCCTGCTGTCCATGTAAGGTCTACACTTTCCAACCCCAGTGTCTGTTTTGATTTTATCCACAGGGCTTACCTGGGCCTCCTGGACCAAAGGTGAGACATCTCACCTCACTTGGAGGTGTAGAAAGATGATGAACAGAAATGGACTCTCCTGACAAGGACAGATGTGTACATTTTGGTGGATGGAGGAGGGGTAAAAGAGGTTACATCAAATAGCTGAGAAAGATTTCTAAGCCAGCTCAGCATTGCCTCTGGCCCAGCCCATGTGCTGACTCATGGGTTTCATCCAGACGACACGTCTGAGTTGCATCTCAACTGAGCCAGGCACGCCTCATCAGCCCATCTTGCAAAATTGTTTGCCACACACAGCTTTATTGGCTTCTTCCATTCTCAAAGCATTTCCCAGTGCTTCAGGAATGGATTTTGCAATGCTTTTGTTAACTCTGCCATGGTTTCCCATTTATCCACTTGCCAAAGTATGAGGGAGGGGGTGGTTGTTGTTTTTCAGCTGCAGCCACCCAACCTAATTTGTTTTTATCTGAGATATGTAGCCAAGGTGAAGAGATAGGAACCATGGAGTTGGGACACAGAGCTGACACCCGTTACCTGTCTGCCAGGGATTTCCTGCCAGGGCTCAGCCCAGTGCAGGTAACACTGGCCTGGGGATCTGAAGGGACAGGAGCTCAGTGGAACCACTCTGAGCAAAAGGCGAACTTTCCCCATGGAATGCTCTCCCATCCCAACAATGCCTCAAGAAAAAGGGCAGAGATTTGTCCCTCTCAGGCCAAGCCTCACTTTCTTTTGTCTTTTTACCTTTTGCAGGGAGATGCTGGGATTCAGGGATACCCTGGCAGAAAGGTAAGGAGGGAAGCTCCAATGATGTTAAATGAATTAAGTGCACTGATGTTTTGTGGAATCGTGGTGGACTATGCTGGAGCTTCCTGTGGAGCTCTGCTCCTGCTGGGTTTGCAACAGGTCCACAGATTCCCTGCTGTCACCTGTGCAAAGAGAGCCTGGGCCCAGAGTTATCTTTAACTCTCCAGCAGCTAGGGAACAAATATCTCCCTGTGCGTGTGCACTTCTCCACACCCACTTCCAGGCTGAAATGCATTTCTAGTGCATCCAGATCCATATGGGAGGCTGGAAAGGGCTATTTCTCCCTGGGATACAGGAAAGAGTCAATTCTGCTCAGGGTTGAAAGGCAGAAACTGGCAATACCCAAATGCCTTCAGCAGTAGCTGATTAACAGCAGGGCTGTCAAGTCCAGAGGGTGTAATGAAGAGATAGAAGGAGAGACAGGGGGAAGACACAAAGGAAGATCAAATGGGAGAGAGGGAAAGAAGAGATACTGCTAAAGAGATGTCAGTTGGAGAAGAGGAAAGTGAATGTTCCCAGCAGGAAGGAATCCTGTGTCCCCTGTTATCTCCACGTTTTTTTTTATGGGTGCTCTGCAAGCAAAATGGCGAGACCTGAGAGCTTTTAAATTAGCTCTGTATAAACTGAGAAGTTTTTGTTATGTCAGGAAGTGGAAATTATAGCTCCTGCAGACCACAACCCACTCCTGCAGACAGACACAATTTATTGCCCCTTCTCCCAGTGAACTGTTGGATTTTCCATTAGGAGCCCATCCTGTTCTGCGTGCTCAGGGTGGGCGGCTCTCGGCAGCGACCTCACAGCAAGGGCCTCTGCTACCAGCTCCTCTAACATGAAACAACTTGTCTGGCTAATTCACTTCCGAGCAAAGAGCCCACACTCATCTTGGAAGGATGAGCCCAAGGCTGTGACCTTTCTCTGGGAAAGCTGGAATGAATGAATGAATGAATGAATGAATGAATGAATGAATGAATGAATGAATGAATGTATGTAGGGGACCAAATCCTAACGGGAAGAGAAAAGAAGGCTAAATGTTGAGGAAAGTTGTTAACTCAGATGTGATGTAGGATATGGGACTGCTCCCTGCAGTCCATACATTTCATACACTGAATATCTTTCTTGGTGCGGAGTGGTGCTCCTCCCCCAGAGACCCAAGGGTAGGTTGGTGTGCGTGGGACAACCCTCTCATATGTCTGCTGACCTTTCTGGCAACCCAGAGCTCCTTTTCTTGCTGCTGTGTTTGCTTCTTCTGCTGTTTTCCTTCTTCTCTTCCTCAGGGTGAGGTGGGTGAGTCAGGCCTGCCCGGTGCCCAAGGCCTCCCTGGAGCCTCTGGCCCCAAGGTAACCCTTCAGCTTGAGTCAGTGGGGGCACCTCTCAGGGACAGATTAGTGGCATAAGCCTGTCCTAAAGGGATATCAAAGGCCAGGGGCTGGAGACAGTTCCCTAGAGCCTGGAATGAACCACGTAGCCAGGGACACTTGCTCCTTTGTGAAGAATCTGGGCAATTGTTGGCCAAGGTGATTCCATGCTATCCTGAACCAGAACCTACACAGTCCCCCATTAAAGAGTAAAACTGACTCAGCCTTTAGAGGCTTTTGCACCAGGGCTGTGAAAATGAGGGTGCTCTGGACCATGAAATGTTTTAATGGTTTCCACACCCTTATCATGTAGAAAAGTGCTAGTATGGGCAACCTCTAGCCTCCACTCCAAGGACCTAAACAATCCCAACCCTTTGCACTCCTTGGGAGGGGAGGGCTGCAGCCAGTGCTTGACTGGTACCATGTTGCTGTGAGGAGAACTGGAGTGCTGGGGTTGCATTTATCACACCCCTCTTTTGGCTGCTTTCTCTTAGTCTCTTGCTGTTACAATTGAATTGCTTGCTTGGTTTCCCTTTATGTTCACTGTCCCTCTCTGTTTCCCCCCCTTCTCTCTCCTTTGCTGGGCAGGGTGAAAAAGGGGATGCTGGCATAAAGGTAGGCATGACAAATATGTTTTTCTAACGCACAGTAGATCACCTGGGAGATGCTGCTCTTTGGGCTGATGGATTGTAAGAGGAAGTTGGGTCCAAGGCAGCTCTGTGGGGTATTTGATGGAGTACACATCTGTGCTCTGATTAACCACAGACAGGCACTCTGAGCTCAGGCAGTAAATGCAGCCTTTATCCGTTCGGTGGAATTCGATTCTTACCAAAGACATTTCTCTGACTATGAAGCTTGCTGGTGATTTGTTACATCTCTCTATTTGATGGGCTAGGTTGGGGTTTCCTCATAAAATCTGGTTAGCTGACGCATCAAATCCACTCAAACTCTGTGGTTCAGGCTGAGGTTTGGCACCAGCTTTTCTGTCTGTTTCTGGACACTTTTTACAGGCTCATATGGTCTCTGCCCAGATGTTATCTATTTGACTGAAATTTACTGTATCCATATATTTAAAGTATATTACTCAATGCAGACTGTGCTTAAAACATTACAACATTGGCAAGTGTTCATGGCAGTCAAAGCACACTGTGTCATGCCATACATCTTAGACATTGTGAGGAAAGACTGGTCCTGTAATATTTGGAAAGGCATTAACTGTGACACGTACATTTCAACTATTTAGTGTGTGGCATGCAGCTCATTTATTGTGCAGCACATACACTTTCTATATCTTTTCCATCTGGGTGGATTACTGTTTGAAGAGAGAAAAGGCCCCTTCAGGGCTTACCAAGGATGCTTACTTGGAGTTTAAAGAAATGTTCTTTGGGAATGCAGGCTCTGGTTCATAGCTGAATAGAGCAGCAGTGATTGTCTTCCTATGAGAAAACAATACCTCCTCAGAAATACTAAAGTGCATGTAGAGTCCAAAGGTTCCCTGTGTCCCTCTCCACATCAGTACAGTCCTTTCAGGCACAAAGGTACTGCTCCTGTTTGTGCCAGTGTGAATGAAGGTGGAATTGCACACAGAACTATGTGCTTTGAGGGCTTGGAGTTTGCTGCTCTCTCGACAGCAGGTTTCCCATTAAGCTGAACTGAAGGACTGAAGTCAGTGTGGCCTGAGAGGGAGAAAAGGGTGAAAGGAGAAGCTGTGTTTTGCCCTTCAACTCCCATGTTTCACTGCTAGCATTGGAACACCTGCTTTGCTCAGGCCCGTGTACAAGGACCAGCCAGCTCTTCATGCAAGTTCTGGCAAAAGGGAAGTCTCCAGGTACTGCAGTCAAGTCTGGGGGTCATCTGGAGAGTGAGAGCTTTCCCTGACTCAGAGCTACCCTGGAGACATGGTCTTGCTACTTGGCCCTTCATTTATCCCTTCTTCACCTCACTTCAGGAAGAGCAGAGATGAAACCCACCACACTTTCTGAGATACTAAATTGCAGCTCCAAAGGGTCATCTCCACATCCCCAAAGCAGCAGCTTCTTTCACACACAGACTTTTGTTACTGTCAAGGTCATCTTTATCTTAACTTCCTTTCTTTTTTGCTCAGAGGAATTAAAAGGGAAGTGCAGACACATTCTTAAATCAGCAGCCAGATCTCACCCAGCAGCAGCTCCTGAGCATCCAACAGCACGTGCATTTGTTGTCTTTGGAAATTGCTTCTTTCTGTTGTCCTCCCACCTAGGAGGATTGATTGGACTCTGGAAGACTTTCAAATCTTCCAGCTTTGGATCCAATTACCTAGATTAGATTTTACCTTCTCTTTGCCTTGAGGAGCTGTGGACAAACACTATATTACCTGTAGTAATTTTGCATAGAATATCACTGCTTTAGCTGGAAGTGAAGAATATCTCTGGCCTGAAGAGGTTTTCTACTATCACACAGACCCCTTGTTCATTTAACCACCTCTCCCCACCCAGTGGCAGATGCAGCACCTAGATTGTGTCTCAGCTGTTTTTTTTTGCTGTGGCCACCATTTGTACTTTAATCATGTAAGGACCTAAATCTGTGTCTCATGAAGGTCATTAGTCAGTGAGTGTGATCACCTGGGCCACTTGAATGAGCATTTGAGTCAGTGCCCCTAGCCTGTCACACTGAGCTTCTCTGATGTTTTCTTACAATTTTTTTTTTCTGAGAGATCCATAGGATAAGGCTTTTTTCTCATCCTCTGAGGAAGGAGCCATAGAATGCCCACAGCCTTTCTCTATAAACCCCTGATAATTTGCTTCTCACAGCAAAGAGCAGAAGGAAAGGGTGCTTTAATTGGCAGCTGATGAGGCGATCAGCGTGAGGCACCACTGGCACCCAGCGGGGATAAAGCTGCTCACACCAGGTACAGGACACTGTGAGCTTTCTGCGCGAAGGGCAGAGGTGTAGCCTAACTCTTCCAGTGACACGGGGGAGATGCTTCCTAAATCGGCATGAAGCTCAGTAGAGCTGGGAGATGCCCCTGGTTGCCTTCCTGAAGCCCCCTGGGGAGCTGTGCTGGATGTTCTGCCTTTCGTACCCAGCTGCTGACTTGGCGGCGGCTTTTGGTGGGCGGCCACGGCACCGTGTGCAGCTCCGAGGGCACCGGGGGATCGCAAAGGGAGCGGCCCAGCGGCTACTCGCTGTGCTACAGTGGCTTTCAAACGTTCAAGGGTTTAAAGGTGTTCTGGAGAGATGTTTTTCCTGCTTTTTCTCCGGCGCTGGGTTTCTTTCTGTTCTCCAGTGGCGCAGAGTCACGTTTGTTGCTGCCCCCTCTAATTAGCCCTAGTGCCTGTGTGATCCTGCCGGGGCTGTGCCAGCCTCGTCAAGAAACGTAGTGCAGGGTGGTTGCTCTGAGTTGCCCCTGTGGGGTGATCCTGCTCCCTCTCACCGAGGGGGCTTTGCTTTTGCAGGGCAAAATAATTAAACAGCTCTTAAGGTGGGCAGTTTTCCCAGGAAAGTCTCTGGGAAGGGGAATTACTGTCACAGGCTGGGCTGCCCTATGGCGATGGTCTCTGCAAGCAGGGTGGGTGTCTCCCAGCAGAAAGCATCTGACTTCCCTGCTGGGTATCACTTAAAAAAGCCAGGGAGCATAGCTGGGAAGGAGAGAGACACTGGTCCACGTTCTCCAGTACAAAGTATTCCTAATTATTGCTTTACCTTTCTTACTGCTGAAAATAGGGTAGTTAGGTAGGCTGTGTAGGACAGTCGGTAATGTATATTATATCAGAAGGTGTTTTACAAAATACAGTTTACAGGATGCTGTAATTACAAAAAGTTCTTTTCAAAAAAAGCACATACATAAATCTCTGCTAAATAGCCCTTCTAATCAAGGACAAAACACCCAGAACAAAATGACAGCAGCAGATTGCCTGAAGATGTTTTATTTTCCAGTTATCAGCAAATAAAATTCAGGCTAACAGCACAAGGCAACCGTTGGATTCCCTGTCTCTCCAAATAGGTTTGTTCATCCCACAGTTACTGTAGGCTGAGTGCCTCCCTGTTCCCTACAGGGTGCTGTGACATGGGATGTGGTAGCAGGGTGCAGAGGCTGTGGCACTCCAGTGGGGTCAGTCCTGCTGTAAGGCTTGAGAGGTGCCACTGATGGGAAGTGGCCCCAGCTGAGGCAGTCAGCTTGGTGACAGTCGGGTGGGGAAAATGGTGCCTCACCTTGCTCAGGAGGGTTTCTCGTCACCTGTGCTCTGGACTCTCCTCATGGAGCCCTGGGAGCACTCATCTCCTGTCTCTTGCTGTCTTTCTCTGTGTGTCTTGCTCTGCTTCCAGGGGGAGAGAGGCATGCCAGGGCTGCCAGGAAGACATGGCTCTAAGGTACCTTGTAACCAGAGGAGTGACGCTTGTCTGCCTGATCTCACCCGTAGCACTCGACTGCCCCTGATGCACAGGCATTTGAGTCTGTGTGTGTGAGTCAGTGACTGTCCTCAGCTGAATTATTTATGCTTCTAAATTGCAAAGTACAGGGCCTCATTTATGAAGGCAATGGTGGGGGAAGAAGTGTTTTACAGAGCAAATGGCATGCCCAGTCTGATGCTGACTTGCAACATCAGTACCTTAGTGCTTTATGCTGGTGAGAGCAGGCAGTTGCTGATGTTTTTAGGGAATTGGCATTTTGTAAATTGGGTTCCCAGGGGCAGATGTGTGTTAGCCCAGCTGGGATAAGCAGGGCTGCCCAAGAGGGAACCTGGACTAATGCAGCGATGAATCAGGGTCAGTGTGTGAGTAGCCCTGCATGTCTGGGGATTGCAGTTTAAGGGTAAATACTAGAAAATAACCTGATCTGCATTCACTGCTGTTCAACGGCTGAAAAATGAGGAACAGGCATCCCAAGGCTCTGCGAAGGCCTAACCAAAGCCACTAACTGCACGTTATCCCTTTCATGGCTCTAGCCCCTATTTGCTAAAACCTATTGACCCTGAGAAAATCTGGAATGCTTTTTTCCCCCCCATTTATTGCATAGAATCCCTGATCTCCATCTTCTGTCCTTGTGTTTTTTAGCTTTTGTCCCTGATTTCTGTTTCAGAAAGCTGAGAGGTATGATCCTGCTGCTCTCTGGCTCGCCACTCCTTGTTTGAACTTTTCCAAGCTTTTTTCACTTTGAACTTGACTCCCAGTCCTCCTCACTGCCTCATCCCAACCCCTCATATTTCCCAGCTTCTCACACCACTTCACTCCCTCCCCTCTCCTTAGTTATCCCTCATATTTGCTCTTTTAACTGGACCTTTTCTAACCAGGACCTAACTAATGCTAACACAGGGGATACAGAGATTTCCAAGCGGACGGCTGACAGGGACGACCCTGCTTTTTGCATCAGCCCTGTGGAGGGAAGTGTGACAGTCCCTGTTGCAGCAGCTGTCTCCTGAGGCTCCGAGGCACCTGTCTCGGATGGCAGGGCAGCCTGCCCTCCATGGTCCTGTGGCAATGGCTTGCCCTGCACTGCAGAATGACACCTGAACTGCAGTGCTTGGAAGTCTGGTTTTTCCCCTAAGGTGTCTGGCTTCAGAGCTCTCCTGGAAACATTTTACTGCAGGGTTCGTCTTCTGTGATAAAAACAGACTGAGGGGCAATAGCAAAGCCAAGGCTCTGGGGTATGAGCTGGCCTTTCTCAGGATGCTTGAGCTATCTGGGCTCAAGCCTTGAAGTGGGGGTTTGGTCCTTGGTCTGTCTTTGCATTCCTCAGTTATTTGACACTGTTCTGCTTGTTGCCCTTTGCTTCACTTGCAGGACTAAAACCAGGGGGCGAGGGGGTGGAAATTCTTTGTCTTGATTGGGCTGTGCTCATGGTGCCTGCCTTTGGAAGAGCTTTCTGGAACCCAGAGCCACTGCCATAGGTGAACGGCTGCTCAGGGAATGAGGATGTGTGCTGTGTGATGTTCCAGCTCTACTTCTGGGTTGTGGAAAGGAAAAGATTTTGCATTTTTATTTTCACCTGACTGATACTGTTTCGTTTTAAAACCTGTATGTCCGGTTCATTTCAAACAAGGTGTTGCTGTCTTTCCTCTCTCTGCCAGGGCGCTCCTGGGGTGGCCGCCGCAGGGATGAAGGTCAGTTTTGCACTGCAATGCCTTGAGCTGGGCACGGGCTGGAGCTGGGAGAGCGCAAGGTGCTAGAAAATGGTCGGACAGCTCCCACTGATGGGGAATATTAGAACTGCCAAGCCTTTGGCAGAGGTACCAGACCTGTCTCCAGCCTCACCCCTGCTACCCTGCAGCGAGTTTGGCGAACTCGTATCAGCACAGCCTCCCCCAGCTACACCCACAGCCTTGCTCTTCTGTGGAAACAGAGCAAGGAGCGGCAAATTCCTTTGTGCCAGCGCATGAGTCTTGTCTTGCTCTGCTCTTTTCTATCTGCTAAACATCTGCAGATAGATGCAGATATTCCTTCTATGGAAGCCCTGAGCCTGAGGTTTGGTGGTTTCTTAGGGCAGCCTGGGAGCTGGCTAATGAAGATAAAAGAAGTTCCAGGCACGAAAATACGCAACTGAAACACTCTTGTGCCCATACTTACCCGCTCAAGACCCCCATAGATGAATGTTGTTTTCCCTACTCTGATAGCCCTAGGAGGATTTGTAGTCTCTCTTCCTGGTTTGTCACTGTTTTCCTGTCTCTTTCCCACCAGGGCGAGCCTGGGACTCCAGGAGAAAAGGTAATCTCAGAAGGTTTTGCTCTGAGCCTGCACTTCTGGTTGGTTTGTGTATTTTTTCCCTCCCTGAGCAGCTGAGGGAGCTGAAGAATGTCTGTGTACTTCCCAGTGCCCAAATCCAGGCCCTAATGGCACCTGCCACTCTAAGCAAAATGGTAGTAAGATACAGTGATACCAAGGGAGAGAGGGACCATACTGCAAATATTTCCATCCTCCTGCTCATGTCTGTGTCAGTGGGAATACGTTCCAGCTGCCTTCCTCCTTTCCTCCCTATTCCACAAGAGACACAGGGCACACTTTGCTTAGGAAGCAGGTTCCCTCTTGCCCCTTCCTTCCCTTGTCTCCCAGTACTTCTGTGCCCCCAGCAGCCTTCCCCTGTCCCTGAAGAGGGCTGTCCCCATCTCAGTGTGGTGTGACATGGTGTGAGTTCCCGAGGCAGGCACGGCGCTCTAGTGCCCCGTCCTCTCCATCCCGGAGCAGCCGGCTTGGTTTTGGAGCAGCTGGCTCCTGTTGTTGGAGGCTCACTGGGTTATATTACAGCATGTGACAGCCGTGTAACAGACACGTTCTCTGTCTCTTTTCTTCCCCACGAAGGGAGATTCTGGAGTCCCAGGGAGGATGGGCCCCCCAGGTTTGCCAGGGAAGAGGGGGCAGCGGGTAGGACACTGCGTGTTTGGGCTGGGTGTCCTGCGAGCGGGGCTGCCGTGTGCTGCAGTGTCGTGCTTGAGTGGGATTATGTGTCCTGTGCTGGCTCTTGCCCCCTTGGTGAAGTGTGTTTGCGTGCTCCTGCTGGCAGGAGGTGGGGGCTGGTGGCAGGCAGGGCAGCATCAGATGCCTGGGATGGAGTCTTGTCCCGGGAACGATTAAGGACAGTGCCACATCTCTTGACTCCAGAAATAACACCCTAAACAGGGATTCAGTAATCTGACCTCCTTCCTCAAGAAATCCACTGCTTCACACCCTAGTTCTGGCAGCACAGGATGTTTTCAGTAGTCCTTATGGACACGTGCATTCAAAACAGTCCTTGAATGAAAAGTGGGATGCCAAGGTGGAATCAGGGATTCACAGAGCCCTGGGACAGGATTAGGAATTATATTTTTAAAAAAGCCTCCAATGCCAAACCTTTTCCTTGGGTATGAGGTCCTGAAAATGTTTTCCCTCTTTCCAGGGAGAGAAGTATTAATATAGCAATGTGCACGCTCTGGCAGGGAAAGAAATTGTATGTGTGGGGGCTTACAGGTGGCTGGAAGCCAAATTACCTTGGAGAAAGGGGTCACTGCACTCTAGAATTACCTGACAAAAAGATTGCTGCTAGTAGATTATTTTCCAGGGAGCCACCAGTGCATGTCTGTTTTTGGAGCATTGATGCAAGTCCTCTGCATGTCAGATGTGTGCCCCTGAGCTCTGATGAGCAGCACCAGCCTCTGCAGGCCAGCAGCGTGGCTCCAGGAGAGAGCTGGGCACCTGTCGGGGGAAAGAGGGTTTGAATTGTTCTGTACAATCGGTGCAAGTTGCTGAGTCTTGGAGCTGTGGGGATGGCATCTAAGAACACACCTTTCCCTGGTGAGGCATTTGAAACATTTCTTCAGGGTAACAGAAACCTCCAGTATCTCCCTCTGTCCCTCTGGAAAAATGCAGACTCCCAAACAGGACACTGTACCTGGAAACCATGGGTTTAGCAGCTGGATAGAATGGTCTGAAGAGAACTTAACTTCAACATAAAGACCCGTAATTGAGCTCCAATATTCAAAATATGGCCCAGGTGTCATGGTGAACTGAGCAAAGCCACTTCACCAAGGGAATGCTGGATGCTCTCCATTGCTCACTGCCTGTGGCATGCTCCATGGTGCCTCACACAGCTCAGCCTGCAGCTCTCCAGGCATCATCTTACACCATCAGCTGCTGTCTTTGCCGTTTTTGCCACTCCTGTCTTCACTGCTGACATGACCAGTGCGTGTCCCAGAGCTTGGCTGCCAGCTGAGATGCTGCACTGCTTGGGGCTTGTTTGAGAGCATGATAAATCTGGGATTTGGAGTTAGGGAAGAGGAGAAGGGCATGGAGAAAGTCCTGCACTCCAACTAAAATTCACCCTGGGCAACAGCTTCTGTGGGCATATGGATCAGGGAAAGGCTGTGCAAAAGTGATAGAGAAAAGTGTTTAGCAGACCAGAGGGATAAGGAAGATACACAGGGGGGCACCCTGTATCCCTTTCCCACTCACCTTCCTCTGGAGAGAAATGGCAATGGTGTGCAGAGATAGTCAAAAGGATGAGAAAACCATGTAATGTTGAGTTGGTACTGCTCAAGGAGGATGCCTTCCCTGTGCCCAAAATAAAATCCCTAGGGAAGGGAATGAGGGTGTGAAACCAGGAGCAGCTCACTCTTTTGCTGCTCCTCCAGGGTGGAGAGCCTGCAGAGTCAGCCTTGACTAGGTCTGTTTTGCCAACAGGGTGAGAAGGGACGGGCTGGTGACCCTGGGCTTCCTGGACTCCCTGGCCCAAAGGTTTGTCTCTTTCCTGAATATC
>VYXD01007802.1:753850-787856 GCA_013397195.1 Hylia prasina
TTTTTTTTTTTTTTCCGCTTCCTCCCTCCTGTGCACAGCTCACACATTCTTAGCTGAGTGTGGCAGCATGTTCTGCACTGCTCACCTGAATGTTATCTTCAGACAGGGATGTGAGGGAGGCACACAAAAGATGCCTCTTTGTAGGAATTGCATGCCCTCATGCAGTGAGGGGGAGGTTGTGGTCCTGGGTTTCCCTTTAAAAGCGTGACCTCAGTTGTAACATGGCATTTCAGCCTCCCTCCTTATCCAGGATCCATAGATGATGAGGAGATTGGATTTTGGGGAGCTGCACTGCTCTGAGTTTTGTGCTCAGAGAGACCCAGGGCAGGTCCGATAAAGCTAAGCCCCAAAACTGGTTCTTGCCCTATGCTATAAGATTTTCAGATAGAAAAAGCAGCTTTAAAATTAAACTCGCATGGGGTGCTTTTTCTTTGGGAAAGGGGACAGTGCAGTGAATGCCAGTGGCCATTTCAGGAAGGGATGGGGGTGTAATGACAGAGCTTTCCTGTTACTGCCTTATTATCTGCCCTGTGCAAAGGACATGGTGTGCAGGGCTGAGTGGCCAATGACTACAGCTCCAGAGGGAGACATTCCAAAAGAAGCCATCATCAGGTGGTTTAATCAGCTTAATTTCAACAACAGAAGAGCACAGTGTTCAAAGGGAGGTTGGGGGATGAGGCCTGACCATAGGCAGCCTTGTGTTGCTGTGTGCAGCTGAAGGGATGAGGGTGGTTGTGGCTGCTGGCAGGGCTCCACAAGGACCCTCAGGCAGGACCAAGCTGTCCTGGCTCCTGGCCAGCTGCTGACTCTGGAGCAGTGCCTCTCTGGGCTGTCAAGAGTCCAGGTGATGGACCTTGTCATGGCTGTGTCTCTCTAAGGCAGTATTTTGGCAAGTGAAATTGCAGAGGTGCAGAGTCTGAAGTGAGACACGTGGCTTGTTCTTCTTTGCAAACAGGGAGAGAAGGGAATTGCTGAGAATGCCTTGGTGGGAGCTAAAGGAGAACCTGGCCCTCCGGGTCTGCCCGGACCCCCTGGACCAAAGGTGAGTGATTTTTCTTTCATGGAGTTGTGTGTTGTGAGGGACTGTGCCCAGCACAAGGTATGTAGGAAGGAGCAAAGGTTGTATTCATTTGTGCCCACCTCTGATTACCTGCTGGAGGATATCAGGTTCTACAGAGTGTTTTAGTACTGCTGTTCTGTCTGCTGAAGGTGAGAGAGTTAGTGAACTGTATTTGGAAGGAAATTTATGCTCAAATAACTCCCCTCTGGGCTCTGTGAGAAACCAGTCTGAAGACTCTCTCTGCACTGGGTGGAACAGAAGGGTACTTGGTGGGCAGTTGTGGCAGGAGATTTGGGCTACCTGAGGAGAAGAAAGGATAGAGGAGGGGTGCTTGGCTGGTGCAGTTCTGCAGTTCTTCCTCTTGGAAATGCAAAGCCAGCAGTGAAGTTGCACCCTCTCAACACAATACAAACCCATCCCTTTCCCTTTCTCTTCTTGTCAGGGAGAAGCTGGTGACATTGGTCAGCCTGGTGCTGCAGGATCACAGGGAGAAAAGGTATAGAGTGCTTTTGCACAACCCAGCTCTGGGTTCTGAGGCCCAGTAGCTGCAAATTTGTTCCTATGTGTAAAAACTTAGCTGAAAAGCAGAATTTTACATCAAGCTGTCCAGCCCAGACTGTTCCAGAGAACCAGCAGGGCATGATTACTGGAGTTCAAGAAAGTGAATGGACAGGCTTTGCTAAAACTGTCATCTTCGTGTTTCAGGGGGAACGTGGTTCACCAGGAGACCAGGGACCCATGGGCCCAAGGGTAGGTGTTCCTTCAATAACAAAGAGATTTGGCCCTCCAGAGGAGTCTAAGGATAGTGGGACCACACTGACAGTCCAGACTGGGTCTTGCTGTCACTAAAAGTACTCATAGGTGGGGAGTGGCTAAATTTGAGATGGGCTGTTTCTCCACTCCATACCCTTACCCCAATCTTAGAGGGAGAAATTCTCCCAGGCCATCTCAGGGTGGCTCATTCATAGGAGGAGGTGAGTTTGGACATCCCAGTCTGGACTCAGACCCTTGACCTACCAGAAAAGGGCAACGAGAGGGTGGGTGCATGCCCACATCTAACAGTTGGTCAGTCAATCCAGTTCCTGCATTATGGCCTCAACTTCACCTTTTCCCAGACTGCCAGCTTTGATGGTCATGACATGGTGATCTGAGCTGGGCTGGCTGCAATTCTGTAGAACCTCCTGCACTGCAGAGGCTCTCTTTAATAAATGGAAAACTCATGAAAATGGGCCCTTCTGAGCCCTCTTTTTCAGGGTGAACCACATCTCTGAACACCCTCAGGGAAGGGCAATCCCAGCCCCTGGCTGAAGACCTGGTATTTTGCAGGGCCCCAAAGGAGAGCCTGGGAAGGATGAAATGATGGACTATGATGGGAACATCAGTGAAGCTCTCCAGGTGAGCAGTTGCCCTCCTGTCCTGTGAGGTGACTGTTGGGTACTTCACTATTTCCCAAGGGATACAGACAGGGAACAGTGTAGATCTGCTTCCTTGGCAGTAGCAGCAAAGGGCAGCACTTGATTGTGCCACAGCCCCCTTCATCCCATAGCTCAGCGTGTGCAGTATTTTGGTAGATACCTGTGCACCTGCCTGGGCTGGGGCATTGACACCAGTGGACACAGAGNAGAGATCACACAAATGCCCCTGGGAGTGGCCCACAGCACGGGGTGGGTGGTGAATAAAGTCACCAAAGCTTCCTCCCAAGCGTGTGCAGATGAAGTGCAGCAAGCCAGTGGCTGTGCCCAGCCCTGGGCTGGCCTGGGAAAATGGAGAAATTGTAGAATAACAGCTCTGTGGGACTTGGAGTGAGTTTTTAGTTTGAGTTTTGGTTTTGGGGGTTTTTTTTCCCCCTCCTATTAATTTGTAAGCTCCTTACTCATTTGGGCCAGTGTTACATTAGCGGAGAATGCACCAGCTTCAGGCAAAAACTGATTTCCCGTGGCTGTTTCCTTTTTTAATTTTATTTTTTTCACTTTTTTTTTTTCCCCTAGGAAATACGAACTTTGGCCTTGATGGTGAGTTCCTGTCTATGCTGTAGGGTTTTACACAAGTAGCCATCCTAAGCAGATGGCCTGACAATTTAGGTGCAGCTAAAACACTTGGCTTTTGCCATTGGGAGCTAAAGCTGGGGCAGGTGAAAGCTGAAAGAAGAGTTCATCTTGCCTTCTGATCTGGGTGCTTGAATTCTAATCAAGATTTCATCTCTCTGCTTTAAGAGGTCATACATGCTGCTCAGAACAGGGAGTGCTCAGAAGGAGCAGGGAAGAGCAACTCTCAGGGCTCTCCATTGCTCATCTTCCCAACAAAATATGATTTTAGGAATCCCTTGGAATATTCCTCTGTGATTTCCCCTTAAACTTAGGAGAGGTATTTGGCTTCAAAACACAAAAATGCAAACCCTGTTGATAATATGAAAATATTTTTTTTCTTTATCTAGGGACCCCCAGGACGCCCAGGTGTGGCTGGACCTCCAGGGCCACCAGGACAGAAGGTACTGTCTCAGTTCAGCACTTGCAGACCTCAGGGAAACACGGGAGTGGCCCAGGCAAAATTCCCACCTACAACTCTTCCCAGTGCTCCTGTATTTCCTGTCCAGCGCTGTCAGACTGTCCTGCTGTCCTCTGCCACTCCTCCTCACACACAATATCCTGAAAATCTCTTTTCCCATGAAGATAATGCCTAATCTGAAAGATGAAGGATCCTTTCTACTTGCCCTCCCCTTCAGGAAGCAGCTTGTGGGAACCAAAGTGCAGGCTTGTGTTGGTTGGGGACTACATGACTGCACTGGGGCTGTTAGCTGGCAGCCAGGATCAACAAGATTGGGAAAATTCTCAGGCAATCACATAATGTAATGTTTCAACAGGGTAGGGTTTTTTGTTTGTTTGTGGGTTGTGTTGGTTTTTTTTGTTTTGTTTTTTTTTTTTTTTTTTTTTTTGGGTGTGTTTGGTTTTTTTTTTTTTTTTTTTTTTTTTTTTTTTTTTTTTTTTAATCTGTGACTGAAGAAAAACCCAGAGGTTTCCATGCTTTATTTTTTGTGATTACAGGAAAAATTTGGATTTTTTTTTTTCCCCCTGTGAGTAGTCCACGCAGGTATTTCTGCAATGCCTGCCCTTTTTCATCACAGTGCCCCACAGGAGTCAGAATAGCTGCTTTCAAACTGCCAAAGTAACAATTCTGTGTTTCAGGGTGAAATTGGCTTGCCAGGTCCTCCAGGCCACGACGGAGAAAAGGTAAGGCACGAGGCTCTTCCCTTCAGAGGTCTTACCTGGAGTCATCTCTGTCACTGACATCACACAGTTGCTTTTCCCATGAGGGAAAAAAAGTATTTTTCTTCACAAAAAGGAACATTAATGGCTTGTCAGTGTCTTAACATTTGTCATGGCAATGCTGCTTTGCCCTGTCTCCAAAGGGCATAGCCAGGGAGGAAAGGATGAGCAGTACAAGAGGCTCTGGGCCAGGCAGGAGTAGCCTTACTCTGTAAATATTTCACTTTATGTCGTGTGAATTTTATTTAGGGACCACGTGGCAAGCCTGGAGAAATGGGCCCCCCTGGCCCTCACGGACTGCCGGGAAAGGATGGACCTCCTGGAATAAAGGGAGAGCCAGGCCATGTGGGGCCCAGAGGAGAAAAGGGCGATCAGGGGGAGCCGGGACAAGCGGGCCCACCGGTGAGTAAATCAAGGCCTCTCCGAGTACTGGTGGCTGCCCAGCTTATGGGGCAAGGCCCCAGGACTGCTTGGGTGCCTCAGAGCCCTGCAAGGTGGGTGCTGCTGTGTGAAGTGTCACAGCACGGGAGATCCTGGCTTCATGGCACATGTGTTGTCCTGTTGCTGGAGTGGCTGTGCCCACGTGCCTGCCCTGCTCTCTGGGCACCGTGTCCCTTCCTCAGCTTGCTGCCTGGTGTCTTGCTGTCTGAAACGCTGCTGGAAGCAAGCAGGTCTGACTGTGAGCCCGGAGACTGAGGCACCCACTCCTGGGAGGCAGCTGCATGGGGTAACCCTTCACAACTGAGCCACTAACTGGGGCAGAGTGCCCAACCTCCCAGCTTCAGTCTGTCACAGCTTGTGTGTCCCCAGCACTGCTCAGGGCAGTTATGCAATGACTTCCTGCCTCTCTACGGGATTACCAGGATGAAACTCCTGCTTCTCAACAGCTGGCTGTGGGGAGTGATTCCCAGCATGGACTCCAGCAAACTGCATACTCCTGAGCAGAACTTGGAGGCAGGAAAGCAGTACCCCATCCTTACTCTGGGGACTGGTACATCCACTGTGACAGGAGGATGTTCAGCCAGTTGCCCCTCCACTTTCAATACTAGAGAAGCCCTACATTTCCCTGGATACCTGGTGGATGTCCAGGGTTTTTGGGGTACTCTTGGCACGACCAGAGCCAGTCTTGGCTCTTGCACTGATATCTTACGTCTGCCTGCCTTAGTCTTGCAAAACTCCAAAAATCTTTCTTGATCTGTAGGGTCTAGATGGCCCCACTGGAGAGAAAGGCGAACGAGGTGACCAAGGGATACCAGGACCATCAGGATTGCCAGGGCCCATTGGACTTCCAGGATTGACAGTAAGAATGGAAAAGAGAAGGTTGCTCTTTCCTGCTTGGTAAAGAGAAAATAGCATAGAGCAGCACACGAGGTCTCATTTCCAAAAGTGCTGAGGATCCTGGGAGCCTCAGAGCCCTGCCCCTTTGTTAGGTGTCACAGAATATCCGTCAGGCCTCCAGCAGCAGACAGGGAATGTGACACACATGGTCTGTTCCCCCTTCTGGGGGAGCTGCTGCCTGCCAGCACATGGGTGGCTCACAGGCAGCTTCACTGGAGGGAGACTCCAGAGTGCAGCCGGTGGTGACGAGCTCTGCTGTTGTGTGCAGGGAGAGAAGGGTGAGCCTGGGGAGCGTGGAGACAAAGGAAGTCCGGGAGAATCGGTAGGTTCCCGTGTTCCTTCGTGATCTCGGCAGTCGGGGAGGGATGATCTGGCAGCAGTGCTGCTGGAAACTGGCACAGCCCCCTCTGGTGACGCCCCTTCGCTGAGGACAGCAAGGCTCATGCTGTGGGGCTGGATCGCCAGCCACCTCTGGCTCCTGATGCCCTCCTTTCCCTGACACAAGAGCAATCTATCTCACAACCACCAGTCAATAAGGAGTGCCTAGGGAAGAACAGACCTTGGAAAGCATAACAAATACTTTCCTCAACATTTGCAGTAAATGGATTTCCTGGCATAATATATATGTGTATATATACACATGTATTTTCTTTTTTTAAATTTTTTCTTCCCCAGAAGATTTTGGTGTTCTTGAATTTGCCCGTTCTCCCCTCAAAGCTCAGCCCTAGCTTTGGAGTGCCCTGCACCAAAGAGTCCCTCAGGCTATTGACATGTGTGAAGCCAGACACCACCTTTCCTGTCTTTTGCTCTTTGACCCTATGCCTCCTTGTAGGAATGGTGGTAGAGTAGTGGAAGTGGACCTTTCTTTGGAAAAATCCTCACTGCTTTCCCTCCTCTTAAATATTGGCAACTTTTGCATAGCCCTTCCCTGAGTCCTGCTGCTGCTTCCCAGCCACTCAGTCCTGGATTGCTGCTGCTTCCTAATGCAGTCCTCAGGGGCAGCCCAGGTTTCCCAGCCTGGCAGAGGAGCTGTGCTGCACCCTGTGTCCTGTCTCCCCTCTGAGCAGCCCCACTTTGTCCCTGAGGGCAGCACATTGATGGTGACTTCTCTTGCCTTGCTTTCCAGATATCTGGGCCCCCTGGACCCCAAGGCCCTCCAGGACCTCCAGTAAGTTTGAGTGATTCACCTGAGGAGCAAGGCACTGGGGATGGGATTAGAGCAGGCACTGGCTGGGGAGGATTCTGTGTAGAGAAGACAGCCAGAACCACTGCAGTGTTGAAATGGGAACATGTTTAGTATCACTTCCAAACCCACCCCCAGGGTAGGTCAGAGCTACAGTGGGCTGGGAGGGCAAAGAAAGAAGGTTATGTTAGTCTGAGATGAAAGGGAAGACACTAGTGAGATGGGATGGATGGGATTTAAAGGGATCAACTGCAGAAATTGTCTTAATAGCACACCTGGCCCCCTGCCAGGGTATGCCTGGCAAGAGGCTCCTGGTTAGAGATGAGAACAGTACATGAAGTGCCCATTACACAAATAGAGGCCTTTGGGCTGAGTGTTCATGCCCCAGAAAGAGAAACCTTTGTACTGCGTGCTTAACTGGGATACCTGGAGTTTAAAGCCCATCCTGAAACATTACTTATATCTTGTCTCTCATTCCAAATACAGGGTCTTCAGGGCGTTCCTGGACCCAAGGTAAGAGTACAAAATATTACCTACTGAAATGTAATATTGTTCCAGGTGCTAGAATTCTCTTTAGTAACAACTTCCTAGTTTTATTCCATCTTGGTAAGAGGATAAATCCTTCTGCATATTTTCTGGAAGGAAATGGGTTAGCAGCTCTCATTTTAGGACCCAGAAAAATGGTCATTCCCTCCAGTTTTCACCCAGAGAAGTGGGAATTCACTGGTCTGTGGAATTCTGCCTGTGTGAACACAGCTGAAATCTTTGTCTGGAGGGTAGAGATCTGTACAGTGGGATGAATAGTCTGCCACACAGTCCTAAGGAACTGAGCTCTAGCTAAAAATTAATCTTAAAATGACCCTGTACATTCTGCTGTGAAGGACCCAAGAACTTCACCATCCTTGGTGGCGAGAATCTTTCTAGTCTCCACCTAAATGCTCAGCCTGCACCTTTGGCTTGCCTGCTGTAAAACAGCTCCTACACAAAAAATAGTGGAGTGGAAATGTTCAAGGAGAGCTGCATCTTTCTGGTGATGTTCTGGGCGAAGATTGGAAAATGTGTTTTAATTCTTCTGATTATCCTTAGTATTTGGCCACCAGCATTGTTTGGATGCTAAAAGGGATGGCTGTGTTTTAAAAAGCCTTATGAACATGGATGAGGAGGAAAAAAGTTTTGGGTTACATTCTGAATTTAAGAAAAAGGAGTATTTTGTTTATATAGTTTATAATACAGAATGTATTGCTTTATAGTTTATAATACAGAATTTTAAAAATACAGCTGGACAAAGAATGCTGAATATTTTTTTCTGAAATGTTGAAACTGATGCCTTAGCATTTACAAAAGTTTTTCCAAACATAATTTCTGTATGATTTTTCTTCAAGGCTTGTAGACACCTGTCATTCACTTCCAGTGGATTCACATCTTAAAAATGTAAACCCACCATATCATATAACTTCTGGTTATTTATATTTATGTATAAATATATATACAGCAACAACAGCAGGGAGAACAGCACCAGAGTGAGCTCAGTTCTCCTCTGAACATTTTTACCCACAGGGCCTGAGTCTCCTCTTATTGCCACTGAGTTAAAACAGGTGCTCACACAGAGGTAATTTGAATGACAGCGGTTTTCTTCAAATGAGGCTGAGAATTGGGCTAAAGCATTACTCTGCTGCCTCTTGTATTCCCACGGCTATCCGGCACTTTCTGAAGGGAGGAAAGTTTGTTATATAAGTGCTGCTACAGTGGGTTTATTTTCTGCTCCATCCTTCCTTTAGGGGGAAGCAGGGATTGATGGAGTGAAAGGAGAGAAGGGTGCCCAGGGTGAAAAAGGAGACAGAGGGCCACTGGGATTACCCGTAAGTATCCAGGAAGCAAGCAGCACTTTGCGAGCCAAACTTGATATCAGCTGTAAAAAGATCCCTCAATAGGAGACGCACGTGGGGATTTGGTATGTAAAGTCAGAGAAAGAGATGGTCTATAAATAACAGTGCCTTTGCTTTTTAAACCCAAAGCCTCAATTTCTGTACTGAGCCTTCTAGATCTGTTGAATAGATCAGTGATCACTTTATTTCCTCCTGCTTCTGGCAGGACTGGGAAAAACAAGCAGTAGCTTTCCTGGGGGTTCTCTGCCCTTCAGGGCAAGACCAGAAATGTAAGTCAGGGATGTGGAAAAGGAAATGCCTTCCCCAGCCATTTGTCTCCTGGACTAAGTTTTGTACAAGGCATGGTGGTTCTTAATGCAACCAGCTTCTTTGTTAGCTGAAATATTCCTGTGCCTTCTGCCATGGAATCAGTGCTCCCCCTGACCCAGCATGTCCCTGCTGTGTGTGAACTCAGTCCCATTAGCCTGGTGTTAGAGCACTACTTGGCTTGGAGAGAGGAATTGGGGCACAATGTACTATAGAGAAGTTGCAGGAGCTTTAGATACAAAGCTGATGATGAGTTGGTGGTAACTTAGTCCCACGCAGTTGTTCCACCAGCCCCCAAGTTCTCTCATCATAAAAAGCACTGGTGGCACAGCAGACCTTCCCCCTTCCCCAAATGCTCTGCCTGGAGCGAACACCGCAGAGCACATCTCATGTACCGTGTGGCTTTGTCGTCCTGTGTTCGACCACCCAGATCCCTTGTCCCTGACTTTGGCTGAAATGTGCGTGTCTTTCTTTGTAAAATGTTTTCCTCCTTTAGTTGTGCTGAACAGTAGTTCCTTTCTAGAGCTTGAATGAATCCCCTCTAACTGCAGGTGCTCAAAGGAGCCCAGCATGAGTGCATTCCCTGGGGCTCCAGGCAGAGCCAGTGGGGAGAAAGGGGTGCTTTTGGAAGGCTCAAAGGCAAGGGATTGTGCCTCAGTGAAGCAGTGAGAAATCAGAACCCAGTGCCCTGAGAAATGCAAATGGAAGTTTCCTGTGTAAATGGTTATTCCCTCAAGCCCGTGGGGTATTTGGAGCAGGGAAAGAGGTCCTTGTGACAGTCTGAGCAGAAGATGCCTTAGCAATTATCTCAACAACTCATCTTTGTGGCAGGGAATGTGCTAGCTGCTTCTCCTACAGCAGTGAGCCCCATGGGTTTGAGGGTCCCTTGGCTTTTCCCATCACTTTCTAAGCTGTGGAGGTGGGAAGTCTGGCTCAGAAGGGTCCTCTTAGGAATGTTTTATTTGGATCAGCAATATCAGCTGGTCAACCAGGAAGCACAGCTCGTAAGATCAGATAATGTGGAACTCATATCCTTCTTCAGAGCCACTGTACTCCCTTCACAAGCTTTTTCCATGCCTGATCCAGTGTATCTTCAGCCTGTCAAACTAAATGCAGTGCCAAGCAGGTTCTGAAATATTTCAGACTATGAAATCCTGCAGCTGGATTTGCTGCCTTTTTCTCTGACTTGGGGCTTGACATCATGCTGGAATTCAAGTCCTGATTGTTTGCAGTAACCTTGGGCTTCTCCATGGCTGACAGGGTGAGGAGTTTGTAATGCTCAAGTGGAAGAAAAGTCAGTATTTGGTACTTATCTCCTACCACAGCTTTCCCTCCCAACCATTATCTCTTAGACAAGCCACTGGGCTTGATGGGCCTTGTGCAGAACCACTGTTAGGTCTTATGGATGAGGAAATTCAGGGCAAGAGCCGAGCAGACAGCAAAGTGCCACTTGATCTCAGTCTGGTGTAAATCTGCACTGGTGACACAGGGAGATGAACCACCTGTTTCATAAGCCCCCAAACAACTGCATGTGGACTGGAGCAAGCCTGCAGCTGACCTAGTGGGCACCACAAGCCCTGGGTTTCTTGCTAGCAACTTGAACAGCTGATGGTTGTGCACTGCCTGTAAATGCCTTGGGACCAGCAGCCTCTGAGTCTTGTGTCTCACCTGTGTTGCCCAGCCTGCCACAAAGGCAGTGCAGATCCCAGCTCCACTGTCACATTGTCCTTTTCACCACCTGTCACAGAACAGCTGCTTCCTCAGGAGTTTTCCTGGCAGCATTGAGAGAGGGAAATTTGCACTCTTAAGAGGATCTGAAAGTTACAGGTCAACATTCTATGTATTCAATGTTTCTATGTTTTTGTTGGTTTGCTTGTAAGTGCCATCATCTGTCCTTGAGATCTTAATTTTTGTTAATTGCAAGCGTATGTTTGTGTCAAGTCATTGCTTTACTCACCTCTCCCCTCCCCTCCTTTCCCCTCCCTCTCCTCTGCCTTGTTTTTGTGAACCCTCCCCACCTGTTCAGGGTGCTTCAGGTTTAGACGGCAGACCTGGACCACCGGTGAGTTCCATTTCTGTTATCCCACCTTTGTCCTCCCCAGTATCGTGACTCATTTTGTGTCTTCCACACAAGTCTTGTTTACACCAGGAATAATCTTATTTTCATCAAAGCAGGCTTGGGAGGGGGTTAAACTTAAAATGAGTGATGTCACACACTTGTCTTCTTTGGTGCTACAAGTCTGGATCCTGGGATTACAGCCTACTTGTTCCACTCTGTCTCAGTAACAAGAGGAATGAAACCTCTGCATGGTTCCATGATGCTCTGTTCTCCTGTTCTCTTTATCTTGAGGGGTCTCCAGCCTGTTGTTCTTCATGAGATGGGAGAGGGACTCATCATCAGGAACTGTAATCACGGGACAAGGGGAAATGGCTTCAAAGTGAAAGATTGAGTAGGTTTAGATTTGATATTAGGAGAAAGTGATTTACTGTGAGGCACTGAGCCCGGAGAAGCTGTGGCTGCCCCTCCCCTGGCAGTGTTCAAAGGCCAGGTTGGACAAGGCTTGGAGCAACCTGGCATAATGGAAGGTGTCCCTGCCCATTGCAGGGGTTGGAACAAGGTGATCCTTAAGAGCCCTGCTGACCCCAGACCATTCTATGATTCTAAGTAATGCCAACCTGGTTCTGCAAGCCACTCTGCTATTCTTGGATAACAGCTGTTAAATAACAGCCGAATATTTTTAATCCCTCTTGGGAAATCACAGATCACCCATGTACAATCCATTTGGCTATTTAAAAACAAAAAGAAATTTCTCCTTCTCAGTGTAGCTGAGAATAATTTCAGCTGCTCTGACTTCTGAAGAGGATCTGAGTGGCAGTTTATACAGTCTCTTGCTTGGGGAAACTGTAGATAGAATTTTATAGATGTGCAGGGGAGAGTTCAATGTATTTCATGGCACCAAATGATGCATAAGTGAAGGCAATTAAGACTTCCACAATTGCATGAATCCAAGGAGAGCCTGATTTTTCTCTCTTCCTTTGCCACGCTCAAGTTGTGCGGTGCATGAACTACTCCTCCACTTGTATTCTGCAGATTTTGGCTTCTCTGAAAAGATCTCCTGATCTGCATGAGCCATCCTGCTTGCATCTGGGTGGGTTACGTTAGTGACTAAGGATTGCAGACTGCCATTAAAAAGTGCAAGACCCTTTGCTTTAAGGCTCTTAGAAAAAGACTCTCCCATTTGGGAAGCTTGCTCCTGGCTTCTTCCTAGGAGTCAGGTAATGTGCCTCAAAAGTATCCCTTTATCGAGGCTCCACAAGGGAATTGTAGATCCATACCTGTGTGGTTCAGAGAGTCTGAGTTGGAGGTGCTGGAACCCTGTCCTTAGAGGGACTATTACTGAACCACTATGTTGCCAACATTAAAGATCCCTTTGATTAATTTTCCAGAGGCCAGGGGAGTCTTGGGAGCACCAGCAAGGAAGTTTGGTGTGCTGGTGGGATAAAAACACTGGGTTTTCCTGTCAGCGTGACTGAGAGCCTGGTGGAGTGACAGGAATGCAAAGAGGGAGCAGCGGGACTGGAGGATACTCCTCCTAGCTCACATCTGTGCCTGCACACACCTGCATTCAGTGCTGCAGCTTGGAGTCTGTCAGCTTGCATGAACCACTGACCCAATGCTTCCCATCTCTCTCAACTACGCTGATCCTGGGAGGGGGTAAAGAAAAGGCAATAAGCAAAAAGAAAAGAGAATTGCTTATCATGTGTGTAAATGGCCTTTATTCTGCTACAGCTTTCAGCCTTGTCTGGTATAAACTAGCCAGAAAGATTTCCTGTTTGTGGAGCTGGTAGAAATGTCTGCTGAAATAATTGTCAAGAGAGAGCTTCAGAATTAAAAAAGAGGCTCTGTGCAGTGGGCTGGTGTGATCTAGGAGTTCCCATGTTCTTCAAATTGCCTTACCAATTACTTCAAATCCATCTCCACCAACACTGAAAGCTGTAGTGGTGCTGGGTGCCTTCCACCACCAGCCTGCCCTTCCAAGCTGTGCGTTTCCTAAGGGAGCAGCAGTGTCTCCTGGCTTTAAGGAGGCCCTGGAATAAAAGCATCCATGTTTTCCTTCCTACAACTGCAGGGTATTCCAGGACCAATTGGGGTTTCGGGACCAGCAGGACCAAAAGGAGAAAGGGTGAGTTTGCTTCAGAACTGACAGATGCTCTGTAACTTCTCTACAAGAGGGTACAAGAGCTCTGAGGGATAGAGGAGTTCTAGGCTTTTCCAGAGCTGGAATTGCCCTCTCCTTGTGCATACAAGACCCTCAGCTGGGCCTCTTTGGTGCTGGAGTATCTCATCCTTGGGGGTTTTCAGGTGCTCTGAAATGCATTCTTTGCTTTTTCTCTATGGTGCTCTGCTGTCTGTTTGTTTCAGGGCAGTAAAGGAGATCCTGGAGTTGCAGGACCAATGGGGCCAGCAGGACTTCCTGTAAGTGTGGGAATCCTAGAGATTAATCTCCAGAACCTGTTTCCTTGCTGTGGTTGACAGCTGAAGATGCTGCTGTAATACAGTGTTTGCAGTCACAACTGGGTTAGGCATAACTCAAGTTACAAGATTTTGTTCACTATGGGAGTGACAAAAAAATCCTGAGTAGCTTCAGAGCATCCTCAGAGTGATGTGGAGGAGGCTGAAAGGAAACTGTTAATTCACCTTGGTCCTTGAACTACACAAAAAGTTGTGTGGGACTCCCGGGGTGTGTTTCTTAGTCCAAAACACTGCCTTTGAGCAGCTCCCTTTACCTTTCACAGCCTCTCTGAGAGAGCCCTGTCTTGTCATTGCAGGGACAAAAGCTGCCTTCAGTGAGATTAATTCCAGTGTCTGGGATTGCTTTTTGCAAAATGGGGGCAGCGTTGGTGCTGTGGTCTAATGCAGTCATGGAGCGGCTTTGTTGTTCAACAGGAAAAAGAAAGTTTGCTTTGTCATAACTGATTGGTTTCTTATCTGAAGAGTCCATAGGGTAGGTAGTAGTGGTGTCACTGCCTGCATGGTCTGATGGAGGTGAAGAGAAGGTTGCCTGCTGGAAAAGTTTTGTTTATTTTTGACATAGCCATTGGTACAAATGGAAAAAAAACCCCAAACCACCAAATCCTGAGCACACATTCCTCCCTTCAGTGAGAATATGGTGAAATCTGCTTGTTTTCAAATATTTCTTCTATGTTGATGCATTTCAGGGTTTACAAGGTCTACCTGGTGACAAGGGAGTCCGGGTAAGTTACCAGAAAAACTCCTTGTGTTTAATTGCTAACACCTGTACACAGTGACAGCCCAGTAATCTCCTGAGCACCTGTTGCAGCCAGCATGTGTTTGTGTGCCAGACCTTCATCCAAGTAACTTTACACACCCGTGTTTTAGAAGGTGATACCTGTAGCTCATTCCATCACCTGGAACATTGTGCTGCATCTCTCTGAAGGCTGTCAGAGGGATTTTCTGATGTGTGCATTGTGGTCACAACTCTGTCCTAACTGAAACACAGGACCTGAGTTAGTCCAACACGGTGTGCTTTAGGAAATCCTGCTTATCTAGTTACTGATGTGTGAAGGGATTCCTGGGAGGATTAGCTGAGGTGCAGCCAGCAAATCTTATTTTGGTACTTCTGAATTGTCCCTAAAGCATGAAAAAGAAGGTTGTCTTCTAACAAACAATCCTGCAAAGAATTTGAAAGATGGAAATTTTGAAAAGATAAATTAGGCTGTCTTGAAGACTCTGGCCTGAAGTCTCCTCAGGCATTGTCCTGAATGGATGTGATGGTGAAGAGCTGGGTCAAACCCAGTAAGAGGAATGGCAGCTTTCCCATCATACCGCCTGTGTTAGTGAAAGATAAACATTGCTAAGGAATGCATGTTGAGAAGCTCCTTCTTTATCATCAGTTTTTCTTGCCTGTTAAGGCTTTGAATCTGAATCTTTTTGATAAAAACATTTAGGGGCTATGGTTGGATATAATTTATATTTAGAAAAATTACTTTTGGATTCGAGTCTGTAATTTTACAATTGTATAAATGTCAAGCAGTTCAATACAGTACACGTGTATGTAGTCACTCCTTTTATTCATAAGACTGGCATCACATAAATTTATCTCAAGGTGTACTTTTTTTATAGTGCATGTGCCCATGTGATGATTTCCTTATATGGATTTGCTTTTGATGTATAGTGGGTGTTCTCTGTCCTCTATATGCAATGGATTTCTGACCTTACTCTGCACAGAAGGGGCAGTTTTGGACAGCACTAGCCAACTGGCATCTTAAACTAGGGGAGAAAGGTTCAAATTTTGTGGAAGCACCAAAGTTCTCCCCTTTTTTAATCATTGCATTTCTGGCTTTGCTTCTTAAAAACTTTTGTTTTGCTTGTGTGGCTTCTAAAAAATGTCATTTTTAATTCCTAGACTTTTTCAGCTGGTTTTTGAACTGTCTTAGTTAAAAGAAGGATCTTTCATTAACTCTCATTAGATGGGATTTCTCTGAGCTCTGGCATAAAAGCAAGTGAAAACTGGGAGAAATTGCAACTCTTTGTAGAGGATCAGCTGGAAAGCATGAGTGGGGAGTTTTGCTGGCCCCTTGAAGCGTGCATGCACATGGCCTCACTGCAGCAATGGAAAAGTGTGATAAACTCAGGACTGTAAATGGGCAAGTGCAATATTTTAGGGGACCCTAGAAAACTCTTTTTGCCACTGAGCCTTTGTACAGGGATTTCCCTTTACTCTGATGTCCCAGTTTGCCAAAATCCTCTCTTTTCCTTTATGGTTTTAAAATCCCAGAAATGCTCCTGCTGCTCTCTGCTTGGAGCAGGAGAACAGCATAGCTGTTCCTGGGGTTGTGGTACAATGGCAGTGGGAACAAGCAGCATTTTGTGTAATCCAGCTGAAAAAGTGTGAACCCTGAACTTGTCTTGCTGTTATTTTTATGTGGGGGCAGGCTGTGTGTGTTTGTGCATCTTCCTCACTCCTACAGGTCCACCTTTGTCCCCTTTATCCCTTCCTCCTCTTCCACCTTTCTTCCTGGTTCCTTCCTCCAGAACAATCCATGCTGCATTTTTCCTGGATTATCCTCTCCATTCCAGTGCCTGGTTCTGGGTGACTTCTCCTCGTTGCCTCTCCTTTCCCATCCATTTCTCTCGCCAGCTTTGGGTTTAACACTTTTTTTTTTAAAAAAAGAAGCAGCAGCAGCCTGTGCTGTCTGATTTTTTATCCCTTAATTCCTTTAACACTCCCCACCAGGACCCTAAGTTCAGTCCCCTGTGCAGCAGCCCCTTCCCCCTGTTTCATGCTCTGCAGCTTTGAGAATTTCCTCTTATACAGAAGGATTTGGTGTGGATGTAACCGGCAAATACCACACTATGCCCTGCCTTGTGCTGCCAGTTAAGGATCAGGGACCAGTTGCTGCCCTGTGGCTGTGCTGCCTAGGACTGCTCTCTGGTCTAACAGGTTTTTTGGGAGAGCATTACTCAGAGCATCCCAATGGACAGCCAGACTGTGCAGACTCAGAGCTGAGTACTTCCTTCATTCCCTGGCTGACAGTTCCCTGACTGAGACTTTCTTTAAGAATGGGAATTCAGAGGGGTGAAAAAAGCATCTCAGTGCTATCCCAGAGTTTCAGAGGCAGAGGGACCTTCCCAGCCAGCTGGAGATTGAGATAAAGTGGCACACTGCTGGCCAGAAGGGTGGTTTCCCATGCTGTGTGTCTGGGGTCAGCCAGTTCTCCAAGGTGCCCCTGTCTGATGTATGGGAAGCCCTGAGATGTGGTGTGATGATCCCTTTGATGCCAAGCCCTTGCAGTCTGTCAGTGTGGGACTGCAGCCACAGTGTTTATGCAGCTCAGTTACAGCTCAGCAGCTCCACACGTTGATCTTCACTTAACATCTCAGAAGAAGATTTATTTTAAAATGTTTCCTAAATGTTTATCCTTTTTTAAACTATCGCTGACATTTGTTTGAAATGGATGATCCTAAAGCTTTTGTGTATTCTTTTTTTCTTGGACTAAACTATTATTTGCAGGGGGAGAGGGGCAAGAAAGGCTCTAGAGGGTCTAAAGGGGATAAGGGAGACCAAGGAGCACCTGGATTAGATGCACCCTGTCCGTTGGTATGTCCTGTTTCATCAAATGTATTGTTTTAAGATGTGTTGATGGGGAAGACAGAAGGAAATTATAACATAAATAATGGTCTTGCAAAAAGTACAACATTTGGATAAGGCCCAGCTGGGTTCCTGCCACAGCCTGTGGCAAAGCTATGGGACCAGCTGATCCTCTGAGAGATCAGGCTGCTGAGTGACCATGGTTATGTTCCTTCCTCTTCCAGACCTCACAGAGTTTGGGTACATGGGGTGTCCCATGTGATGGGAGCTCAGGGCTTTCTCCGCTGCGGATAGAGCCCCGTCTCCTTTGCTGCTCTTCTCTGGAGATGCTCGATGGGATCAAATCTATGTGATAGTAAACTGGAATGCTGGTTTCCTTGCCTTGGAATAACAGCCAGCTGATGTGATGGCCTGAGAGCAGACAGGGCACTTGAGCTGCACTACCCAGAGGGAGAATAAGTCTCAGTTATCCTAAATGGGAGGTGTTTCTGTCAAAGCAGATTGGCTATAAGTTTAGGCAAATGAATAAATACAGTAATATGCGTACATTTTTATCTAAATTCATCTGCTGCAGACAATGCTGCCAAAAATCTGCTGGCAGTGCCACAAATTCCAGGAGTACTTGGGGATCATGCTTTTAGAAATCCAGCTGCTGGGTTTCTTAGTGAGAATTGGAGGAATGGATGATTTTGGAATGGAGGAAGTGCCATTCCCATCCTCTCAGCTTTAACTCAGAGAAGCATCTCCTGGCTCGCAGATGACAGAAAACCAGAAAGGAAACTGCTCCTGCTGCTGATGCAGACACAGCTCACTGTGCAGACAGGGCTCTGTGCTGGAAGTGCAGCTGAGTGCCCTGTGCCAGTCCCAGCAGGGACTGGGCCTCTCCTCCTGGGACATGGAGCTGGCTGGCACTGACTGAAATAACGATAGTGGTTGATTTCATAAACAGGGTCTCCGAGGTTTTAAAGGCGAGAAGGGTGAGCCGGGGTTACCTGGGCTGGACGGCCTGGATGCCCCATGCCCATTGGTATGGTGTACCTTCCCTTTCCTGCATGCTCGTTTGCTTTTTGGCTCTTGGTGCTATTTTCTGATGCCCCCAAATTGCTGCACGCCCTAGAAACACCTGGCAGTTCCTTCCTTACCTGTCTCCATTGTCCCTTCCTCTCATTGCTGCTGTCAGTCCCAGGCCCTTCCCTTCATTCTGATTCCCAGCTGCTGTCAGCAGTACTTAGTGGCATGAGAAAAAATAGAGTTGGAATGTGGCTTTATTTACAACTGCTTCGCTTCTTCCTTTGCCTTCACTTTGACAATTTCCAGTAAACCAGTGTATGCAGACGCAGCTCTGCACTGGCTTGGCTTCCTCACAAGGAGCTGCAGTGCTTGTGTCCTTCATTAACTCTATTTTTAAGTGCTTGTGTGTGTTGAGCACAGCCTAACATGGTTCCACATGACCTCAGTCACCCCATACATGAAAATAATAGTAATCCCATTAGTAAACCCATGTGAAACATATTAATGGGGACACTTAACCTCCCTGCTGAATTATTCCTATTTATGACTCTCCCCAAAAGTCCAAATTGTACCCATAGCATCCAAAAAACTTGAATTTAGAATTGCCTGTTTCCCAATATCCATATTTTTCAAGTGATAAAATGATTGTTATACTAGTGCCTGATCTAGCCCAACTGTTGTAGGACAAAAGTATTCAGAAACACTTAACCCCAGCTGATTTCTTAGTGTCCCAATAAAGGTCACCAATTTATTCATTTTCTCTGAGTTTTCTGGAGATGCAGCATTTAGGTGATGTTTTTGCTCCCTGGGACAGTCTCAACATCTCTGTTAATACAAAGAAACTTGTACTCCCCTGCCCATCCAGCCCTGTTTGGCATGACAAGGTTTGCTTGGGGATGGTCCTTCCAAGCTTTACCCTCACTAAAGGATGTTTGATGCCATCTACAAGGGATGGGATATTGTTGGTTCAACTAGCTGGGAAAATGCATCCCAAAGCAAAAAGCCACATTTAGTTTGAAAGGTTTTCCTAGTTTCTTGAGGGGAAAAAAAGCACCATGAAATTGCCATTAAAAGTCTTTGTTATTTGAGCTTTGTGAAGAGCTAAGATGATTTTCATTCCAGTGTTCTCTCCTTTGGGTGCTTGCCATTGCCTCTTTGGGGCAGTGACCACTGGTAAAGTCTCAGTTGCTGCTCTGTAAATTCTGGGTAGTAGAAATTTCTTCCACTCCCACAGGTAAAACCATACCTTCTCAGAACAGTGCACAAAGGAGGAAGGCCACAGAGCCATGTGTTTTGTCTCCTAATGAGCATAGCCAGCTTTCTATGGAGTAACTGCTGGCTGGCTAAGGCACCTAATTTCACAGGTGCCAGGGTTCCGCCAGTGCCCTGGCAGACAACCTTACTGGTTTTGTCACTGCTCTCAGTGAGGATTCACCCCACATGGCCATATTAGAACTCACACTTCTTTTCAAACCTATTTTCATTAAGGGAAACTTGCCAGAAAATCTGATGAAAGATGGATGCTGTTATTTTTTATACATGGCTTTCTGGCATGCCAGCTAGCTTGGGAACGTGAATAAGCATGTTTTTTGATCCAACTAGGTTAAAAGCTTAGCATCCAGCTGACCCATCCATGTGTGTAGCTTATGGAGGCTGTGAACTAACTCTTTGCACATCTGAGATATGTGGAAGGAGATCCTTGGCACTAATAAACATGTCATGTTTCCGTTCTCACAACAAACACTTCCTTGTGACCTTGGTCTTCCTTTGATCCCTAAGCTGTGACTCCCTGGCCTCCCATTCCTTCATACACCTAATTTCCCATCTCCTCCTGCCATGCACTGTACCAGTCATTCCTATCACCACCAGTGTACCAATGGGAATACCACAATTTACTCAGTAAATAACTTGTAATTCTGTATTTCCACATACTTGGGGGAAGGGGAGGAAACAGCACAAGGAGACCAAAGTCCAAAAAATGCATTTGAAAAGCAATATTGTTATAACATCATGGCAAAGTTCAGTTCATCAGCCCCCTAGAAGTGCATCTCCAGTAAATAGATAATTTCTCAATATATTACTGTGCATTTGCTTTTCTGTTTGTATTTTTTTGGGGTTTCGTGGGGAATAGTGATAGACCATGAATCTGCCACGTGCACAGCACAAGAATTTGACTTCTCATGTCAGAGATGTGTTTCCTTACACCTGACTTTATCTGCTGCTCCAGAGCACTGTAGCTCTGGTGTCATATCTAGCCCACTGAAGAGGTCTGCACAGGGTTGAAATTAATGGCAGTCATTTACAGAAGCATTTCCTAACCATGGAGCCCAAGCTCTCCCAGTTGCAGGAGTGCCAGAGGATTTTCACAGAAATCCCACTGATGTTATAGAAGCCAAAGTCCCTTTTCAGGGAGTCAGCTGAGACATCCTGAACCAGCAGAGTGGCTGCTCAGCTCGTTTTCCTAATTTCCCTGGAGCAAGATCTCTCCAGAGGCAAGATAACTGGACAGTGTCTCACATGACAAAGCAAACCCGTAACAGACAGGGCAGAAAGGAAATGGAGATTTTTTCCCAAACCCTCCTCGGGGTCTGAGGTTAGTGCTGACTCTGGGATTGGCTTTTAAACTCAGCATTACAGAGCCAAGCCCGAGGACACAGAGCAGCCATCTCTCACTTTCCACTGCCAGCCCATGGCAGTGTTTATCTGGCTGAGTTGGACCTCCTGTGTTCCTTCTCTTCTTCCTTCAAGGAAGTCTGGATAAACTCCTTTCTTAGGGGAGAGTGGTTCTCGGGTACATAAGTCCCTTGCACAGCCTCCAGGCATTTCCCCTCTTCACCACAGCCTCTGCTTCAGGCTGCACTGGTTCTGCCAGCCAGAAGTCTGGGTCATCCAAAGGATGAGGAATATCTCTCAGACTATTCCTCCAGCCTTGTTTCAAACTGTTTGTTGCAGTAACAGTTAACCCATGCCTTCCTTTCTCCATCTCTGTACTACTTTCTATGTCCTAAACTGCTATTTCATCCATCTTTTTCACAGGGGGAAGATGGCCTTCCAGTTCAAGGCTGCTGGAATAAGGTAAAGTACTCTTGGAAATGTTGCTGTGCTGAGTTGGCAGTGCCATGGCTCCTGCTGATGTTTTTCCGTGCTTCTGGCTAAGGGCAGAAGAGGTGTGGAGGCATGGATGGGATTTCCAGGACTGCATCCCAGAGAAGTGGCCACCAAAATTCCTCCTTATTTGCATATCACGGTTCAGCCCTATGGGCTACAAAGGAGAGAACTGTATCTATGGCCTTTGAGCTGCCTGGCCCCAAAGCACTCTAATCTTTGCACCTGGATTCCCTCTGACAGCCCCTGTACTCCCCGGGGTCTGGCCCATCTTCAGTGCCTGCTGTGGGTATTAATGGCAAGTGCTTAAGCCACAGTGGGGGGAAGAGGGTGGGAGGCAGAGTCAGCCCGGGGTGAATCTCCTGCCCTCTCTTTGCCACCTGGAGAGGTGCAAAGGGTCCTTGCTGAGATCCATCACCTTTTTAGCTTTTCCTCCTGAAGAACCCAGAGCCAGCTTCCCTAACAGTGTCCTTCCCCCTGTGGGCTGTCACTAACACTTGTTTATGTTTTCTTTTGCAGTGATGATTCTAACCCTGGATTGACCTGTGTGTGTTACTGTACATAGAATATTTATTTTTATACGGTGTTCTTCTCTGAAATGCCAAAAGTTATGCATTTTTACAAATTATTAAAAAGTGGCATATTTTTTTTGTACAGAAAATACTAAATCTCCCTTTGTTCCCATTTGTCAGTTCTCTGTATGATTCTGTGTCTGCATTACCCTTGTTTTGTCATGGAGTACAGCTGTAATATTTACATGGTATTTGTGTACACATGATGAATACAGGAACTTAATAAATTATTGCATTAAAAATGCCCAAAGGAACTGCCCTGTATAGATTTAAAGGTCATTGTCATTTTTCATTCAAGATTATTTCAAAATATTATGTATTTTGTATTAAAGTGAAATATTAACACTTCTGTTGTGATGCATTAAAGTGTTGCTGAAAAACCTCATAGCAGTCCTTGTGCACTGGGAATGTAGAGACACCATGATTTATAATTCTCTTCCCATGAGCTGGAATAACCCTCATGAAAATGAGCCCTGGTTGGCAAGAAATTCTAATCGCTTTCTAAATTGTAGGCCTTCAAGCAGTTTAATTAAAACCATATTTAAAATTAAGCATAACACAGCATACCTTGATATCCTAACAAATGTGTTTGTGAAATCAATCCATGTGTCTTTTTAAAAAGTTTACCAAAGGTCGCATGCAAATTTGCAGTGTGTAATTATCATTTGCATATGCACATCTTAATTATCCTTCCTGACTTACCTTTGTTGATGTCTCAAGTCTAAACTACTCAGAGAGGAAAACACTACCAGACTAAAGTGAACATAACAATGTGCTTTCCTTAGAAAATGAGGGGGAAAGTGGAAGCCTAAATCAGTTCCCTAAAACACATCCATTTGCCCTGGCCCTTCACATAGGGGGCAAAGGCAGTAGGCAATGCAGGAGTCTCAGGGGGAAGCTATCAGTATTTAAAGATCCCAGAGGAGAAACAGGAGTGGTATTTATTATTGAGACTGATGCACTGAAGTCCTGCTCTTGGCATGATGCTGCCACTACAACAGGAATTCCTCCTGGCTACAGCTGTGCCAGTGGAAGGGGTCACCACCGTGATCCTCCCTATACTCAACTATTCATCTTTTCACAAACTATTAATCAGTTATTTTTCCAGGGGATTCCATGCAGCTTTTTAGCACTATCATAACAAAGTGACAGAGTAAGGGACATAGTTCCCTTGTAGACAGGGAAAGGCCTGCTCATGGGGACTGCTCAAGGAACCCAGCACAGCCTCTGCTACAGTCCATCTGTCACCTCACCCTTTAAGAAATGTATTGAATTTCATCTAAAAACCAGTGAGGTTTCTGCTGTCCTGTGTCCTTTCCCTCCCTGCCCTGCAGGCTGTTCCGACTCCAGTGCTCTCGCAGTTAGGAAACTCCTTGCAACTTTCAACCTAAACGAATTCATAGTATTTACAACCATTTGTTCTCATGCCAACATTGTCCTTGGGATGAAATGTTTCCATGCAAGATGTTTTCATGAGATGTTTGGCGTACTGGAGCTGAAATGGCACAGAAAGAAAATGAACCAGAGAGCACTGGTTCACTCAGTAATAGATGTTGTTAATATAAACCCCAGCTCCCTGTTAAAAGGCTTTGCAGCTGTGAAGCTGAGCTAATTGGAACAGCTAATGTTCCATTTGTGTTTTAATTGCACACCTGTTAAAACAGTTACTAAAGACCTAGCCAGGTGTAGTCCTCGTGCATTGGATTTGGAAGGTTGTAGTAGCAGCAATGAATTCCTGCTCTGATCTTGAAGCATTCAGCTGCAAGGTAGGATGTCTGAATGCTTCAGAAAATCCTGGCTATTAATCCTTAAAAACATAGAGATCCCTAAGAGAATCTGCCAATGCTTCCTGTTCCCTTTGGTCTGTGTAGCATGGTTTTTGTGTAGCTGGTTTTTGTGATTGCACTGCGTGGAATTGTTGTTGGTTGTTTTTATCTGATTCAAGAGCAAAGTGAGTACACATCTGTTACCTTGTCCTGACACTCCTGACGCAGCTCCTGAAAGGTTAAGGACTTTTGTGATGCTGTACCTGTTTTATTTCTTGGGCTGTTTTTTGACTGCTATGTTTGTGAGAAAGCTCTTGCCTGAGGTGTAAGGGACCTTGAAGTGAAATTGCCAGAACTCTTGAAAGTACTTGACTTGGGTCAGCAAAGACTTATCTACTGCTGGGAAAATGTGTAGGGTACCCACTCATTTAAAGGTTGGGAAAGTGGTGACAAATTTCCCTGTGGCTGTGGCAGATTACAGCCTGGGATTTTAATTGAAGTACCAGATAATCATTTTGGATTGCTGTTCTATAGCCCCAATACTGATACAACCCATTAACTGCTGGGGGTAGACAAGAGGGCTCAAATCAGTGATACCACACTGACCTGCTGCTCTTCCCAAACTTAAGCTCCTTGCATGTCAAAAGAAACCCAAGAAGGGCAGTTTGGTTTGTACCATCCCAAGTCTGGCAATTTAGTTTCAGGCTCTGTCCCTACTAAAACCTGTAACTAGGCTGCTGTTGCTGTGAATTCCTGTCAATTCTGCCTGTCTGTTTTCACGTGAAACCTTTTGTCTGCCACTTCAAGGGTCAAACTCCTTGGCTGATAGCCAGAAAGTGAGTCTGAGGGTGAAGAAGCTTGGGACGTGGCAGCAGAGTGAAAGGAGAAGGCCTTCCTGAAGATTTGCTGGAGATGTTTTGCAAGTTCCCTCCCTGGAGCTTGGGAAGAGTTCCTCAGCAGCACACCAGGAATGTGTGCCCAGATGCTGGGGCTGTGAGTGCTCAGCGTGCCAGCACTTTCTGCTTTGCTTTCTGTTTTCTCCCAGAGGCCAGTGGCAGGGGTTGAGAATGGCACCATTTATATTCTTTTTCTTTGGTCATTTTCACTTCATTCTACTATTGTGGTCAGACTCTTCAGATGAAAAATTCTGCTCATTTTCCAGCAGCAGCAGCTACATAAATGAGTGCAAGACATAGACAATATTTCTGGGAGGGGATCCTTTGATCCAAGAAAGAAACCCTTCTTGAACAATTCTCTTTAGAAAAGCAGAGAAACCCCCGTGTTCAGTTCAGACTGCTGCTCAGAGAGTATGTGATAACTCTTTCTGCTAGTGTTTCTGGTTACCAGGTGACAAACTTCCATCTGTATCATTGATGATTCCATCTTTAACCTTTTCATCACAAACTTTCTTCTCCCATTTAATTATAAGGAAATGACATTGGTTTGTTTGGATTTTTTAAAAACATCTTGGATTCTGAAGGCATGAAATATGTTGTCAGAAGAGGAAAATGTGGAATGTGGAAAAAGTCTGGTTTCGCTGATGAATTCCTTTGCTTCCTGTATTTGTGCTTTGGTCTCCACTACACCCTCTGGATGTACTTTGTCTGGAGCCCTCCAGAAATGTTTTCTGCTGGCCCATTAAGGCCCTTCTGTGGGTACATCTCCACAGATGTAAATCCAGATGGAAATGAAGGATCACAAAGGTTCAATTCCACTGTTAGATGTTTTAGTATGTTCACTAAAGGGAAATAAAGATTTGGCAAAGTGGTGAAAGGTTCAGAGGACGTGTCCCAGCTGCCTGAAGGGCAGAATATATAAGCCTGAATACTTCCTACCAGCTGTCATGCAAACCTGGCATCCTTTACTCAGCTCCCACTAGTGAAGGTTAACGTGTAAGCTCAAGTGTCTTTCCACCACAGCTCTTGCAATTTATTTAAAAACTCCCAAATTTAAAATAAGTACCTATCTTTTGAACATGACAAAACATCTCTGCTTCCCTGAGTGCACTGGGAATCCCATTTGCCCAAGTACTAAACCACATATTTACTTTGAGGGAGTGATTCCTGCTGGCCTAAATGATGCTATTTGCATATTGCAATACTTTACTTTAGTGAGCCAGGGCCATTGTTATTAGAGCTAATGAATATTACCTCAATCATTAGACAGATCCAAGTGCTGAGCAATTCACATTACAGCTGGGAGGAAAGTGCTGATTTCAAGCTCAAAGGGATGCCATTAACCCAGAGCAATCCCAGATTCACACACTCTTTGTCGGCACAGGTGAAATCATTCTGATCTCCTGATAAGGACACCTGTCACCTGAGACCTATCTCCTCTCTCCAATGCACAGAAAATCTACTGTTAAAAGAAGTCCAGGTTTGCAAAGACTGAGGGGAAAGTCCTACTTTCAGGTTCATCTGAAGAACTGCAGATTCTTTTTCTTACGGTTTCTAACAGATGTGTTCAGGAAATAGAGTAGTGGGGGAAGAAATTGTTTCAGTTGGGAACCAGGCTGGTGGAAAGATTAATTTATTTTATTATTTTTTTAAAATTTTTACTTTTTGGGGCGGGCAGAGGGAGAACCTGACCAGAACTGCAGGCGGTAGGTGTGCATTTTCCCTTCTTTTTTAATGAAAACCATTATATATATAGTTTGATAGTGTTACTTTTTGTTAACGATTGTTAGGGGCAATTTGTTTGCTCTATTCTGATTTCTTGTGTTTTCTTTTAGGTATATTTTTAATGGGCTTTTGGAATAAGTGTGTAAAAGTTCCTCACCCAAAATGTCCTAAGGACATTCCTCTTGTGTTTTTTCTTCCCGAGTTCAGTAGTGAAAAGGTGCTTTGTATCAGCAAACCCGTTTTTAGTGGAGATAAACATATCCCCAAAGCCACACCTAGGGACCAGGTGCCAGTGACCGCTCCCAGACAAAACGCTCCCTCCACAACTCTTCATTTACATTTACAAAGATCAAAAGGGCTACGTTAGGGACCAGCCGATTGGAAATGGTCTCTTCCCACCTTAGGTGGTCTGTCTGAAAGCACTGAAGTCTGGCAAGAGTCGCCGTGTCCTTTTCAGCAAAGTTCTACAGCCTGAAATCACAGGCTTGGCTAGAAAGAGCTGAAAATTTAAATTAGCAAGACGTTTATTTGAAGATGGCAAGTTCTGGGAAGGTACCTGCTCAAGTATTATTGTCTGTTGCTATTGTTTTCCCTCCTCTGAATCCAGCAGTGCACTCAGGTTCAAGCTTAGCTTTAGGTTGTGCTTCACTCTGAGCCTATGTGCAAATGCTTTGCTGGATGAAGGTCTCCCCTTTGACACTTGGGGTTTTTTCTTCCCTTGCCCTCTCTTTGTCCCTATATCTTCCAGATGTCTTTGATCAAGACAAAATAACTGCTTTTCTGCATTTTCAGAAAATCTCTGTTGGTCACGTTTTGATCATTTTCCACTCACTGTTATTACCTACCCTTCCTGCTATCCTTCCTCCCTCCTTGTAGACCTGCTTTGGTAAGCATTTTGCTCTGATGAGAACATCGTGACAAAACATGAATTAAGATTGTAGACATTTGTGATTTATTTTAGAGTTGACTAAAGCTTTTATTGTTTGAAAGGCAGCAAGGGCAGTGTAGTTTTTAGCTTTCTTATGATTTTGTTTGTTCTTTTTTTAAACTGAGTTAGAATATTGCAGATTTTTTTTCCAAGCAAAACCTGCTAAGCTTTTGTTTTTCCTGCAAAACATGAGTTTGTTGAACTGCTGTTTCAAAGCTTAGTAAGTTAGATCCTAATGGCAGGTACGAGAGGACTGATTTTGGAGCTTGTGGAGTGCAACTTACACTATTGCCTTCCATGGTATGCTGTTTGTCAGTCTCTTGTCGCCGGTGGGGGTTTGCTGGGAGTGTGAAATTCCATTTTGTGATAATTCCATTGTTTTTCCACAGTCATGTTTCAAAATGTTGCTTCAGCAAATCGTCCCTTTTGCTCTCCTGCAAAGATTTGCTTTTAGCCTGATGCTGCACCCTACCAGCAGTGCCACAGACTGAGCAGTTTCACCCTTTTTTTGAGCCTTCCAAAGGAAGAATGTTAGCTCCTTAAATTCCACAGCCTTTTCCGGGTGATGTCAGTGAAAAGGAGAGGGAGACACTTGGCAGCAAGACAGTGCAGGCCACCATAAGCAGACTCCTTCTCCGAGCCTGGTCCCTCAACATTCATTCATGACCCGTTCCATTCCCGCTCCCTTGGCGCTGCTATTCCTTGCTCTCACTCACCATCACATTTAAAGATGGGCAAACTGAGGCAGAGCATTCATTATTGTGTTCACCCCAGCCCCAAAAGGGCTGAGATTATTCCCCACCCCCACCCCATGCAGGGAGGAACAGCCTGACCCCACCCCAGTCTCATGGCTTTAGTGATGCAGAATGAGCTGCAGATGTTGAGCAGGGTAGCAATGGGAGGGAGTTCCTGATTTATGGGCCGGTGTCACGGGCTCTCCACACTTCCATGACCAGTGGGTGCAGTGAGTGGCTGTGGGGAGGGGTTTCTCTCCATGCTCTGGCTTGGAGAGGGGTGGGCTGTCCCCCACTCAGGTGGCTTAGCTCCTCCAAAAAGTCCCATGGATCTCCCCTTGGCGTTCAGAGTCCTCAGAGCAACGGGAAACACGTCCCTGCGGGTCCTTCCCACACCCAGAATGCTTTTGTCATTGGCACTGCTCCTGTTTCTCACATTTCTGTCGCTTGGACACCAAATTCTTTGGTACTGGGACACTTTCTGTCCAAGATCTGCTCGTCGGCCAACAGCATACAAACAGTAATGACCTGCAGGAGAATGATTTCTGAAGCAACTCTGTGTCCTTACATATCTGGTTTCCTTGTATTTTACAAGAGAGACTTTTCCCCTTTGATGGCATAGGATGTAGAATATTTATTGTAGCAGTAGTAAAGTGATGAATTGTGAGTAGACCTTGACAGGGCATTTTTTCTGTTTCTCTTGCAGACACTGATTGAGATGTTTAAATCTGAATACATTTTGTACACTTTTTTTCACATTGAGCTTTTCAGCCTGTATATTGAATATCCAATATTATTATTTATTATGGTTATTTGGCATTGGTTCATGTATGTGCTGTGTATACTTTTGTGTTACCAGTAATTTTTACTGTCATTGTGGTGTTTCTAAGACATCATTTCAACTCCTTTTGACATAGTTTAGGTACTTGGAATTTTTTGGACTTCCACAAAATTCCACACCAAATATTTGCTAGAATGAAGAGAACAAAGGGCTGTTCTTTCCCACAAGCCTTTCAACCTCAGTAGGAGCTTCTTCAGCCAAAATGAGCATTCGACTTTCGTTTTTCACTTTTTTTCTTGTTAATGCAATAGTGCTGATTTGTTTGGTTTTTAATCCTGGGAATTCTGAATTCCATGTTGACCATTCCTAGCATTATTTTACAATAGCAGAGACAGCTGTGCCATAAGGAGTTATACTGATCATAATAGAATTGAAATACTGTAATTATTTAGTGTTTCTTTATAAATATTTTTCCACTATTAAGTTTTTAGTCAAACCTTTTCTCAGTGAGATATAAGATTAAAAAGACACTAAAGGACTAAACACTCAACAAGTACAAGGAAAGGGATGCAGGTAAATGATTTCCATCTGTATGAGTGAAAAACAGCTTAGGAATTTTTATGTCAGAACAAAAGCTGAGTTTCAGTTACACATTTCCTGAGTCCTTTAATTAATCCAGTGATTTCAATGAAACCATCCCTGTCCTGGAAACCAGAGATGCATTTAAAGAACCCCCTCAATCCACTCCTCGGTAGTAAATAAAGTTGAGTTTTGCAGAAGTAAAGTGTTGCTTAAATATAGCACCTTCAAAGCATTTCTACCTTCTTGTAAAATAAAGGAATTCTATGTTTAATCACCAAGTACCCATGTATCAGATAAAGAAGCAAGTAGTGATACTATCAGAGGTGCAGGTTTATATTGTGATAAAAACTGCTATGCAGAGCTGTGTATTACTAATGTAAATACCTTACCTTAGTAAGGTATTTACATTCATTATCTACATTAGGAGAACAAATATGTGAGATTTTAGGAGGAAGTTTGTTCGGGGAATGGGTTTTTGAGTAACTGAAAGTGGGCTAAAAAACCAGGCAGGAGCTTATGAAAAATATCTCTGGCTGGGGGGTGGTTGTAATGGTAAACATGACATCATATTTAAAGTGTCATGCCATTGTTTTCCAAGAGGAGTCTGATGAATTCCTTGTGCCTTGTGTTGAAGCTTTACTCCTTTGTGTCAATGTTTTAGTGAGGTTTCTATTTTAATTTATCAATTAAATATATACATCTATACCTATTCCAGTACAGTCTGCATTTGTTCCCTATGATGTACATACTTTCTTCTCCTTTTATAAAAATGCCTGTTTACCTACATATAGTTTGTGTCTTTTGTAAATGACACCACGTGCAAGTCATAGCCCATAAATTCACTCTACAGATGAATTCATTTCCACTTTGGGAGGGTGGGTTTTAGGTTCCTATGCTGAGGCAACCACGCCATCTGCTGTTTGCCAGTCAGGCCCAGCAACTGTGGGACTGGTGGGAAACGTCAGTGGATTTAGAGAGAAACCACAATGGATTTAGGACAGAAAATTCAAAAAGACTGTTATCACTAAAAAATTAGATGGCTGGAGAGAGGTCAGAGTCCTACCTAGTGCCTGTGTTAAGGGAAAGGCAGCAACATCTGCTGAGCCTTAGCACTGGACACTGCAGAGTCTGGATGGGAAAAGATAGCCTGAAACCTCCCGTGGCATGAACAGCAGCTTGCTCTTACAACAGGAGTCAATCAGCCATAAGTCACAAACACACACTAATTGTGGAACTGAGAGAGCAAGGGCAACGAGGGGAGAGACAGGCTCTCTCTAGTGATGTCTGTGCTAAAATTCTAGTAATTATCATCTTTGTGTGTTGTCTTTCCTTGAAACTGAGAGAAACAATGGAAGGTGTCCATCCATCTCTCCCTTCCCTCAGCTTAGGGTTACAGCCCTTTCTCTCCCCTCTCCTGTTTGCCTGGGTGTGTTTCTGTGTGAGCACAATCACCAGGGCAGTGGAGGTTCCTTGGAATGAAAGTGATGTGATGAAAACCCATTAGCTCTGAGTGGCCAGACAGCAAAAGTGTACTTCACTCCTGACCTCCTCTGCGTACAGACAGTGAGCTTGGAGTGTGAGGCAAAATGCAGTGACTGATGCATGAAGTTATACAGGAAAACAAACATGTTTTGATGATCCAACTTGGAATGGAGTATGTGTTTGAAACTTTGGCTTTTATCATTCCTTAAGGCTTCAAGGTCACTCTTGCTTTATAAAGTCAAGGCTCCTGGATATGTATTGCTCTATCCTGGGAGAACAGTGAAATCTTGCACTTGGGCAATAAATAAATGTTCTGGAGGCTTGCTCTGTCCTGCCTCAAACGTGAGACCCAAAGGTTGGCTTGTTTCAAAGCATTTTCATTTATTTGTAGGGCACAGTTGAGATATTTTTTTCTTTTAGGGTTCTGCAGTTAGCAGGAAAAGAAAAGCTAATGAGGTAAATTGTCTTGTTTTAAATCAAACTCAGGAACAATTCCTGATTACATACACACATAAAATAGAGCTTTTGGAGTACTCGGCATTCCTGTCCTGCCAGGATGACCCTGAGTGCCTGCCAGCCAAAGTGAGAGCAAAGCCCTCTCCCTGGCTTCTGGAGCTATGAAATATTCATTGCAATGTTTGAGATATAACAGCTTCTGGCCCAAAGTGAAAGTGCCATAAACAGGCTCTTTTCCCTATGGCTGGGGAGGCAGGCAGCTAGAAATGATCAGATAGATACGTTGTTTATTGTGACAAAGTAACAGATTGTATTTGCGCTGGGAAGGCAACAGGCAGATGGTCTTTGCACAACCTCCAGAGGGCAGGCCCTGCTCCTGCTGCGTGGGGAAAGCTCTGCTGGACTCCAGCACGGCACAAATTATAGTTAGTGACAGCTCTTCCTTGAACAGCTCCTAAATGGCTGGAACATACAGATACTGTGACCAGGAGTCTCTTACCTGCTCTAAAAAGCAGCTGGTTCCAAGGGAACCATTACTGCACAAGTCACACCTGGCAACTGTTCTAGTGTTGCCTTGCTCTGATCTGCTCTACTCAAAGATTCTTTATTGTGTCACACGGTGACTCTGAATCTTCCAGAAATATTTGAAACAACATAAAATATCCATGCAATGCAGTTAATATTTAGGTTAAGGATGGGCTGTATCCACTGGAGAAAGAAAGAGTGGAATATGAGCTTATGGTGAGACTATTAAAAATCACAACAGCAGGAAAATTGGTATTAAAATTCAGACATCTATGACTGACTTAAGAAGTGTTGCACTGTGAAAATCTTTGATGTCCTCTCTTGCACTTCTCCAGCACTCCTGTCTCCTTCACGAGAATGTTGTTTACAAACAGAAAAGAGTTGTTATAAACAGAGTGAGTTCTCCTAATGTTGAAAGTTTGCCTCACACAAAGGCTTTTTTTTTCTTTTTTTTCCTTGAAAGACCTCCCACATGCTCGTGTTCTTATCACACAGCAACTATTTGATGCTAAACTCTAACTGGGAATGTTTTCAAAAACTGGGGATGCTTATTCTGCCTCATCTCAAATTATTTTTAATTACAAACCCATGTACCGCAAGCATGATTGTAAGTGTAATTGGATGCAGTTATTTTTTATCTGGAAATAGAAAAATGTAAATGCTCTTCTTCCTTTTCACATGGGTTTTACATTGTCATTAATTTTTATGCTTAGTGCTTGTAAATCTTCTTGAGCTTCCTCCTACCCTCCCAATATGGTTCAATACACTGACAAGCCTACAGATATCTTCCTCCTTTGAAAAATTCCAACTCTCAGTGGGCAAGATCTAGGTGAGACTTCCTCTTACAGGTAAAATAAGTCAAACTCATACATATGAGTTTTTTTCTCCTGTGGTCTCAAAGCATCTTGACTTTGTTCTCTTTCCCAGTTCTTTTTGAAAACAGACTCCAAATAATTAATCCACAGCAATGCTTTGAGGCTCTTACTCAATGCTTGAAAAGAGAAAAGATATCTTTATTTCCACTTTAATGACAGTCAAAATACAGCTGTGTACAGTGAACTGCTTTACCCAAGGTCACGCAGCAGCCCAGGAAAACACAGGTCCTGAACTCATGCCCTCTTTCTTCATGAGATGGTGCGATCCACAATTAACACAACCTGGGGAAATATTCCATTGCTTTCTCACCCACCAAATCCAATTCCATGCCGACACAAAACTGCTTACTTTGGCAGAGCCAAAAACCAAACTCAAGTGAATCTTTTATGATTTTTTACAGTAGCAAAGAGAATGCTGAATGCATGAATGGTTCTTTCTCTCTGTCTTTCCCAGACAGCCTCCTAAAGTAACACTGCAAGCAAGCAGGAGTGGTCTGTGTTAATAATGTATCTCCTATTGCATTACAGTAGCACCCAAATGTCTTTATAGCCAAATCAGTGCAACAATGCAAAGTATTTGTATAAGACTGATGATATAAACCCAGTTTGATGTAAAAATATACCTGAGATGAGTTAAAGAGGTGTAGCCCTGTACTCTCCTGTTTGCACCAGCCTCTGCTCACGGATTTGGTGCTGCCAAGACTCATAACACAACCGCTTATTGCGTCTCTTGGAGCTCGAGCTCTTGAATCCGTGCAACTGCAGGGAAGGAAAGAAAAACCCTCAGCTTCCATTCAGAAAGGAAGTTTGCAGCCCTCATGGATGAGTTGGAAAGGCTGTGAGTGCCCAGAACGCCCCAACGCAAGGCAACACAAAGAGCTGCCGGCACTCTTTGTTACGGCCGCCGTTCCAAGCCGACTTGGGGATGCTGGAATATTTGGTTCTGAGGCACCATAGCGAGGCGCACAGGCCACCCTGCCAAAGGGACAGAGGGATGGGTGGCTCTCTCTAACAAAAAACAGGCACTCCTTGAGCTTTAGCCCAATCTGGGATTGCCTTGAAGCCTCTCCATCTCTGAACTCCTCCACCCTGGGAAAGGATGGGAAAGCTTTCTGCCTTTATGCTCCCGGCTACCACAAGCCCACTGGGACTAGGGTCAGGGGGGCCCTTTCTCTGCTGGGCGGGGAGGGGGTTCCTGCCCCCACTGCAGGGCCCTGGGGCCCGGGCGAGGAGGGCGGCAGCCAAGAGAGGGGGGCTGTAGCGGGCCCGGGCTGCAGTGACTCCTCCTAGAGGCGGTATGTGCGGAGCGGGAGGAAACCCCTGCCGCCCCCCTCACCAGCAGCCGCCATCACCATTGAAACATACAATACGGGGAGAGCGGCTGAGGCGGAGCGAGGGCGGGGGGAGCCGAAAAGGGA
>VYXD01007802.1:787891-810907 GCA_013397195.1 Hylia prasina
AGGGATGGGGGGCGCGAGGCGGTAGCGGCGACACGCGCGGGGCCCGCCCTGGGTAAGGGGAGTTGGGGGGGGGCGGGTCTTCCTCGCTCACTGCCTCCGCTCGGCCCCCACAGCGCTTCCCGTTCCGGGGCCGTGGGGCCGCGGCTACAGCCGCCCCTCGGCGGGCAGCGGGCGAAGCCTCCGCGGCGGCGGCGCTCGCTGAGGGCGGGGGGCTGCGAGGGGGGAGCGTTTGCGCGGGAAAGCCGGCGGCCACACCCCCACACGCACACACCCCACTGCGCTTCGGCGCGCCTGCGCCGCCCCGCTGCTGCTCCCGCCCCTCTCCTGTCGATCAAGCGGGTCGCAGCCAATCGCCGCGCTCCCCCCGCAGCACTGGCTGCTGCAGTGGCCAATCAGCGGGGGCAGTGGGCGGGGCGACGATGTCCGGGCAACGGCGAGGCGTGCGCGGGGCGGGGCGGTGGCGCTCAGCGGGCGGGCCCTGAGGGGGCTCGGGGCGGCTCCGATGGTGGCCGCGGTGTCCCCGGTGTCCCCCCGAGCTCGGCCGCTCTCCGCGGGGTCCAAAGGCTCGGTGGGGCCCGAGGCTTGTCCTCTCGGCCGCGCGGCGCCGCGGGGGTCGCCCGATGTTTGCGAGTGGGAGCTGTCTCTTCAGGGACCCACGGGGTTAGGGGTGCCCTGGATGCTTCTTTCCCTGGGAAGGCGCTCTGTGTGTGTGGTTCTGGAGGCCGGGAGACACCCACCCACACCCCGAAAAGCACTATGTTTGTGCTTTGGTGCCTTAGCAATTCGGTCAGGTAACGAGCCCCTGCATTTATTTTTCACAAGTATTTCGTTTGTAAATGAATGTGCAGCCTAAGCTGGATCCAAGTTATGTCTGTGGGTTCCTTGTCAACTCCTAGCTGTTCTAATACACCTTCAGCTGGAGATGACGGAAGTGCAGGTGTGTGGATAGTCTTTGCTCCGTTTGAATTCTCTTCAGTGTTTGAAAGTCAAGGCACTCCCACGGCTGGAGCTTTCTGCTCAGGAGACAGGCTGGCAGAGTTGGGGATGTTCAGCCTGGCCATGGAAAGGCTCTGGGGAGACCTTTCTGCAGCCCCTCAGTACTTGAATGCTGTGTGTGAGAAAGAGGGAGAGGGACTTTTTACATGGGCAGATAGTGACATGACAAAGGGCAATGGTTTAAATCTAAAACAGGAGAGATTTGTATCAGATGTTATGAAAGAACTCTTCCCTTAATTCTTCCCTGTGAAGCTGGTGAGGTCCTGGCACAGGTAGCACAGAGACGATGTGGCTTCCCCATACCTGGAAGTGTCCCAGTCCAGTTTGGACGGGACTTGGAGCAACCTGGTCCAGTGGAAGGTGGATTCTTAGGTATTTTTCCAGGAGGCAGAAGGAAAATGTCACTGGTTGCCCTGGGCTCTGAAGAAGGCAAAACTCAACAGAGGAAAGCCCTGCTCACAGTCATGTTGTAGAGAGCTCCAAGAGATGTGGTAGCTACTCAATCCCCCATAGCAACACAGGGATGCTGGAGTCATGGCAGAGTGGGAGTGTGCTGTGACCAATTAAGGGATAGGGAAAATAATTGCTTCAAATTGCCCAAGCCTGATGTCATGGCAGCCAGATATAGACACAGCCCTTGTAGGTCAGTGAGGACGGACTTAGCACGAGTGGCACAGGTTTATTTTTAAATAGAGGCTGCACTTCCATTTAACGTAGGTGATGAATCAGCTGGCAGGGAGGGAATGAATGTGGGTAGACTTTTCAACTGATAAGCCCTTGAGGCTTGGCTGTGTCATCAGAAGAGAGCAACCAGAACAACAGAGCTCAACTTGTAGGTCTGCAACCTGTTGGTTACAGTTCAGGTGAGTGTGGCAGGGCTGAGCTCATGTGCCTCTTCCTGCAAGGAAACCAGATCCCTGGCTGTAGGATTTCTTCGTCCACGTTCACAGGAGTTTTCTCAGCATGTTTCTTTGTCCGGGTCCTGAGGTGACTGTGCCAGATCTTGGCTTTCTACCAAAAATTGCCTCCTGTAGGAATCAAAACAAGACAAGAGCACACTGTTGTATTTGTTGCTCCTCAGTGCAACCTCGCCCATGTAAGTTGCAAAGCAGATAGTGTTAGCAGAGTTTTGAAACATCTTGTATTTAGGCTCTCACAAAATTCTGCAAATGTAACCTGTGGTGCATTTGGAAAATATTTTGGCATTCCAAAAGTTGGCTTGGCAGCAGGGGAGTAAATAATGACAGAGGCTTCCTGTGACAGAGAGGGGGAAAATAAAGGAGTAGGCAGAGGTGGAAAGTTCAGTGATGCAACAGAAGGACGAGGCAAAAGTGAGTATTTAAATATAAATTTATCTAATGCAGCAGCATGGCCCAGAGCAGTTTGGCTGGTTGTATACAAATATGTTTTGATTTTCTGTCATGGAGATCAAGTGCAATGATGGTATTTTCTGTGGATCTAATCCCTTGACGTTTGCCTTTTTCAATTGATTTTCACTCAACTGGGATTTGATGCTATAGGAACAAAGATATGAGAGGTTAGCCAGATATAATTTTGGTACAGGTAAGTGTACTCTTTCAGCATGGCTCTCTGTAGGGATTGCAGCGCTGGACTGAACTCTTGGGTGATGAAACTGTCCTGCCAGCATTGCAGGAACCTGCTTGTACCCTACTGCATACTTGGAGTGGAGTGGCAAATTCCGGGGTTTGTTGTCTGTTTGTCCGTAATCTTGTGGTTGCCCAAAAAATGAAGAGAAAACAAGGTTTGTTTTCCTGATATTGCAACACTGACAGTACAGTTCAAAAGCGAAGTTATAGCAAATATTCCAGTTGTCCACCTTTTAATGAATAATGCCTGCACTTTAACAGGCGTTGAGGGCGGGTTTGGATTTTTGCTTCTGGCACAGCAGCAACGCATGAAGATGTTTCTCATCAATCCTCGTGGTTTTCTCTTACAGCCCTCAGATTGGGAGCAAGACATTGAGAACCAGCAGCAAGTTGAGAAGCACGAGGCTGCAAGATGTCGGGGCGGAGTGGGAAGAAGAAAATGTCCAAGCTGTCCCGCTCCAGCAGGGCTGGGGTGATTTTCCCTGTGGGGAGGATGATGCGCTACCTGAAGAAAGGCACCTACAAGTACCGGATCGGGGTGGGAGCGCCGGTGTACATGGCAGCTGTCATCGAGTACCTCGCAGGTAAACCAAGAGCCCGTTCCTGGAAGTGCTCCTCACACACAGAGGGCAGGCTTAGCCCTGGGATGGCAGACAAACGTGAAGCACTCCAGGAAATCAGGCTCTGCAAGTGCAGGATTTGTTAAAATCTGCTGAAAACGCTAAGGAGGGTAATTGGTCTCCTGGAGAGGCTGAGGATGGAAATTCTCTCCTTTAGAGGCACCATGCTTGGTCACTAGCTGGGAGTGTTATTTTTTATTGCTTTGCAGAGTGAGGAGTCACATCTGTGTATTTTCTGTCCCAGAGAAAATTGGTATTAATTAGGCTTTTTGATACACCTAAATGTGAATAATAGGAGGAAAAAAAGCAACCCCACCTTGTACTGCTTTTGTACTTTTAAAATGTTTTGCTGGCTGCATTTCTCCTTGCAGGACAGTGTCAAAGTGTTATGAAACTTAAAGGTGTGTGGAGAGTTAATTTTAAAAATTCTTCTGCTTTGCCTAAGTGTATAAAGTAAGTGTTCCAGGGTTTAAATCTTCCTACATGCCCTGAGTGTTCTTTTTCCTGCCTTTCTGAAATTGAACTTTGAGGAAGGGGCAGGCGTCCCATGGTGATACAATACACTGTGATTCTGTGCAGAAATATTTCAGAGTGTCCTATGATCATATCTGCTGAGTTTCTTGTTTAATTATGGAAAATAGCACTTCAGCAATTTGTTAGAAGTCATGGTGCAGAGAGGATTCTGGTTCAGGTTACTCGGGGGTTACAGATCAAGACTGAGGTGCATTTTAGAGAATCTGTGAGGAGTCACAGCCTGGATGGAGTTAGTTGAGTGAGTTGTGTTTCAGGAGTGTAGTTCATTGCCGAGGTGGCATGAAGAAGTTTGCATGGAGCCTGGTTGTCCATGCAACAGGTTTTATGTAAACACCGCTGTCTTTTTTCACATGTGAAGCTTGTTCTCACTACCAGACAATAAAAGCGTTATTTTCTTTCAAAGGTGTGGAGAAAATCTGAGATCTCACTAATAAATTTCACTATTAAAATTAAACTTATCATGAAGTCTAATAGTACATTGCAAAAATTTCCATGTTTCTGGCAGTACATTCCAGGACGAGAATCAAGTTTAATTATTTTTTTCCCTGAGGCTCCTTCTGGAGCTGGAATGACAAAGTATTGCTTGTGTTGAAGAAATCACAGTAACTTTTGTAACATAATGTGATGCATTGTGACTCTGCTGACCTTCTGTCTGGAGGGAAATACTTTTTTTCTTCTCCTACTCCACAGGGAGATATTTCTAAGATAAACATTTGGGGATGCTTGTTTGGAGCTGTGGCAGTTTTTTACAAGGTGCAGCAATAAATTGTCAGCAGCACATCTGGTATGTGCAATATTTCAGTGGTGCAGACTGACTTGTGGTCAGCACTGTTTGCCTATTACCTGAACTAGAACAATGTATGTCTTGGCTCTGCTCCTGGATAGTAAGTGCAGTTTAATTTAAATCATTAATCTGATATGAGCAGATTATGTGTGGGCCTACACTTTACTTTAGAAAGCAAAGAATGTGTAGTCAACCAGGCAAGAAGATTGCTAGAGGTGTAGGCTGGGAGCCCACATAAATTGTAAGGGAATGCTATTTTCAGCTGCTGGGTTCAGCAGAGAACTCCTGTATATATTGTGATAGAATGGAGTAATGTTTCTGAGCAAACATCTATTGCTGGTGGATTGTGTTCTTTCCAAAGTTCCTGTGTTCTCTCCAGGGTTTTGTTTGGGAATACTACAGAGGTGGAGAGTTCAAAAAAACAGCATTGCAGCATCTAACCCTGCTGACCTAAGTATTCCTAATATTACAGGTGAATAAAGTCTTTGGTTTTGGGAAGCCTGTAGAAATGTAGAAACATTTCCAAGGATGTCGTTGAAGGGGGTATTAAATGTCAAACCACTGACCTTTCTTAACATTATCTGATCTTTCTGTTACAAATGCCATTCTTTTCTCCTGGAATTGCAGCTATGAAATGGTTCCTTGGGATGGAAGGCTGCATGCAGGGGAACTGCTGCAGGTTAAATCTGGGAGGGTGGCAGTAAGGGACTGTCACTTTTTAGGTGTTTCACAGAAGCAGGTTGAACATTTTTTTTTTGGTTATGTTAAAACATTCATGAAACCTTCTCCTCTAAACCCCTGAGTGCTTCTCTGTGTTTGAGCAGAGATTTGATGCTTTACAAAAGGGGAAGGGTGGTCTCAGCCCCCTCAGAGAAATCTGCTCTCTTTGGCCAGGCTCTAACTTTGATAAAACACAGGTTGCTCATGCTCGGCAGAGACTTCTTTGACTTCAACAGCTAAGATCTCTGAAGACTTGGTCCTCACTGAGCATGTTCCAGCCTCTCTCAGCTCCTGGATCATAACATTTTGGGGAGGCAGTGGTTATGGAAGAAGGATATTAATGTTAGAGACAGGGGCAGGGATAGGTCTGGCTAGTGGGGAGAGCTGGAGTGATGACCAGTAGGCAAATAAATGGTGAGGAGTGTCCAAATATCCTGCCAGGAAGTCGGAGAGCAAGTTGAGAAAAATAGGAAATAGGCCAAGAAATGGATGGAGGGGATACTGGTAATGAAGAACCTGGGCAGGAATGTTGAGCCTGAGTGGAAGGAGAAATGGTGACTCTCCAGGAAAGGTCACTGAGATAAGAAGTCTTGGTATGGATTGCCAGGGGAAGGAGATTGGGCTGTGGAGCTGTGGGGAAGCAAGTCATGGCTGGGATAGGGGCAAGGTGGATGAGGCTGGAAGGGTCAAACAGGACCAGAACCACCTGAGTGCCTGCATTCCTCCCGGGCCTGGCATGGACCAGCAGGTCTCTGTGAGTGACCAGTCCTGCCTGGTCCGTTGTTGGCCTGGATTTGTGTTGCCCCAGAGCATTGAGCCTCGTGGCTGGCATCATCCAGAGGGTGCAGGTACATCTGGAGCATCCTTACTCCCAGCTTATGAGGTTGAGACTGGTGTTTGGCTTTGATATGTGTTCTGTGTCACGAGATACTAGACCCCTGTTTTTTCCTTTGTAAGCAAGATTGATCATGGCAGCACTTACAGCCATTATCACCCCCAAATCTGCACTTTGCCTTATCAACCCCATCATTAAAATGCCAGCAATCACCACAGTGCAGAGGTGGTGGAATCTCAGCAAGAGGTACTTTTACCTCAACTGATCAGCTAATGTGAATATCTCCTCACTGTTCTAAACCTTTCTTTTAAATCTCTCTATTACATTTTAGAGTTCTGTTTTACATTTTAGGCTTGAAAATCATGTTGTAAAACTGCAGCTTAATTCCTATCCAGAAGACTGTGTTTGCTGAGACAAGGTTGAGTTCAACCAAGCTCTGGCTTCAGAGCTAAAATTCTGTGAAAAATTGGCCTGAGTCCCATCTGATTGATTAATTTTGCACCCAACTCATGCTCTGAGCATGCACAGAGCTGACTGCAGGCACAACCGCCTAAATCAAACATCAACTGCTTATGTCCCACAGAGCATCTTCCCAAAAAGTAGGCAGAGGATACAGAAGCACCTTGATGAGGAAGAACAAGTCATGTCAGGGTGTGCTGGTCAGAGGAACTTATGGAAAATCTCAATGGAAAGCCATCCTGTCTAAATTAGAGCAGAACACAACATTGGTAAATGCTTCCTCCTTCACAGGAATCACCTGGAATACTCTTCTGCCTCATCTTCTGTGCTCATCTGCCATGCAGAGACAAACCCAGCAGATAGTTTTCCACCTGCAGATGGGGGACCAAGGACTCCATCATCAATAGATTTTTGCAGAGTAAAGGTATTACTGGTAGATTTTTATGTGGCAGTGTAACAGCAGCTGACACAATTTCTCCTGAAGGGGAGGTGGAAAACAAGATAACCTGTATGAAATCTTTCCAATTTGCTTTCAGTAATTCTCATAGGCCTTTCTTAGCAGTTCACCTTTCCACAAGCTCAGCTGAACAAAAACCTTTGGCCTGACTAGGGTGCTTTAGTTCTCAAACATTTCAAATCTGCTGATCCATCACCTAAAGAAACCTCTTTTTCCCGGTATGTCACAGGATGACAAGATGTAATCCCATTCAGGTCAGAGCTTGGATGCAGCTTGTCTCTGCTGGAAGAGAGTTATGGTCTTCTGAAGATGTCTGGATTTGAAGTTAAACTTCTGATGTGGAGGCGTCTTTGTGCAGTTTGACTCCTGCAGGAAGCAATATTATTTGAGATTTCAATGTAATTCTTAATGCCTGTGCTTAGAACGCAGAAAGTAAAACCAACTTATGGCTGAGAATATCAAGATGCCCAGTTCCAAGTGAGCTTGTTATGGTATAGGACTTTATTACAGGACCTATATTCTCAGACCAGTCTTTTTAGAATTTAGGTAACCTCAGCTGTTAAGATGTTTCTACTTGAAATGTAAAGAAGTTTCTTTAGGGATCTATTATTGTCTGCAGAGCACGTGATAACTGAAGCCTCCAGTTTTGATATTGTATTTTGTAAATGCCATTTTATATTCTTAAGATTACGAGCCCCTGCCTCCACCACTAGAAAAAATATGCATAGAAACCTCATTAGAAGGATGTAGGGCAATCATTTAACTATGCAAATGTTTGGCATCCTTTGATAAGTCATGTACATATTCCACAGTCTGCCATACATCACCTCTGCCTCGGATTCCCTTCTTCCCGGTGTCCTGTGATGGATGGCTGGCATTTGAGTGTTCTGCCTTTTTTGCTCTTAACATTAGGCAGAGGACTAAGAGTGCACCATCAGGATGCTGCTGGCCAAAGGACCCAAACCTGGGGCAGTGGGGTGAGCACACAGGTAGCAGGATGTGCCTGTTGTTGGCACACCTGAAAGAACTTCAGTTCCCACACAGGTAAGTATGTGTTGGTTTCTGGATTTTTTTTTCCCCCGATGCAATTTTCCTCTGCTGTCAGCACACATCTGCAAAACCCGCTGGAGGAGCCTGGGTCTCTTTTCTTGCTCTCTGCTGGTCTGCACAATGGATGGAATCTGTTCCTGCTGTCTGCTGCTGCGTTAGCTCTGCTGGCAGAGGTCTGGGAGAGGGTCTGACACTTCCAGCCCCATGGGGGTGAATATGCTGGATTATGCAGGATCTTTTTCAGTTTCCTCCTTTTAAAATCCAGGACGGACTAGGAAATGCTAGAGCTGAGAGGTTCCTGCCCTAACTTTTACAATTCACTGTGAATATGCATATACATTCTAAAAAAAGGCTTTTACATTTCCAACATTCAGTGAAATATGTATGCTGTGTAGTAGTGAAAGCTGGAAGACAAGTTTGTACTTTTGTTATTCTAACAGAGTGGAATTGAAAGCTTGTGTTTTTCCCATGAGCCAGAGCTAAGCCTCATGTTGAAATTATTTGGATTTTAGCCAAACATTATGTACGCTTGCACTAGATTTTTCATTAATGTCCTTCTTTTTATAATAGTTGTAGTTCTTTATGTAGTTTGTAAAAAGGAGTAGGATGTCATTAAGACATCAATAAGTTATCAACAGAATACTGATTGGCTGTAATATTCATATTCCTGTTACTGATAAACACAAGCCCAAACCCCAGATGACAGGGACCCTGTATACTTTTAAAATGAAACAAAGTGTGAATATGATTTTTAGGAGTAATTGGAGGAAAAAAAATTCCTTTCTCCTTCCTTCTCAGTGTTTCAGTAGAGTTCTTATATGAGAAATAACTTCTGAGTAGAGACCAAACTATGTAAACTAATGAATTATACTGGTTGCTACAGTCTAAATAAACTTAGGAAGATGTGTCTGTATTTCTGTAATTAGGAAGAGCTCAGTGGCTTTGGTTACAGTATAAATGTTACTGCTAATTTAGAGAAACTACCTTTGAAGTGACCTCCAGTTCCCAGAGATGTAGAAGGACCCTTCTATCAATATTTCATGCATTGAAGCTCTCACGTTTTCTCTGCTTGTATCTGAGTCAAACCTTTCATATCCTGTTCTGAAATGAAATTTCTCGCAGATTTTCAGTGCCCTTTAATGCAGAATTCCAGCAGTGCCTGGCTAGTGTGTTGGCTTTCCGAGTATTTCTTCAAATGCACCTCAGTCTTCATCTTCCCTGGTCCTGAGAATCCTTGCTGTTTGTCAGAGCTGTCTGTTTCAGGTTGGGGGTTTCACTGCATGCTTGACTGTTCTGTTGTCACACGGCTGATGATAAATTTTGGACTGCTGATGTATATTTTTAGGGTTTTCTTTCCTTTTTGAAAGAGAATTCTGACTTGAGACTCTTAAAAGAAATGATGTGAACCAAGCTTAGCATATTTTCTCCTTTAGGGAATTAGGAAGGATAAATGAATTTGCCTAAATTTACAGATGTATTGAGTGGGGTTTGGTTTCTGCCTTTCTGTAGCAAGAACCCTTTAAATCTGGAAACATCCCTGAAAAGGTAAATGGATATTAAGAAGCAGTGTAAAATGTGTATGCAGCATGTACCTAAGCTGCATTTTTGTTACTGGTTTTTATCTTGATGTGTTACAGCTGAAATCCTGGAGTTGGCAGGAAACGCGGCGCGGGACAACAAGAAAGGAAGGATTGCCCCCAGACACATCCTCCTGGCAGTGGCAAATGATGAGGAACTGAATCAGGTGCCTGTTTACATTTTGGTGCAGGAGTTGTGTGCTGTGGCTTGAGTGAAGCTGCTACCAGGGAAGGTTAGAAACAGCTTAGTCTGAGACATGAATGAGATCGCAGTTATTAGAGCAGAAGATTGTGCCCTCTCAAATAAAAGCAAGCAAAAGCAAAGGTTCTGAGATACCTCATCTTAAATCTTATGGACATAAACGTTGATTCTTCTTAGCCTCTGAGTCCTGTTGAAACAAGTAGTCTTGATGCTTCACGTTTTCCTGAGGGACATTCACTACTTAAGGAAAATTTGCAAGACCTTTTCCCAAAAGCTGTAGAAATGTGTGTTTCCTATTATACTGGCTGTGAGGCCCGTGTTGGGTGGGGATCTGGCTCACTCTCTGCTATTGCTGCCTCCCTGTCTGTTTGCCCAAACTGTGGTTTTCAGCACTCTGGCTCCCGGGATCACTTGTGGAATCACTTCTGCTAAACTTGTTGAGTGAGGACAGAGATCACAGCATGGGCTGCAGATTGTACTATTCAGGGCTGCTGAAAAGGTTCAGTCAGCATCAGAGTATCTCCTCTGTATGAAGATGGATGATATCATTCACACTTTGAATACTCCTGCACTTAATATGACTGCTTTAAATAATGAAAATGTGGTGCCCATGAAGTCATGTGGCTCTGTTTCCAGTCAAGTGGAGTAAAAATTCAATACAGGCCAGAAGAGAACGTATGCTAACACTACCAGCCCTTTCCCAGCTCTGTGTTTCTGGTCAGTGACCTGTGAACTGGGATCTAGATGCAGTGTTGTCTCTTAGGAATGAGCCAGACTTTGTCCTCTACGTAGTATCACAGCCCCATTCCTGTTGTTTGTCCCTGCAAAGCAGGTCCTTGGAGCTTTTCCTTGCTTTCACTGCATGTTTCCCTGCCAAAGAGGTCAGTCTTCCTCTGTGTAGGGCTGTGGTGCAGATCTTTTTTTTAAGTAGCCCACAGACACTCTTCTTCTTTTACCTTTATTCACTGCTTGTGAGTCACCAAGGACAGGTTTGCACTAAGACTAGCACTGGAAGGGGGAGGAATGATTGTACAGCTAATTCTCCAGGAATTCTGTGCTGGCTGACTTTGCTGTCACCTGCCAAGTTCCTTGTTATTGTGGGGTTTCTCCCTAGTTGTTTTTTTGGTGGCGCAGACTAAGAGGATCTGTAATATGCTTCCATACACTGCTTCTCTTTGCAGTTGCTCAAAGGTGTGACTATTGCAAGTGGAGGTGTCCTGCCCAGAATTCAGCCTGAGCTTCTGGCCAAGAAACGGGGTGCCAAAGGCAAATCTGAGACCATCCTTTCCCCTGCTCCTGAGAAGAAGGGGAGGAAATCCATTGTGAACAAAAAGAGTGGGAAGAAGGCAAAGTCTACCAAGGCCCGGACGTCCAAAAAGGTAAGCACAGGGCAGGTACAGATTCTGTGTCACCCTCTGCAGTATTTGCTTGATGATTGTGTAGAATCTCTTGCCTCCACACTAACTCTGTGAGAGTGAACCCTTTTAAAATAAAGGAAGCTGTGTTCTAAAACATTTTCTACAAGAGAAATGTCATGCCTTCATCCTTGTGCAGTTGCTGGGGATTTTTCACTGTCTGGAGAACTTGTCCTGACATGGAACATCAGTATTATTGTGACAAGCTCTTTGTTTGGTGTGTTCTTGGCTGTGCTGTTGTTAGTGATTTTTAAAAGAAGAATAAATCAATCAGAACTTGACCATTTAGAGTTGCCCATCCTCTGTTACTGTCCAAAGTGGATTAATTTGGTAAAGCAGTTAAAAAGTAACCCAGATCAGTGCTCTTGGTTTGTCATTCCAGAACTCACACCTTGAAACACTGCTGAGTTTTTCATTGGGTAAGGTTAAATTATATCAAGCTTTGACTTAGACTTTTAAAACTTGGATTAAGTACATTTTTTGGGTGGCCTCAAAGTTTTAATACAGTTCCATAGCTGATAATATGCAGAAACAGCCTTTAAAAAGAAAACAGAGTTGCTCAGTGGGATATTTAATTGGATGCCTCTGGGTATTGATCTCAGCTACCACCTTACTTTGAATTGTGCACATGCAGAGTTTGGTAGGAGGTGGTAGCTTCTTGACATACCTTAAAGCAAATATTGAGAGATGTGAGAAGATGCTCCTTCAGCCCTCTGGGACTGATAGGCTTGCTGCTCCTGGAGGTAAGTTACAAGAAGGCTTTTTCATTTTATAACTGAGACTTAAACATTTGTTTTTCAGATCACAAAGTTGTTTTTCCTTCAAATTTGAGCACTTGACTGGGTTACTAAGTGACTAAGTTTGATTTAATATGAGGTTCTGCTCTGTTAGCAACGAAAATAAACTAACACATGCCCACCCATATAAATACAACCTTAATTGTCAGTAAATCTACAGATGGGTGTGGGTGCCCTGCCTCTGAATATGACTACAAAAGTATGTAATGCCTCAGATGAACCACTGATTTAGCATTATATAAACAGTGCAGACCTCTGTTGTTACATAATCTTAGGGGATTACAAGGCTATGAGTAATGTATTGATCTGAGAAGATAAGATTTGTAGTAAGTTATTAAATCTCCCCGCTATTGAATAATGCTAGATGTTGATTATTTTGTTTCCTTCGAGAAGTCTTGCTTTCTTTTCCTCCCATCAAATAGAACAAACAAAAGGACAATGAAAAAGAAGGAGCTTCAAATTCAACAGCTGAAGATGGACCTGGGGATGGTTTCACTATCTTGTCCTCCAAGAGCCTTGTGCCAGGACAAAAGGTAATAAAGAGCAATTACAGATTGGGGCTTAGCATGAAAGGAAGGATGCTTTTCTCTTAAACCAAAGCAATTCCAAAATCAGCCTTTTTTTTTCAAGTTGTGATGTTAGAACATTAGTTTTCTAGCAATAATGTCCTCTGGAGCAAGCTCACAAGTTGTGGGCATATCACCAAATAATCTGAGTGGTGTGCAAATTAATTAATTAAAAGCTAAAAGTCAGAATCACACATACTGAACAGAATAAAATAACTGGTCTCTGAAAGACTGAATCCAGCCTTCTTTCACTTCAGCTTTTTGGTATGAAAATGATCTTGCACTTGGATTACTATTAATTTTTTCCTCGCCCCTCATTATCTTTCAGCTTTCTCTGACACAGAGTGACATCAGCCATATTGGCTCCATGAAAGTAGAAGGCATTGTTCACCCTACAACTGCTGAAATAGACCTCAAGGAGGAAATAGGTGAGGCTCCATACATGCAGAAAAACACATCTAGAGCTGGAACTGTAGCTGGTCTGCTGTGTGCCTGCTGAGATCCCATCCTGTTTCATCTGAATACCCAGGCCATAAAATATCACTTCCAGCTTCTGAAAATCAGGCTGGATCTGGCTGGGTATAACAGGCTAATCACTAATTTGTCCTCTTTTAATGACAAGCAAAACTCAGATAATTTGTTGAAGGACATGAGCAGCAAAGGTGTAAATAATTATTATTGAGGTGTTCATTGGCTTATTTTTACATTTGCATCTGAAAATTGCATTGCAAAATTATGTATTAATAACACTTCTAACTATGACTTTCATTGTAGGATGCTATGTAATTCAGAAATACTCATGTACAAAGCCTTATACTGCTCGTGTGAAATACAGAAATACTGTTATTACAAATAAGGAAATGTAGGCAAGAGGGAGGTAAAAAGCCATTCAGCCAGTCACACAGGGGGCACAGAATGTAGTAGCAGGCTTTTGGATCATTGTTTTTTAGCCATCAAGACTTCACTGCAGCCCAGCTGTGTTTGTTTCAGTAAGTAGTAGGGTTTGTATGTTGGGTTCATTTTGGAGGCTGAAAGCCTGAGTCCTGAAAATCCCACTCCACACTATTTTAGCCATGAGTCAGAGTAAATAGCATTCTTACAGATATTTATATGAAAGTAATTTCTAGTAACAGCATACAGGACTTTTCAAAACCATGCAAAGTAAACTTTATGTCTGGGTAGAGTGGTAAACATAAAAATCAGCTGCTGCTGATAGAGGGAGACTGCATAATGTGTGTACAGTGTTCTTTTAAATAATGTAGACTTGTTTTTCCACACTGATAGTCTGAAGCCAAGGCCTTTTGCTCTGTGTCCTTGCAGGCAAGGCATTGGAAAAGGCTGGAGGCAAAGAGTTCTTGGAAACAGTGAAAGAGCTTCGCAAATCTCAAGGACCTTTGGAAGTTGCTGAAGGTAAAAAGGATACACTGCTCTCTTTTGGACACTGCTAATTTTATACATTCTTTTCTCTGGACATTCTGATCTGTTCCTGTTGTTGTGTCTTTGCTTATGTGATGTAAATGTTTCCTCCAGGCTGTTGCTGATATGGGCAGCCTGCTGGGAGGGAAGAAAATGAAGAATAGGATACCTGTGTGCTGTGCACATTCTGTCTTTATACTGATTGATTTGTCTTAGGCAATTTCTGTCCATGGGAGTCCAAAAATTAAGGAAATCTTGTGCTATCTTTCCTGCCCTGTTTGTACTGCAGCCTTAGTGAGAATCAGAAACAGCTCTCAGCCTAACATGTGAGGCACAGGAAAAAATAGTGATACTTCATAAATTATTCTCCTTTATGCATATTTGATGAACTTGTATAGCCCAAATAATTACCTTACTCTGAGCACAAATGAAGATGTGATATGAGCGGCAGAACTGGCACGCTTTTTGGAAGAGCAATTGCTCAGGCACTGCAGCTACTTCATTAGAAGAGCTCCCTTCAAGGGTTAACACATTTGTAGCAGGGAATAGTTTGGGTCCTGGGATTGTGCTTCCTTTGTGGACAGATTCAACCAATTGAAGGTGTCTGGAAGACAGATGGAGAAAAGTTACAATATGCTTTATTTGGCTTAGTAGCTCTATACCCAAAAAAAGAAATGCTTCAAATAGTCTAGTTTTGTAAAATTCCTAATTGAGTAGCCTAGTTTTATCATCTGAAATGATAGAGAAATTTTTATACAAGATAATTTGCTTCACTTTCATATCAAATCAGATTTATATGCCGTAAAATCAAAGTAAACTACTTTTCTCCATCAACATCTCTAAGTAGAAGATAGATTCGTTTTATACTATTAAGACAGCTGGTTAAAATTTAAGTAGCATTTGTAAAATTTGTGCCTGCAACAGAATTCCTCTGTGATGGAGAGCAAGTAAATAAATCCAGGATTTTCATCCTTTGGCTAATTCCATCCTGCACAGCTAATTTCAAAGTGATTAACCTGAGATTGCCAAGACACCCAGACTTTCAGTAGTGCTGATGGTGACAATTGCAACAAAAGCAAACTGATGCCATGCTGTAAGCTCTGCAGGTCCTGGAGAAATATTACACTTTCTGAAAAATTAATCTGAGACTCCTAATTGGATATAGCTGGTGGGGACTTTCAACAAACAACTTTGATTTTCATGTCCTTGTCTGAAATTACCCAGCTGTGAAGTGGGTGTAAATATTACTCCCCAGCACTCTGGAGTTGTAAAGATGATGATGATGTAGGATATTTGTGCAAAGCACTCAGCGACAACATTGCAGAAATATCTGTGGGGATTACTGATACTGTGTGTAGGGTGAGGTTTTTGTACTTTGCACAAAAAAAAGCCAGAGGCTGAATGAGAGAGCTGTAAACCATTATTGAGGAGCTGTGTGCTAACCAAATGAGCCCTGGGTTCTTTGGTCTCCAAAGAAATAACAATTGATCACAAAAGGAATGATGAGACAGGTTATGATTGCAAGTGAGGCGTTGTGGTGTATTTTAATCCCAAATGTATTTCTGTGGAAAGGTGATGTAATTAAGAAGGTATGTTGGGTTGAGAGGTCATTGCAGGGCGGTTTCTGTTCCAAACTAAATGTTATATTTTCATTTGTGTTAGCTGCACTCACTCAGTCTAGCGGCCTAGCAGCAAAGTTTGTCATCCACTGTCACATCCCACAGTGGGGCTCGGACAAGTGTGAAGAGCAGCTTGAGGAGACTGTCAAGAATTGCTTAACAGCTGCAGAAGACAAGAAGTTGAAGTCTGTGGCTTTCCCCCCGTTTCCCAGTGGCAGGTAGGACTCCCTGTGCCAGGTAGCAGAGGTGGAATTGGCTGTCAGAGCTGCTGCTGTGACAGAGAGGTGCCCTCTGCTCTGTGACCCTGCCTCTGCTGCTGCCATCTGACACAGAGCTGCTCCAGAGGAATCCAGCCTGAAGTGCAGTGTTGGCACGAAACTGCCAGAGAGCCTTTGTAAAGAGAAATTAGCCAACCCACAGAGAGCTGAGTGGGCTTGCTGTGTTTTCTATTGCTGAGCAGTCATTTTCATTCCTCTGCACCACCTCAGGTTTTGTGCCCCTTCATTTTGCTGTCAGGAGTCTTATTAAACCTGCATTTATACTAATAACATTATAACAGCATAATACTGAAGGCAGGTAACAGTGATGCCACCTGAACTACGTGGATGTGGGGTGTTCACTTAAACCCTCCTGATAATAGATATTTAAAAGGCTTGTGACACAAAACTTTTCTTTCAGAAGAAAATCTGTTTCTCAAGTGTAGCACTGCTTTCAAAAGGGAAAATTATTAAACCAAGTGTGAAGCCACACATTTCTTTCTCAGTAACTAGCAAGCAGAATGTGCTTGACTAAGAAATCGGAAGTATTTTTCTTTTTTTTCTTTCAAATTTATTTTTAAATCAACAGTTTGTTGGTCTATGATGACAAGAAGTCGTATGCAAGCCCTGCCAGCTGCAGTAGTTGTTATTTTGTGTTAGAATTCATGTGCTTGTATTTATTTTGAAATGTATCTACTGATTTTGGTAGTATTGCCCAAAGAGTAGATTACATAGTACAGTGCTGTTGTTTTACTTTCATTTTATTCACTGTTGGCCTGACAGTGAATAAAATGAAAGTAAAACTGCATTTGATCAGTGAAATCACCACACATCACTGAATACACAGGGGGTGAAAACGCTATTTTTACAGAGATACTCTTTAAAGCAAAATATATTTTTATGGATCAGAACAAAAGAATAAATAGAGGGGCAGAGCAATTTTTAGTCATTTTTTTAATGTACAAATCTTTTTGTATATTAAAAATTAACTATAGCTTTTAATGCCAATAGAAATAATTTCTAGACTTCATATCTTCTAAGACCATAGAATCGGAATAATCCATCCTTGGACCATTAATCTTAGTGCAGATCCTTCTGCTGCTTTGTTCCATTTCACTCTGTTGCTCTTACAATTACTCCTCCTAACAGAAATAGTCTTGCCAAGTGCTGCTGGTTTACATTTCATTTATCAAAGGACTTCAACATCGCCTTGAAAAAAGGCAGTTTTTCAAATAGGACTTCCTGGTTTTGCTGTCATTTTACTCTACCTACATGTCTTCACATGAAATGCTGGATTTGTGGGTAGATAAAGAATTTTACTGTATCAGTTATTTGAATTTTCATTTTCCTCTGTCCCATCTTAGGGACTATTTACAGTAACTGATGTAACATTGCAATAGATGAATACTTCAATTGTGCCAGATCTTTTTGATGGTTTTAAATATAAACATGATTGTAGGTTAGGGAATATTACCATCAAGAGGAGTGAATGAATGCATCTTGACCTTTATTTGGCTTGGAGTTGTAATTTCAATTATTTTCACAGGAATCCCAAGCGAAGTATTTTAATGACAGAGTGAGGAAGTCAGCTAAGTAGTTGATGTTTTGGGTTTGGTTTTTTTTCAGTTTTCAGCTAAAAAAAAAATCATTCTTTGAAATTTTTAGCCTGCTCAGCCTGGCATGGAAAAGTTTAATTCCAAGGGCAAGCATTAAAAAAATTTGTGTGCTCATAAGAAGTAGAAGCAGATGAAAACAGTAGCTATGCCAGCAAGGAAACTTAATTCAGCAGCAGGTGAATACTGCCATCAAAACCTTGGGGTTTGCCAAAGTGCAGCTGGCACTACCTTGGCAGCCTGTGGCTGGAACAGCTCTGGCTGGCTCCTCTCAACATCACTGCCCAACACTCACCTGCTCTCTTTTCTTCCCGACCACACAGAAACTGCTTCCCAAAACAGACGGCAGCCCAGGTGACCCTCAGAGCTATTTCCACCCATTTCGACGGCACCAGCTCTTCATCCTTGAAGAACATTTACTTTCTGCTCTTTGACAGTGAAAGCATTGGCATCTACGTGCAAGAAATGGCCAAGCTAGACACTAAGTAGCAATGGCAGCCAAATGAAACTTTATTTTTCAACAAACTTGAGTAGCATTAAAAGCATTAGAGGTGGGTTTTATTTTTTCAATGTGATGATGAGGGGGAGTGGTAGTAGTGTGATGTGTTGTGACTTGATGGAGAGCTGTGATTAGAGATGAGAGGGGTTTAGTCCGATTTCTTCATGCCATTTTTATCACCTTAAGCAATTGAGTTACCATCTGGCTTCAGGAGTTTAGTGTCCTTTGTTACTTTAGTTTAGAAGTTTTTAAAGAGTAACCTCATTTTAGATTTGTAGTGATGATTTCTTCTCACATACACACACCACTTTCAAGAAAGCTCTTAAAAATGTTCTGCTCCTTTTTCCCCTCCTTTGGGGGTAGATGGTAAACTTCTGCCTTCAGCCCGCAGAGAGGTGAAAAGGGTTTTAGAAGTGATGCATGAGGAGCTTCTGTTTTGCTTTTAACTCACAATAACCTCTGTAATTACTGAGAATATTTCATGGTGATTTTGTTTGTTTTATAAGAAAAAAAGAAAAAGATGTGTCAAGTGTGGTTATTATTATAAACCCTAATTTTGCTCTGGGGATTTCTCACCCTAAAAGGGAAAGAAAAGGAAAAGAAAAAAAAAAAAGCAGCAGCATCTGTAATTAACTGCTTGCTGTATCACAACCACCAGCTTTTCTGGCTGAAGTTTGGTGCTATAAGTGATGTAATTAAAGCTGCTGAGGAAATTTTGACACAAAGCTGCATTGTATTCTGTTGAATTCCAGGCTTACCATATCCCCTTCCAGCTTTTAGACAGGCATTACCCTGGCAGCACTGTGAGCCACTCTCCCTGCAAGCTGCTGAGCAGGTGCCAGATCTGTAAGAAGCAGGTCCATCTTAGAAGAGCAAGAATAGAGAAAGCCAGGGAAAAAAAAACCCAAAACCAACACATAACAAACCAGAGAGAGTCTGAAAACTACCGTGTTTATTGTTACAAATCAAGGTAAGCCAAGCTTGTTGCTCAGAGCTCTCTTAGTGGGCGGAGTAAAAGAAACATTTCTTCCCTGGTTTTTATCATGGAAACTCCTATGCAGTTCATTTGGGAAGTGCCTCCTTCCCCTTCACAGCAAGGCAGGCACCCCATTTATGTGTCATGCTGAGGACAGTATCAGTCAGTCCAAGCAATAGAAGTGCACCCTCTTCCAGTTGCTGTAGTCCTTGCTGGATTGTTACTGGTGCCCTCTTAGGAGGGCATTGTCTGTCCCATCTTCTTCCAGCTCTTGGAGACAAACAGATCCCGGCTCTTGGCAATGGTCACCAGAAGATGTCCCACATAGCAACCATTCACCTGGCCTACACCATCATTCCTGCCCATGGAAAGCAGGAATGTTAGTGACCCTGCAAAGAAGATGTAGAGGTGTAAGTGAAGTAACTGTTGTCCAGCTCCCCTGCATCCACATGGAACAGCCTTCAGCAGAGTTCTGGTGCTTACATCAGTGCTCTTGAAGAAGACCCATTACCCAGTTAGATTTTTGAGACCAGATTGTTCAGTTTGTGTTTGTTGTTGTTGAAAGGGAGAAAGAAGGAAAAGGGAATTCATATTACTCCTGAGATTTAATTGGACATGGAGCAGTTTTAAGAAAGTAATGCATAACAGACTCCCAGCAGTAGATTTTTCAAGATATTAGTGAAGAAAGAATATGTGTGGTAGACTGACACAGGTAATTAATATCTACATTGTGTCTTTGGCAAGGAATAATATGAAGTCCGAGCTATAAGCTGACATAACCCCAGTTGTGAATTCCTTCACAGTGAATTCAGTGAGTTCAGAGTCCCATGAGAGTTAGACAGCTGTTCCTTGCAGAACAGCAGCCCAACACCTAAGGCCAGGTGCTAGGAGCTGACCTTACCTGGCTTGTAGGTTTTGAGAGGCTTCTGTGTCAGGCTGTTGATGATATTTGTCACCACGATGTTGGCGTGGAGCCCAGCATGGTAGGCCATCTTGGGCTCTTTGAGATCTGCACAGTCCCCAATGGCATAGATGTTCTCATAGCCTTCCAGCTGGAGGTGCTCGTTGACTTTTAAAGCACCATTACTTGCCATTTTGTCACCTGTTTTGCCAAACAGCAGGTTTTTAGAAGCAGCTTTGTGTTACTTGTTGTGGCCTAGACCCTAGAATGCTGCTGATGTAACTGACACAGAGTGAGGGGTTGTTTTTCACCCTCTTTTCTATGTGTCAGGGAAGAGATGCTTTTTTTGTCTTGCTGTAGTTAATCACTGCAGTCTTGTGCAATGCATCATCCTTTGATATTTCAGTAGAATCACCCCCACAGGTTGAACACAGTCCATTCCCCACCTCACACCCCTCAGGCACCAGACACTGAAGAACTGCATTGCTTCTCCCCACCCCATAGTTGGGGTTTTTTCACTTACCAAATGCAGCAGCATATGCAGAAGAGTTAATCTTTATCCCTGTGCACAGCAGCACCATGTCCACAACCACCTCGGTGCCCTTCTCTGTCCTTACTACCATGTCTTTCTGGAACTGGTTTGGCCTGAGGTTTTCCACGTCGCTGACCTTTTCACCTGTTGCAACAGAGCCCTGGGTCACAAACCTTTGCTAGGTTGTGGTTTCCAGCTAATCCAGAGAAAGAGGAATTCAAGGGAGCCATGTGTAACAAAAAAAGTCAGAAAGAGGACATCAGGAGATGTGCTAAAGGAACAGCAGCCCATTGGTGTTCAGAGGCATCGTTAAGGACATACCTAACAGAAGCTGGACTCCTTTCCTGAGGAGAATCTCTTTCACCTCCTGACGGACACTGGCTAGCAGCTCCACGTCGGCCAGTGCAGTTTTTGAGTGAATGAGGATGACCTGTTGGGGACAAAACAGCAAATGGGGACACAGGAACAGAGCAGGATGCAGTGCGTGCAAGGTGGGAGCAGTTATAGCTGGCCTCCCTCCACCCTGATTGATGCCTGCAAGAACAAACCAGGAAGGGGCACCTAGTGCCACAGTCCTTGCTGGTGGCTGGCTACAGGCTCAGCAACCAGATGTGCAGTCATCTCAGGTACCTCCAGCAGCACCATCACAGAACAGTCTTAGAAACCGGGATGAACTTGTGATGAAAATTCTCCTACCTCTTTGTCCGCGTACTCGGTTTTGATCTCGGCAGCCATCTCCACTCCAGCAGCACCACCTCCCACCACCAGGATGCGCTGAGATTTCTCAATCTTCAAGGGAAAATTTGTGTTACAAGAGAACTGCAAAAGGCAGGAAGCCAGATAGATACCTTCAGTCACTCCATGGACATTCTGGGACAGCACAGGCCCAACAGCAATGAAGCTCTTAGGTCATTAAGAGGCAACAAGCAAGGAGTGTCCTGTGCACTCTTCCTGCCTACCCTGTAACACTGTTTCCCCCTGAAGGGGATCCACGTCAACCCATGATGAGCTCCTTGTCCTGGCTGCTCCATCTGTCTTTCTCTCAGGCATAGCTGGCTCCAGATAGCCACGGTGGTATCTGAGACAGGGATGCTGAACAAAGGCAGGCAGCAGTTCCTAACAGTTGATTCCTCACCTCTTCAACCATGTCTTCATAGGTCTGGATGGCACTTTCCATGTCAATGACTTTGTTGAACTTCCCAGGGAATGGCCCATCACTGCCTGTTGCAAGAATGAGATGGGAGTAGTGAAGCTCCTGGGAGGGCAGAAGGTAGAATGGGATATTAGACTTCTTAAAAACAGAGCCTATAACACAGTGGTTGCCTCCTAGGTGTTGGTCATTCCCTCATCTCCATCCCTTGCTTGTAACCAGGAAAGTACTTGTCACTGTCAGGAAGTGACTTTAGGAAGAGACCCAGTCCAGGTCACACCAAGTAACTGTTCCTCAAGGTCTGAGCTAAGCACCATTCAGGTAAGTTGAGAGCTTTAAAGGAATTACCCTAAATTTATAGGGAATAACCTGATATTTATGCTGGACACTAACAGCTGCTTCCAGAGACTACTCACCTTCCCTCTCTCCTGAACAGAGGTGAAATCCTCTGGCTGAAGAGAGTGACTGATGCTGCTGCTCTTGGCTCTTCCTGCAGTTAAATAAGGATCTGAGCCCCAGGTTTAATTGTTGAGCTCTAAATCCAGCTCTAAGAATAAAAGCCCAGCTGAGCAGGAGATGGGGTTGGCTATTTACTACACACCCACATTCCAGCACAGAACAAGGCCACTCAGCTCAGCTGGAAGGGATGGAGGTGTGCAGGGGAAGATGCCAAGTCCTTCAGGAGGATGGAACACACCCTGCTGAAAGCTGGCTCCGTGCACTAGCAGGTGATCCCATAAGGCAGCCAGGTCATTGCAACACTCACCTCACCATCGCTGAGCACCACTTGTTGCCTCCCAGGGTCTATGCCCACGACCTTGCCTTGTCGGAAACTGTCCCCAAAGGTGACTGAGTAGGAGATGAAAGTCTTCTTGGCAAATCCTGTGGGAAGAGGAGACAATGGGAGACCCCCTCTCCCTCTCCTCTCCTCTTTCAGACAAAAGCATGGTATGTATTTGGGATTGTGGGCTGGGCTTTTGCTGGGTGTTATCTCTGCCCAGCAAGGAGCTTCAGGACCTTTGCCTCAGATCAGATGACACGCTTGGCTAGATGGCTTTGTCTCTGCTCCTCATGTCTCCTGTACTGGTTTGCCAGTAACTGTTTCTGTGGTCCTGGCTATTTCAGGCTGGATGTCAGAGGCTTTTTTTCATGTAATCTGCCACTCAGACACAACTTTTGCTATCCTTTTGATGCTTATTCCCAGCTTCAAACGTGGTATTTTACCCCTAAATCCCCCAGTGACTGGCCTAATGGGGTTGGCCTAGCCTCCAGCTGAAGGCCCAGACAGGCCTGAGCAGCTCACTGACAGGGTTTTATCATCCAGGGCCTCAATGCTCAGCTGCTCCACATTTCAAGGGCCAGGTACAGAAAGTGATTGACTCACCCCTTCCAGCTGCTGTTGCTTTTAGCTTAGTCACCTTCTAAACTCTTGAA
>VYXD01007802.1:811337-826515 GCA_013397195.1 Hylia prasina
CGAGCACCGTGTCCCGAGAGCAGAGCGCTTCACCTGCCCTCAGCCCCCCCGCGAGAAGGGGACCGAGGGGTTTACAAACTGAGGGCTCTACTCTTCGCAGGTCGGCAGGCTGGGTGAATAATGCAGCGGAGGATGGGCCACTCCGCCTGAAGAAACAGCCCCTTGGAGAGGGAAATGAAGATTACAGAATTACAGAATCAGTTAGGAAAAGACCTCTCAGGTCATCGAATCTAACCTATGACCAAACCAGCACCACGTCAACCAGACCATGGCACTCAGTCTTTCCTTAAATACCTGCAGGAATGGTGAATCCACCACCTCTCTGAGGAGTCCATTCCAAAGTCTAATCACCCTTTCTGTAAGGAAATTCTTCCTGATGTTCAACTTAAACACAGAAACCTGTATTAGCTCTGAGTGGAGCAGGAAAGGGAGCCCAGAGATGGCTGTGCAAGAGGGAAGATCACAAAATCTTCCAAAGGTTTGAGTACAACGGGACCTTAGAGACCATCTGGTTCCAAACCTCCCCACCATGGGCAGGGACAAGAGCTCAGCGTCACCACGGTGGAGATAGTGGGACATAAAGAGGGCTGAGGAGGTAGCAAAGGGCCCTGGAGAAGGGGAGTAGGGGGTGGAGAAAGTTGACAGTATAAAGAACATCCAGATCGTGTTCTTCCGCAGCACGGAAGTTGCCTCAAAGACTTTTGGCTCCTGTGGCATTCTGGATAAATATAGCTGCTGGCCCTGTGGATAAAAATAGCTGCTGCACACACTGCGGTGCTGTGAGTTAGCAGAGCTGCCCCCACACTCCCCTGCTTCCCCTCTGCTCCTCAGCCCTCCCTCAGCGAAACGCAGCTCGGTGCCAAAACCCCCTCCCAGCAAAAACACCCTGCAGCCCTGTGGGCAATTTTCCTGGAAAAGCAGGGCGTGGTCCCAGGACTGCCGCCAGAGGGTGCAGCCAGCTCGGCCGTGGGGACATGGGACACGGTGTCTAAGTCCAGCGCATCCTTGCCTCGGCCACAGGAGGGGCTGGGGAAGGAGGGTGACAAAGGGATCGAAACGAGGGGGGACGTTCTTGCACACTCTTCAGCCTGGAAGAGAGCTGGGAGGGGAGAGATGGAACAGCCAACAATGGAGCTGAGTTGGAGAACCCCTTGATGGGAAAGGCCATGGCTCCACTGAAATACATCCAGGGCAGGTTGATGCTGTTTGTTACACAGGACTGGAAATGCTAAAGTTTTCAATAGGAGAAAATTTTGATTAAACTGTGCAATATAAACCTTCAGAGCTGCTAAACAGAGGCACCTGTCCTGGCCAGGAGATCCAGGAGCTATGAATGTCCAGAGGTTGGAAAGCGTCCCCAGGGTAACAGTGCTCCACATCAGCTGCCTGTCTCTTCTCCAGATACTGGCATGGTACCTCTGTGAGGAGGCTGCTGGAAAAGCCTGGCAATGGCTGGCTTTGGGAAAGCTCAGTTCAGTGCAAAAAATGTAAAAACCCAAACCCGCCTCCATTTCTAAAGGGAGGAACTCTGCAATTTAAATCCAGTTTAAGCTCTTCCCTCAAATTACACGGACAGGCTCTTGCTTGTGTGTGACGCCATCCCGAGGCAGGGTTGTCCTTACCTGTGTAACCTGTGTAACACCTTCCTTGGTGTTTCATCTTGCTGGAGCAAAGCTGGAGCAAAGGCCCGTTCCTAGCAGATGAGGATGCTGAGAATGAGTTGCCACTTCCCAAATGCTGCTTCCCTGTCCCCCTTCCTCTGCACCTTTGTGCCCAGTCCTGTCTTTTCCAGAGGCAGTTTTGGGCTTTTCATGCCAAGCATTTTCCTGTATTTGGCAGCACATACCCACTGCTAGGAGCAATCCATTACTCCAGGAGTACTGTGTTAATTTCCCCTGTCAGCTGATGTTTTCCCCCTCCAGATATACATGAGGGCTATCTTCAGGTAAATCCAGTTGGACAACAGAAGATCAGGGAAACCTTTCAAAAAAAGGGGGAAAAAATCTTCTGGGTCAGTGAGTTGGAGATGCACCAACAAGCAAGAAAGGGTCACTGGCAAAAAGAGTGCCCAGAGCAAACAGGGAGGATAAAAGAAGTCTTTGTGAAAACCTCACATCCAACCCCAGGCAAACAGGAAGAAACTCGGAATGCCCAAAGCTGTGGCCAGAGGGTGTTTCCGTGTGCAGGTCAGGGCTCAGATTTGGCAGATGGGATGTTTGGATGATATTTCTCCAGCTGGCTGCAAGCAGGTGGTGAAAGCTCATCAGCCTCAGGAGTGGTTTGTCTCCTGCTGGTGGTCGGTGGGGCAGAGGCAGGTGGGCAAGCCCAGGACAGTGACTGGCCTGCCCTGCCCTGTTCCAGGCTCCCTGGACTTTTCCTCACAGTTGCCCCATGGACCAAATGCTCTCTGCAGGATGGCAGGAGTCCAGTGGGAAGAAGAGGTGCAGGGAAGGGGCTCTGTGAGATGGTTGTGGCCCAGTTTGCCACTCTGAGACAGGCAACGTGGGTATAGGTACCTGTCTGTGAGTCCTCTCCTCCTCAAGTGTAATCCAACATCATCCAGAGCTAAGAGACATCCCTGTGAGGATGACTATCCATGGATGTTGTATCCATGGATGGATACAACAGTGCTGTGTGGGGAGACTTCAGAATGCTACAAGTGCCCCTGCTCTGCACTGGCCCAAACCCCTGTAAGCCTCTGCATCTTTGTCCTGCCTTCCCTGATCATCAGGGCAGTTTGGCCTCCCTAACTTTGCAATAGCCCAGACAGGCTGGAAGAGGGTTAACATTCCTTCCTTCACCCTCCTCTAGAGAGCAGTTCTCCCATCTGGGCCAGGCTGAAGGCCCCATCCTTCCCTGCCAAGCCTGAGCTGCTGGAGACTGTTTCTGGCTCACAGCCATCTCTGCAAAACCCCAAATCCTCTCTTATATCAGCAGCCTCACACACCACATTCCCTCTGCCCACAGACATGTCCTGTACATCGTCCTGTGACAGCCCCAGTGGCACCAGTGTGGCTGCAGCTCTCTGGCTGTGTCTCTGGAGGCTTTGCTTCAGGGAAAGGAGGATTTTGAGTCTCCCAGGGATGAGGGATTGCTCTAGACAAACTGCTTGACCCATCCTTGCTCCATGGCTCCCCATTTTTCCTGGGTGAGCTGGTTGTCCCCACATGCCTCAGGAAGCTCTGCTTCAGCCAAGGTGTAACTGTGTCAGTTCAGGGCAAAGAATCACCTGGAAAAACCAATTCAGACAGTTCCTGGCTGCTTTTAAACATCAACACTGGCTATTTTATAACTTATACATAAAAATCTATTTCTAGCAGAAATCAACAAGAAATTAATCCCACTTCTTTTTATTCTCTCCCCGACAAACCTCATTTTTCAATTCCAGTTTTGCATTGGCTTGAGGAGACAAGCTGCTTCCCATTGACAACAGCACCAAAATCACCCTATTTTGGTCAGGCTGAACCAGTCACGTTAATCTATGGGCAGCGTCTCTGTACATGCCAGCCCATAAACTGGTCACAGATCCCAGCCAGAAAAGGATGAGAAAACCCCAAGGGTGAAATGCAATGGTCTCTGCAATTAAGGTGATTTTTGTATCCATGAGAAAAGCCATGAGGAGCTGGGATCTCCCTCCACTCCACCCCAGGCCTGTGCCACAATGCTGTTCTTTTTCCTGGGATCACAGCATGCTCTGTGCCAAGGTGCTCCCCAGCTCTTCTTTTCCTGCACAATACAGCAGGATGAGTTTGCCAGGCTCAGCATGCCGTGGTGACAGGCTTCACCTCACCTGCCATCTCCACCAACAAACTGGGGCTCATCCCAAGGCAGGTTTTGGGGAAACGTGGGTGGCCAGTCTCATGTCAGCTCCTGGCATGGGCTGAGCAGGGACCGAGCAGGGCTGTCCTTCCCCATGGGGGAAACCCCAGCTCAGACAGCTCCTGCAACTGCCTTTGGGTTTTATGCCATGCAGATCTTTCCTACTCCTGCAGAGCCAAGCATGTAGCAGACATTGGGAATTTTACAGGAAGGCCATTTTGTGGGAATTCATCCCTTATGTGATTCATTCCTGGTGTGATCCAGGCAGGTGCCAACGTACAGCTTTATCAGCTTTATTTATGCCAGCTGCCTAAGGATTGCAGGGATCTCTTTGGAAATTCTCTAGCTCCTGCAGCAGCGGAGCCCAGAGATTGACAGTGTGGTAGCAACTTTCTTTTATGGGATAATAACATGGTTTGTGGCATTAATTCATGTGGGGTGGTAGAGAAGCATAAAGGATGTCAGTGGCTGGGGTTTCTTTGGGAAAGGGAGAGGGCTTGAGCAAGCTCCTTTCCTCTTGGGGCAGCTTTTAAGAAAGAACAGCTTTCACTCCTAATGTGGGGAGTTTTCTTCCCCTTGCCCCCCAGATTTCATTACAGTGAAAGCAGAGCATAGAATAAAACTGTATCCTGAAAAAAATGGGCCTCACAGACAGGCAGCCTTTGTTCGAAGGTGTAATTACAGGATAAATATGGGATGCAGACCAAGAAATGCAGTCTGGTCAGGCGTGCAGTCTCTTAGAAAAACACAACAGAAAACAAGGTTGTCATTTAATGCTGTAATGTCCACATGTGCTGCAGCCCTCCTGAGTCCCTCGCTGGCCCATGGGTCTCCCCATTGACCCGGTGTTTGGATGTTTGGATGGTGCAACTGTAGCTATGGACCAGCTCCCTGCAAGAATCACACTAAGCCCCACGATGGAGAGAAGGAAAGGGTTGATCTGACCTCCAGCAGGAGCCAGTGGGGCTGGGTGAGGGCAGGCAATTGCTGGCATGATGGATTTCCTTCCCTCCAGCCCCTGTGCAGAAATCCCCTCTGATAGGGCTGCAAGGAGACATGGGGGATTATCTTGTCCGATCCCATTAAATGGAGCTGGAACAAGTGAGGAGAAGGGTATGGGGGGTTAGGACACCCAGCAGAGCAGCCACCACTTCTGCTGTTTGGGAGAATCCTCATGCCAGTCTGGGAAAAGGCCTTTTTATGGATTTCTATGGACCAACCTGGCGGCTTGGCTTCATGGCCCTGCAGGGCTACCTGCCTGTTAAACTGCAGAGCATCTAAGGTGGCATTTCAGAGACTTGCCCTCCTTGACCACTCTTTTACTTGGCACCAGCAGCTTCTGCCTCAAGCAAGAACTGCCTGTCCACAGCAAGCCCAGCCATGCCAGCATGGCCCCAGGCAGTGCTGGGTGCTCCGAGAGGGTGGCAGAGATAACAGCAGGATGTACCTGCTGTCCAAAGACAACTCCTGATTAGACTGATGGAAGGGAATCATTTCCCAGAAAGATCCCATTTAGAGGGGAACAGCACATCCATCATTTGTTAAAGCTCTCATTGTTTTAATCTTGTGCTACATCATCTTGTGTCACCTGCAATGATCCCAAGGAGAAGCAGCTTTGGCTGGTGGCCCTGTCCCACAGGACACATGTCCCCTCACTGTTCTGGGCTGTTTGTGGAAAAGATCTCTCTGGTGACAATTGGCATCACCACAATGTTCCCGAATTCCCTCCAAAGCACAGCTTCAGCAGGCTGGGAGGCGAGCCTGAAGGCAGTACAGCTGCAGGTTGGGCTTGTTTTATTTCCTTACTTTAAACGAAGCTTTAGTACTGCTTTTTTTTTTTTTTTNTTGGTGTCTACGAGAAAGGGTGAGCCTGCATCCATTGCAGCTCCTGTTGTGGGCTTCCTGCGTGGTCCGTCTGGATGCAGCTATGTCCTTGCTCTAAGGCACTGTCTCACTATGACTTTCCCAATTCGTGCTTTTCCTCCCAAATTCCATGCCTTTCGTCCTCTAGGGAAAAAGCCGGGCAAGGCCTGGCAGCTGCCAGAGTAGAGTGAGCAGGAGGCCCCTCCTGTGGGGGACAAACCTCCCCCCAGCCATCTCGGGGAGAATTCAGCTGCTCCAGCCTCGAAAGGAGCCGTGTTCCCCCGTGGCTTCCCGATGCCCCTGGCACCGCGCGGGAGTCCGTGGGTTTAATGGGAGCAATTAGCCCCGCGGAAACCTGCATGGGTCGGGGGCATGTTTTCTCTCTGTCCTGTGACGTTTTTGACGGGAAGCTGGAGGGTGTCCAGGAAGAAATGCTCACGCTTGTCTAGCAGTGCCGGGCTGGAGCCAGCCGGGGCGGAGGCAGCGCAGGTGAGAACGGGTGGCCGTCGCCGTCCCCGCTGGCCTCGGCTCAGCCCAGCTCCCTCTCCCCTCGCCGCTTGTTTTCCGTGTTCCTGGATTTGCCTGTCCTTGCCCCCTGAACCCGGCTTTCCAAGCCCCGAAGCGCCTCCCACGCTGGGATGGGAGGGGGATACAGGGCACTCTCCAATGTCTCCTCTCCGGCTATGGCAGCTCAGCAGCTCCTCACCCCTCATGCTGCTTCACAATTACCCTAAAATTATTTTCCCTGCAAAAGCCAACATAAGGGTGCTTTTCCAAAGGCATTTACCCGGAACCTGCGTCCGACTGCGTTCCCACTCATGCTGGCTGACCTCTGTGGGCTTTTCCCAGCGCGCAGCTGCGGAATATCCATCTGACCTCAGTGACCCTGCCGCTTTCCCAGTAGGAAGCCTCCAAACAAAACCCGATTCACTCAGCAGCCCCAGGGCTGCTTGTGATGCCGGGAGCTGCGTGTGAGGCGGGGAGGAGGCTCTCCATCGCCTGTGAGCCATGAGAGTATGCCAAAAAAATTCCCCACTTTTGTGCCCTTTCCCCATCCAGCTGGCACCGAGCACCCTGAAATCACACCTAGAAGCCAGATGCCGCCCGGCCCTGCTCGGAAAACCCCCGCAGCCGTGGCGGGCGGGCGGATGGCTGCCCGGGGCTCCGGTGTGGCTGCTCCCCGCCGGCCGGCCCCGCTCTCCTCAATGCCGCCTCTGTTCTCCCTCTTGGGTCAAAAACGCAGCTTTTGTGAGCTCAGCCCAGCCGCAGCCCTTCGCCGGAGCCCCAGCGCGTTCCTCCCGGCCGGCAGAGTGCAGCCCAGCTGTGGCCAGCTGCCACCTCGTTTCGTTTATTTATTTTTGCTTTTGGCCAACAGCTCTAGTTGGGGAGAAGGGGGCACGGGGCTTCTGGGACCCCAGCAAGCCTGAGGTGGAGACAACCACTCTCCACCAAAATGCTTGACTTCTCCCTTGCGTGGCTGCCATAACCCCAAATACCTGGGGGAGAAAAAGAATGAGCTACAAAGAAGGCTAAAAATAGGCATTTTAATTAATGAAATGTGAATTGGAGGGGGCAGCATGCCACTGGGTCACCATCTGCACATGGCAAACACCCTGAAGCTCCCTGGGCCTCTACCAGGTTTGGCCAGCACCCCCCAGTGCTGTTAGCATGTATTTCTGGGGTTCCTCCCAGGGACAGGGGACACCCATCAATACTAAGGAGACAGGAGATGCTTTGGACTCTGTGCTGTTGGTTTTGTTTTTAATCAGATGAGTCTGACCGTGTTTCAGCACTGCTGAAGTTTGCAGTCGCGGGGCTTGGGGGGGTTACAGCCCGTCGGTTCCTGGGGGTTCTCCCAAGATCATGCAGAAGGACATGTGGTGGTCTCCAGCTAAAATGTGACCTCTGTTCTGGGTGTCTCCCTTTGCGGTATGTTGTGCTTCTCTGATTTTTTGCCTTAGCTCCTTGACCAGGCTCCCCCTCCTTTTCACATAATAAATAAATAAATTCACCTGGTATGCAAATACACAGGAAAAAAAGGAAATAAACCCAAACCTCCAAAACCAAGTTTGAAGAGCACCAAACCATAGTCACCTCATTTTGTTGTAGCCCAGTGCCGGCCAGGGCTCTGTGGGCAGTTTCCAGTCTGTGCTGATGCAGGAAGGCACTAAACCAAGAAAGTCTCTGAGGTCTGGGTGCTTGCTGGCACCACAGGGATTTTGTCCTTGCCCCGTCCCAGCTGGCATGGGGGGTGGCAGGGCAGAAGTGCTTGGTCCTGTCCCCCCTTCCTTACCGTCACCTTCCTCTTCCTCAGTGCAGCTCTCAAGCTTGGGAGGTGGCCCTGTTGCTGACCCCACCGCCTCTCACCCTTACCATTTCCCCATTCCTGGAGAAATTGTGTCACTCAGGCTCTGCAGGACCCTGGGGCCAGCTCTGCCAGCATGCTCCAGCTCCTGGGGCTGCCATCTGGCAGCAGCGAGGAGCATTTTTAGGAGCAGGGACCCCCAGGTCGTCTCCGGACCGGCCGGGAGCACGGCCGCAGCCCCTCGTTCCGCCGCGCCGCCGTCGCCCGGCGCCGCTACGTGACCCAGGCGGGCTGTGCCTCCTCCAGCAGGCTGAAGGAGCGGTTGGCCAGCGCCGCGGGGCTGCTGGCCAGCTTGTAGCCAAAGAGCTGCATGGCTGGGGCGCAGGCATCCTGCACCACCTGCGCCAGCTTGAAGGGCATGCTGAACCGCCACTTGTCGAACTGCTCCGAGGAGTTCTTGCAAGTGGAGTAGACGCCGTTGCCGTCGCGGGGAGCCTGTGTGTTTTTGCCGATCCACTCCTCCACCTGTGGGGTGAGGGGCAGCCCGGCGAAGCGGAACATCTCCCGCGCCTTCTGCAGCGGCGCCCGCGCCACGTCCTCGTAGCGCACCAGCATGTAGCGGCCCCGCAGCCAGCCCGGCCGCCGCAGCCCCAGCTCCGCCGACACGCGGATGCTCTCGCAGTTGCCCCGCAGCCGCTGCACCTCCTCCTCGCGCAGGGGAGCCTCCCCTTCGGACGCCCACTTCTTCCAGGTCTCGTACTTGCCGGAGAAGGCCACCATGCGCGAGGCCAGGACGGCGCGGGGGTCCCGCACCAGCTGGATGATGCGCAGGTCTAGCCGGGGGTCCTCCGCCAGCGGCTGCAGGAACTCCAGCTGCCGGATGCGCACCGTCTTCAGGGCCACGTGCTGCTTGCGCCGGCACGCCTCTGCCGCCAGCGTGATGTTGAGGGGGCCGCAGCGGCGGTTCTTGCAGTAGTACTTCTCAAAGACCTTCTTGGTGCTGGGCGTGCAGACGGGCTCCTCGCACAGCGAGTGGCTGGAGCCCCGCCGAAACAAGAAGGGCGTCAGGTGGCTCTCGGGCACCGGTGAGATGAAGTTCTCTAAGATGTAGAGGTCGCAGAGGAAAAGCTGCTTGAGGACATCTCGGTAAACCAAGGCCGAGCCCACCGCGCTGGCTCCCCCTGGCAGAAAGTTCACCGTCTTCTCAACGTGCCAGAGGGGCTCAAAGAGGTAGAAGATGCTGCCCTGCTGGTTGAAGAACTCCCCGACGAATGAGGAGCCGGTGCGGGTGGTGGCCATCAGTAGGACATGCCGCCGCGGCCCGGGGTCCCCGTCACCTGCCAGCTGCAGCGTGATGTTGTACAGGTGAGACCTCAGCTGGGAGAAGGCAGCGTCCAGCTCCTGCAGTGAGGCCAGCGAGCTGTTCTTGGCCGGTGCTGGGCTGACCTCCGTGCTGTTGGCCTCTGCCAGTGCCTGGGGGGACTGCTTCAGCTTGTCCGACACCCTGTGGGGAGACCCAGCCCAGCCTGGAGGACAGCAGGACCACGCTGCGTCCCAGTGGGGGACGTGGGGAGTTCCTGCTACATAGGAGCTCGGGACTGGGGAGAGGGGCTGCAAACCATGGGCTGGCTCAGCTACCCACTGCCTACCTGGAGATGAAGTTGTTCTCCTTCTCGATGATGATGAGGCTGATGACGAAGACCAGCAGGACAGCGTACTTGCTCCTCATCTTCAAGCGGTGCAGCAGCTCCCAGATATCCTGGGGTCGGATCTCCATGGGGAGCCTGCACGGGTCCCTCCTGCACGCCGGGAAGGTGTCTTGGGTTAGGGCCTTGTCAGCCCTGCCTGTGGGGAGAAGGCTCAGCATGGTGATGGCTCCCTGCAGGCAGGGTCAGAGGCTGACAAAGGCTTGCCAAAAGCAGTGAAAAAGGGGGAGCTCCTCCGTGCTGGTCCATCCCACCCCCGAGGAGCAGCTGCCTGAATGCCCCATCGGCTGCTCCCCCTCCTTCCCAAAGTATAACTGCCAGACAGGAACCCTTCCCGTGCTTCCACCAGCCGCCCCTGCCCACCCTGAAACCCAACTCCTGCCACCTGACAGCTGCCTGCTTCCTGCTGGCAAAAGACTGCTGCTGCCAGTGAGGGAGCCCCTAGATCATCCGTATCTTTGGCGCATTGTGGCTCCCAACCTCTGGAAAGGAGAGAGTTGGAGGCTCTGCTGTAGGGCCTCAGTGTGGGGCTGAGCAGCTTCCTCCTTCCCCCAGCATGGCAGCAGCAGCTGCTGAACCTCGAAAATGAAACCCAGAGAGTTTTCAGGGATGACGGCGGGCCGGAAGACACTGCTGCTGCCAGTCCCCCTTGGGGAGTAGAATGCTCCAGGGGAGGTTTTTGCCAAAAAAAGAAAAAAACCTAAATGATGGTGCAGCTGCCTGGTGTGGGATGCAAAAGCAGGAGACTTGGCATCCCCGCCCAGCAGAAAAGACCCGCCCCCCAGTCTTTCCTTCGGCGCCTGAATCGGGGTGTTGCTGGAAACCGCTCTGAGTTGCACCAAACCCACACCTCAGATGGAGATTTTGGGGGCCACAACTGCTGCTTGGGGCTCTAGGGCAGGTTCCCAGTGTGCATATTTACACCCCTAGGCCTTGCTGGCACCTGCCACCTGCCCGGCCGGCCGCGTGGGTGATGCCGTTCGCTCGTCCCGCTTTCTTGGCCAGACTTGTGGTGACTCAGGGAAAGTCTATTTAGCCTTGGCTTGGCTCCACCAGCACGATCCCGGCAGCCCGTCCCACCCCTGCTTTTGGAGTGAAGGACGTGAGCCAGGCAGAGCCCCATCCTTAGGGGGCCCTGGAGTTTGCTGGGGGGGAGATGCCCTGGCCAAGCCTCGATATCCACAGCCCCCGGCAGACTGGGGAAGCCTTGCCAGGCATTGCGTCACGTCCCAACCTCTTCCGCGTTGTGCTCAGCCAAAATGTGCATTTTTTAGTGTTGAATGCCCCTCCGGCTGGGAAGGAGGGGGCATGGGCAGGAAGGGTGGGATGTGCCCCGCGGCCAGGGCATCGCCCCAGCCTGTCAGGTTTCCAGTCCTCTCTGTGTGAGGATCAGGAATCTCCCAGCTTGAGCAAACCACTCAAGCCAAGTTCCCGAGGCTTGGCTTCCAGCCATCTCCTTTCCAGCAAAACCATCTAAAAACAGACATCCGCACCCATGCACCCAGGAAACTCAGGATTTAGTGGGATGCAGGGGCTCTGGAGAGCCCTGGCAGCCCCAAAGCCCTCCCACAGTGGTCCCCCAGCTCCCCCCTTTCAGCAAGTGGCACCGAGATCCCCGGCACACGTGTGTGTGTGCGCGTGTGTGTGTGTGTATTTAACAGCCCTGTTAGTTTAGTTTGTCATCACGCCGCTCCTTGGGGACAGGCCAGCAGCCGGGGCAGGTGCCTTTTGCCAGCCACACTCCCTATCCCCCCTCCTTCCTCGGTCGTGCCCCCTCGATGACAGGACTTGTCGGAGTATTTGAACAACAGAGGGAGAGGGAAAAAAATCAAATACACAAAGTCCTCGGTGTGCGGCCGCGTCTCTCAGCGCCTGCCAGAGCCAGGGCATCCCAAGGGGCGGTGATCTGCATCCTTGCCCTTGCCTGGGGCTGGGGCCGGTCCCCTTGATGCCCACAGCACGCACGCCCAGCGGATGGCATCAACCGCTTCCTCAGACAAATCCCTGGGCAAAGCCAGCCCGGCGTTTTCCCCCTCTAATGCCCCCAGCTGCCTGACCACAAATGAGCCACAGACCAGGGATTATTCACAGGGATGACACAGAGAACCATGTCCGGCAGCGTTGGCAAAACGCTCATTCACAGGCTCGGGGCAGACATAATTCATTAAATAAACAGCCGGCTGCAAACGTCCTGCCTGGGCCCCGCGGGGCGGCAGTGACAGGCGCGGGGGCCCCGTCAGGGCTGAGCCGAGGGGCTGGGGACACGCGGGTGACCTGGTGAGGCTGCTGGGGCCGCTTGGCATCCTGAAACTCTTCCTCACTGGGGCCCATGAGGCACAGCCCGGCTGGGGCACTGTGCAAGCCACAAGCACCCCTTTGTGAGTGGGAACAGAGGGGCTCTGTGTCCCCAGCACATTCCCCTCCAGGGCTCTGCTGGGATGGGATGGATGAGGAGAACCATCGGGAGGCTATTGCCACCCCAGGGTGCCCTACCAGTGTCCACTCCTGGGGAATGCGCCAGTGAGAGCAGGCGGATGGATGGACATCATCCCTGGAGACGGCAGACATCATCCTCTTGCTCTCCCTGTCCTAAAGCAAAGCGGAATAATTTCCAGGAACACTAAACTGAGATGCCCCAGATGGCAGCACCCACAGCTCAGATGCTGCTCCCTACCTTTTCCTATCCCTCAGGCTGGATGTGCTTTTCAATTCAGCAGGGACGGCTACAATTCCCATTGTGGAGATGATAACAGGATTTATGGATTTCCCAGATGAGTTAAAGCCAGAAAATAAGCTCTTTTTGGGTGGTGTTGGGGATTTTGTTCCCATGCAAATCTGCCCAGGTGGGATCTGCCACTACCAGCAAGTTAACTTAACCTTGCCACAGCAAGAAGGAAGGACTTGGACAGTAATGGAGACACCAAATCATTCCAATCCTCTGGAGCAAGTTGGTCCATGGGATGGATGTTCCCACTGGTGGTGCAGGTGGGGTGAGAAGAGCAGAGTCCCTGTGAGAGGAAGGAGGGGAGGGATGCTCCTACTACCCACCTGCAGGGCATTCCACAGGACTGCCTGACTGGAAGAGCAGAGCAGGGGTTTTCAGCTTGGTTTTGGGAAAGGGAACGTCTTACACAAAGCCTTGGGGCTCTCATTCCCCAACTCTGGCTGCCCTGAACCCCCACCAGGTGAGATCTAGGAAAGAAAAATGCCTGTGGCTGCCAGGGGCAGCCAGATGAAGGTGAGACTGGATGAAGTCACATTTTCCTCTGGTGACTCAACAGGCAACAACTGAGCTCCAGATACAGAAAGGCAATGAAGCACCCACGTGCAAGAGTTCCCTCCCTGCCTGAGATCCTTCTGTCTATCCAGTCCTCGTCCACTCCCATGCATCCCTCCATGGAAGCCCACAGTGACCTGTGGCTGAGTTTGCTGCCCCCGGCACTGATGCTGCTCTGAGTAATTCCCTCCAGCTTCAGCAAGCTTCCAGCAGACACAGGGAGAAGCAACAAAGAGATAAGGAGCACGGGCTTATCTGCTCTCCGTGCTGCTCTTTGTCTGAAGCCTGGGGAAAAAAAAATCCCTCTGTATTTACTCTTTCAACTATTTCCGCTCCCAACTTCCTCCCGAGGCTGGCCTTGGGAAACATGCCACCAGAGCTTCCCACTTTGCTTTCATCTCCCAGCAATTTTCATCCTGGTCCTGGCTCTCCTTCAAGGCATGGCACAAGCACAGCACTGCTTCGGTTTGCCCTGCAGCGCAGCTAAGGAGCCTTGTCCAGGCAGGTATTTTTTGGTTAAAAACATGTCTAGTCAAGCTAAAAAAAAAAGAGGGGAAAAAAGTCACCTCCTACAATGTTTATAAAATTGCTGAGAATAGTCACAAGCCTCATCAAATTGAAGCCTGGAAACTGCCCATTGGAGGAGAAAGTTGGGAATGGAAAGTCCTTCTGACTCAGAGGTTACACTCAGGAGCAGCAGCAGGAGCAGGTGTTGGTACAAACAGGCACCACGGAAACAACTCTGTTTTCATTGCAGGAGCTCTCAAACTCCAGGTGCATGAGGTTGTCTCCTGTCCACCCTTTACTGTCCCACCTGCTCTCTGTGACAACCCAGATGAGCTGTCCTTGTTCCTCATGTCCCAAAAACCACTGTGCAGAAGGAATGTAGAGGCTGGTGAGGGCACAGTAATGTTGGTGGCAGGACCAGCACAGGCTTCATGGCCAGGCCAGACTGGTCTTTTCTCTCCCTCACCATGGTGGTGTCCAAGGAGAGGTGTTTTCTCCTCACCCAGCAGAGAGGAGAGCTGCTGTTCCTGCCCCTGCTGAACCTGATGGGACTCAGAGACATCAGTGGTGGGCCTGGGGGTAAAACACATGCATCTGCCAGGCACCAGCCTCTGGAGTTGGATCTGGACCAGGACCCGGCTAAAACACCTTCAATCTCGAAACCAACCCGCTGGAAACCACAGACAGGGCTGGGCTGGGGTTTGCAGCAACACCTGCAGCAAAGGTAAGCACCGAACTGCTGGGCAGCAGACCACCAAGACAGGTGAGAGGACTGCCCGGCCCCGTTTTCCTGGCGCTGGTGGCACGATGCTGGCTGCTGTGCGTGCCAGCGGACCCCGGCCACGCTGGGAACCGCAAATGCCCGTCCCTGCTTCAATGAGCCCTTTCTTTGGGGCGTAGAGCCCACGGTCCCTCCCACCGCCCCACACGGCTTCCCCTCACTGCTCGGTGCTCGCCTGGAAGCTCCTCCGCCAAACCCACCCCAAAAGCAGGGATACCGTGCTCTCTGTGCCTGCCTCTGCTCCCTTTGCAGCCTGAGACAGGCGTCTGTAGTGCTCCAGGGATGCAGAAAAGACTGGTGGCAAGAAATGTTGGTCGTGGGGACAGTGACCTGTGCTGGAGTCAGCACAGGGAGACTGAGGGTGTGAAATAGAGCCGTATGCTGAAGCAACATGGCAGATGTGGGAAAATTGCAGAGTTAAATCCCTGTCCTGGTGCAGTGTTGTAAATCGTTGACTGTAGAAAAGGAGACGTTTTCCTTCAAGGCACCACGGTGCAAAGGCAGTGAGTGGGGTGTGGGCAGCTCTCCCCAGTGTGGCCAGGAGCAGCTGCTGAAATCCCAGCAGGCACTGAGGGGGGACTCTGCTGGGATGGCCTTTTCTCCCCAAGGTACCCCCATGCCATCCAGGTCTCGTCTGGGTGCGTGAGGGTGTCAGAGTCTCAGCTCCAGCAGAAATGTCGCTGGCTCCCGGGCACCGGCCGAGGGCCAGCGTGCCCCGCTGGCCCCGGGACAGGAGGGGAAAGGGTGCGAGCAACTTTCCAGTGCTCCCTGGTAGGGGCTGACAGGACGGATGATGCAACTCCGGGATGGTTGTGAGAAACTCTGGTTTTCCAAAGTCTCCTTCTGTCGCCCCAGCCGTGCTCTGCTCCGGACGGAGGCTCGGCGCTACCGCCGCAAAGCTCGATCCTATTCCATTGATT
>VYXD01007802.1:826875-866170 GCA_013397195.1 Hylia prasina
CCTTCCTTCCTCCCTCCCGGGGCAGCGGCGGGAGGAGCGGTCCCGGCGCCTGGACGCGGGTCCCGGGGCGGGGCCGGGCAGGGTCTCCCCCGCTGCCCCCACCCCGACACTCCACGCCGAGAAACCGGGAGCTGTCGGCCCCAGCCTCGGGATCGCTGGAAGGGGCCGCCTGGGTGCTGGGGTGGGGAAAGGGGAGAAGCGGGGTCCTGGGAGCCCACAGACACCCCGCGAAATTGTCTCATCTGGGCCAAGGTGAGTCGCCTCCCGGGCACCACGGGGTGATTTGGGCTGTAGGCTTCCTGCCCAAAGCAGGGTCACACTGGGGCGGTCAGGGCTTTATCCTGCAAACCTCCAAGGATGGAACTAGTGCAACCTCTCTTTGCTCACTGTCATACTGGAGAAATTGTTTCTTCTTCTTCTGTCCACTCCAAACCTCTCTTGTCCTGGCTCTCACCATCCCATCGTGTGAGGAACCTGGCTCCATCTCTGTGACCACCTTGTGGCAAGGTTCCTCTTTGTTATCCTCAGCTAAAACCGGCTTCAAGGTCAGCACCCTTTCTCCTCAAACTCCACTTTGTCCCCATACAGAAGCTCGGGGGGGGGTGGGGGGGGGGGTCCCACTGTGGCGTGCTGTGCTGGTGAGGTCACATCTCTGTGCTCCAAGAGGGCAGGGAGTGAGAGCATCCTACTGGGAGCAGCCCAGGAGCATTGGGGGACACTGGCTGTCACTGCCCCTGCAGGGCAGCCTGAGGGTCTGGAGCATTAAATCCTATAGAAATGACTGTTTTGGCTGAGGTCTGTAATGTTAGACACCGGGAAGCTGAAAGACATCTGGCTCTGCAAGCAGAAAGAGATCCAAAAAACTAGTCCCCATAAAAACTTTCAGCCTTCTTTCACATTCCTGGCATAGTTTTTCTGCTACGCATGTGGCATAGACAGCAAAATGCAAGTTTTCTTGGCATTTAAGTGTGATGACGGACATTGTTCCTTGCTCCTCAGTGGTTTCCTGTGAGCCAAGGTGATGGGGATGGGTTTGCATGGAGAGTGCCAGCAGCTGGTGGCACAGCTGGTACACAAACAGCAAGGCAGGAAAGCCTGGATGTGATGTTCATGGTGTAGCCTCTCCCTTCTTTCCCTTTCCCTTTCCCTTTCCCTTTCCCTTTCCCTTTCCCTTTCCCTTTCCCTTTCCTTCCCTTCCCTTCCCTTCCCTTCCTGGTTTTAGCAGGCACCCACAGCCAGTGCCCCTGCAATCCAGCTGCAGATAGGCAGGATAGCTCTGATAACTCCAGGGCTTTGGCTTCTGCAGCGTTGCTGATGGAGCTGGGGTGAAGGGCAGTGTCCCAGGAACTCTGCCTAGCTGAGGCAAACCCGGGGCTGGCAGGATCAGGCCTGTGTAGGCTGTCAGGCTGATCATGTCAGAAAAGCGCAGGTAAGTCTGGAAGAAGTTTTGTGGGGTTTTGAGACACGGCAAAACATTTTTAAGCTCCTCGCTTGTTATTTCAACTTGAATGGGGCATTCTGCCTCCAGTTTTGTGGGCAAAACCGGAACCCTGATACGTAAATAATTTTGAGATGAGGGCAGAGAGAGGCTGGTGGGGAGTTGAACATCCATACTTGGTGGGGTGTCACTGTGTTTGTAGGATGGTTTTGTGGCGGTCCTGGGGATGGCAGGAGCAGAGGAGGGGCCTTCCCCCGCTGAGCCTGGGCCGTGCTCGCTGCCTGCTCTGCATGCACACGTGGGGCTCGGGACGGAGATCACCTTCCTGCTTCATCAATAATGAAGCTGGCACGGGGAGGAACAAAGTGTCTTCCCCACCCCTCACATTGCCGACAGAGGCGGCGGGAGAGGCAGGGAGTTGTGTTTCCTCCGCCCTTCAGTACCTGCGGGATCACATTCCCTTCGTCGTCCGTTCCTCCTCCCCAGGGATAACAGAGACGCTTCTCCTCGCTGCGGGTGTTGCACATGGGCGTGCACACGCGTGCGGGAGGAGGCAAAGCAGCAGCCCCCGGAACGACATCAGGAGCAAGGAAAGGGCGACGTGTCTCTATAGCAACCAGGATGCTCTGGGGTTTCGGGAATAAAGGCATCTGCCGCTGGTTTTACGCCCTCGGTTCAAGTTGGTGATGTGGCAGTGACCAGGTCGGGTTTCAATTTAAAAAACCATCCCCTGGTCTTTCCTCTGTTAGCACCAGGTCAGCACCTGCCTAGGACATTGATAAAAAGCATTGTCCCATCTCGCAGGATCTGCTTCAACATTTTGGGTATAAAATAGAGGTAATCAGTTGGGGTTTTGGGTAGTAAAATCTATTTAAACTGTAGGAGACAAAATGGGGGGTGAGGTGGGGTGGGTGGAAATCTGTTTAGTCCCTAAGGAAGAGAATGATTTGAGGTAATCACCCCAAATGAGGTAATCAACCTCGAATTTACCTAAAAATGAGGTAATCAACAGGTAGGAAAAAATTTGTCTAGAAAACTTCAGGTGATCTGTAAGGCACAGCGAATATTTTGGGGGTGAGATCTGAGATATCTGTAAGGGACAGAAAGACATTTTTTGCAATAGTCTAGAGGTAACCAGCCAGAGGTTTTCAGTGGTAAAATGGACACAATCTGTGGGGGAAAGAATGAACATTTTGGGGATAAGACAGAGGTAGTCAGAAGGTTCTTTTGATTGTAAAATCTGTGCTAATCTGTAGAGGATAAAATGAATTTTTGAGGGCTAAACATGAGGTCATCTCTAGGGGACTAAGTCTTCACAGACTATTGCACAATATAGTCTTTTCAGTTTTAAAAACATCTAACTCAATGAGCAGCAGGACTGATCCATGTCCCAAACCATTTCCACCACTTTTAAACACCAGTGGCTTCATCTGCTGGGAGCAGAAAGTGAGAAACCACGCAAAATAAATGTAGGGAGATATCGGGGAGTTGCAGACTGGTTTGGGTTGGAAAAACCCTAAAAGATCACCTAGCTCCAACCATGAAATCTGTTTTTCCTGCTATATCATCTAAAGCCCTTTAAGCTGGTAAGAGTAAAAAGCAAATCTCCCGATCCTCAGGGAACAGGCTAACTTGTACTTTCCTTAGGCATAATAAAGCATTGCTATTTCTGCACCTTTTTGAGTCTCCAAAGCTTGTTTAAAACAAAATTCCTCATGTGGATCCTGAGTATGAGAATAGAAAACCCCAAAGGATCCAATTTATTGGCAGAAGACTTTTCAAATCCTCCTCTTTTCCTTTTCCCAAAGGAATTTCCCTGTGGATCATAAACAATAACAAGCAATTTCCCCCACCCTCTGAAGAGGGAGCAGGTTCATCTCAGTGCCAGGGTGTGGGTGTATCACCCCAGAGCTGGGAGCAGGGTGTGTGTGGGGGTGTGCACAGCCATCCCAGGGGCTCCAGTTTCCCATAACCTGCACCAGGCCTTCCCAAGGAAAGCACTTTCAGTGCTTTATTGAGAGCTCCAAAGGCTCCCTGGCTATGGGCTGGTATCAGGAAGGTGACAGTGTGAAAATCCTCATTATCTTCCAGGGGCTGAATGGCATTTTTAATCGCTGATCCACCTGTCCTTGGAGGTTTCCTCTTGAACCTTCCCGCATAAACCTCACAAGGGAGTTTCCATCCTCTGTGCCAAGGCTGCCCTGCTTTTCCTGTGGAATGTAGAACTGAGAACTGAAACTTTTCTAGGGTTTGTTGTTTGTTTGGTTGGTGGTTTTTTTTGTTTGTTTGAGTTTTTGGCTTTCGTTTTAATGTTTCTATGAATTATTAAACACTTCTATTCCCCCTACTGGGAAACCTCTCTCCTTGTAACCATCAACGGGGTGTTCCACCCTCTTCGCCGCTGACGGGTCCTGTGCCAAAGGCGGCTGTAAAAAAGCCAAGCTCGGAAACCCCGTGTTCTTAGCCCATTTTCGGAGCCCTGGGTTGCAGCTGCTCCTCTCACCGCTCTCCTGCTGCCACCTGCCGACCGCCGCCCCCTCGCCTCTCCGCGAACTGGTCCCAGTTTCGCAGCTGCGGCCCTGACAGGGGCGGGCGCTGCCTTGGCTTCGGAGGGTTCCTCTCCCCGGGAGCCGAGCTTCTTGGCCCTGCAGGTTGGAGGGAGAAAGCGAGAACTGCCAGACCCCACATCTGCTTTTTTTTCTGTTCCTCTTTCCCCATCTCTTCTACGGATTAACCCCAAAAATCTCCTGTCTGCTCCCTGCGTAACCCTTGTCTCCCCCGGCAGTGCCTGTTCCTGTCTCGGCGACTCTGCTGAGCCCCCGCAGGACCCGAGGCCACGATGCACAGCCCTGGTGCATCAGCTGTCGAGGGGAGAGTGCTGCCATCAAAGAAGAAAAAGCAAATTGCTCACAAAGAGGGCAGGAAGCCCAAACAGTGGTCCTGGTGACAGGCTGGGGGAGATGACAGCCAACAAACAGCCTGAAAAGGGCTGTCCCGAAGCCAGCAGGATTTGCTATCTGCTCAGCACTCGAGGAAGGAGTTCAGCTCTCCACAGAGAACTGATACTTGGCCAGTTTTTATCCAGTACCTGTGGGCATGGCTGATTTCTCATGTTTGCTTTCCTGGCTGTCTGGCTTGTACATCCCATTATTTGAGCTCTCCAGAGAGACTTTCAGTGGATCTTTCCCCCACTTTCACGGCAGGTGTAATTAAAACATGCCTTCATAATGAGCGTGGGACCTTAGTGGGAATGGAGGTGCTGATAGCTGATGTGCTTTTGACTGAGTTGCACTCACCCTTCCCTCACTGCCTCCTTCAGCCCCCCACAAACATCTGCAGAATCTGCAAATGACCCTGCACCTCATTTTCTGTTCCTTTTTCAATTCCGCTTCTCTCGAAGTGCTGAGGGTGAAATAAAGAAGTTGGTTTATTTTTAATCATTGCAAACACTCTCCAAACCTGCAATGCAAAAGATTCACTTTTGACATGACGAGAGCAGCTGAGCCAGGGGGATTTCTGTCGAGAAGAGAGGCTGGCAAACCTTAAAGTAGTGACACCAGTAGAAAAAGCCTCTGATGTCCCTATGCCAGCAAAGCCAGTCTGCTGCTCTCCCAGGCAAGCAGGAAGCCTTGTGCTTTCTGGTTTGTCTTTTAAAGCTTCTGCTACAGAGGAAAAAAGGCAAGTGGAGAAGAGAGGGAAGATCACATGCAGGCTGCAAGTGCATTTGTACCAGTGTCATTGCCTCTGGAGCAGCCCTGCAGTGAAAAAAATGCCATCATGTGGCTGTCAGCATCTCAGTAAGGTCAGCAGCATCCTCAGCTAGATAAAATCAGTGTCTTCCTGCTCTCTACAAACATGGAAACTCCCCATCTGACCAACCCACTTTCCCAAAAAACCATTCAAGGAAGGGAACTCTATTTAGGATAAACCAAGTATAGCTCCTTTTCCTTCTGAGCAGCCTGTGTGGGAAGAGAAAACCCCAGCAAAAAGGAGCTGCTTGTGCTAAATGGCAGCAGTTACCTGCTCTGGGACTCAGTGGGAAGAGGAAATATATGCAAAATTGTGACTTTTCTCATCCTCTCACCTCCAAATAGAAGGAAGTGAGAACCACTTTGTAGTGGAAAGTTCTGAGAAAACCCAAGGAGTGACTCAGGTGCTGAGCTATTCAGCCGGGGTGCCCACTGGGTTTTACTTGGGAAGTGCCACACAGGGCCACAGGCACAGACCAAAGTGTGGTCTCTGCTGCCAGCTGTCTTCTTCTGCTCCTCACCCTGAACATCACGAGTCTTAAGAGTATGGAAATAAATTCTGGCACCAGTGATTTATTAATATCTAAGCTAAACCCTTGGTGTTAAGATGTTTATGAAATGGTGTGGTTTTATCAAGGTGTTCTCAAATGCTGACAAAACTTTCAAGAAGCCCTAGGCTGGAAGAGGTTCCTCATGCTGAATGCTTTCATCAGTGAGGTTTATTGGTGCAGCTTATTTCCTTGCCCTAATGTGTTACTTGTATCCCATCTTTTTGTTGCCCTGCCATTTCATGAGTAGCTTAAATCCACCTAATGCAGGGGAAGGACCATCCTGTGCTCTCTTTTTGTTCCCAACACATGTTCCCTCTCCCTCCCTTTGTGAGACCTGCAGTAAAGTGAGCCTCTAAGCCTAACTTTTGTTGCCTTTCCTTTGCAGGGGGAGTTTAAAGTTGGATCAGGATCTGGCTGGATCAGGAGCTGATCAGGTCTACTCAGGGTCAGTCTATCCCTCGGCAGGGAGGCAGCAGGAGCGCGTGGCCGGGGTGTGATGGATGGCAGGGAAGCCCCTTCCAGTACCAGCTCAGCTGTGCAACAGTTCCACTGTAAATCCACTCAGCCCTGGATGGCTTCTGACAATCCCCTAAAGTCATGCTGTGGCCTTGTGGGTCTGTTTACAAAGGGAAGGTAACATCTCTGCCTGCAGACCTTTCTGGCTTGGTGATAACCAAATCCTCACTCCTTTAAACACAATGAGCACACCAGGACCTTTGGAGCCTTGCTCATAACAGAGAAGGGTCTTTCCAAAAAAGAATCTGAAATGAAAGCACCTGAGCAGATAAAGGGCAGAGCTGGGGATGTCCATAGGTCAGCCAAGCCCTGCAGGTGGACCTCTGGAATATCCACCTCTAGGAAATGGCACTGCTGCATCCTGGCAGCCTGGAAGGATGGAACTTGCTTCTCCACCTCAGCTGCTCTAGTCGTGGTTGGTCTCATTTGGAATGTGTGCTGTGGAATGAGAGACACAGGGCAGGACCCTCCTGCTATAGAACCCAAGGGTGTCAGGGAGAGAGCAGGATGAGGGCCACCAAGATCACCTGCTTTGTGATGACACCTGTAGCAGGAACCACTGGTGCCAGCAGGGAGGCTGTCACTGGAACAGCTGTTCAGAGCAAGCTGGAGAAATCCAAATACTTCTACTAGAAATCACTACAAAATCCACTTATCTTCTGATTGCCCCAGGCAGCAACAGGGAAACCAAATAAGAGCAAAACCTGTTTGCTTGCTAAGCTTGCCTGTGAAACAGGAGCAGCTCAAACCTGATAATCCTCATTTTTATGGAAAAAACAGTTTCCAAATCTCAAGGGGCTAATTAAATCTCATTTTCAGATCTGCTAGCAAGGACAGAACATGGTTCTGAACCTTGTCCCACTACAGGAGCACTGAGAGAGACCAGCTGCAGCTGAGAATGAGAATTACAACCTGAGGGGAAGCAGCTGTTGGAAAAGTTTTAAAAGGCAGTTGCAGTGGCCTAGTGAGGGGAAAGGGGGATGGTTATTTTCAGCAGGTTTGAAGTAGATGCCTGAGGTGTCTTGGGTTGTTTTTTTTTCTTCCTGTCCTTCCACAAGTGCTGGGTGTGACCCAGTGTGTTAAGCCAGGAATACCATTTGCTGCCATCCACAGAGTGGGCTTTTGCCCTTTTTTCCTCCTCTTTCTTCCATGGGCTCAGCCATGCTTTTGTTCTGCAGCTGACTGAGTGGCAGTGCCCAAGGTTGAATGCTAACTCCTACGCCTCTCTGCCCTTCCCCGGGGAAGGATAAGAAGGGTTTTGTTTCTCGTTTGATGTTCACCATGGCAAACAAAGCTCAGCAGAATGGTGAGTTTTGCTCCAGATATTTCCTGGCAGTAGCTGAGCTTGTGTGGGTACATGATGCTGACTTTCTTAGGGCCAGGATTAACAAACTGAGGGTGAAAATAACCCTTTATTGATTTTTTTTTCCCTTGTGAAGAGCAAGTGTAAAGGTACACATGAGGTGATAATCATGGAAATTGTGACTGCCATGGACTTCATTAGTCAGCACTGCCCATCGAATCCATAAAGTATCTCTCTTGCCTGTGTAAAGTTGCGATAATCCCAGCCCGGGACAGGGATCTCCCGCGGTAGCCGTGCTGGGAAAACAGCTCCTGTGGTTTGTCCCACAGAGGCACTTTCCTTAGCACTGGAAGCGGGGAGGGGAGACCACTCAGAGACAAGTCCGGGCTTATTCCGAGACTCCGGGTGGTGTCGGACCCCAGTGCAGCGGCTCTGGCTGTAGCAGGATAAATCCTGCGTGACCCTCTCAGAAAGGCAGGACAAACAAGAAACGTTTCTGCTGGGGGCTTGGTGCAGAAGTTTATTTCAGCCCAGCAGGGGCTCCTGAACGATGTAACCTTCCCGGCAGAACGCCCGTACATGCGGACTCCTGTCCATTTTAACCGGGGGAGGGGGAAAGGGAAGGGAAGGGGCACTGACCCCACCAATCCAGGAGTGGGGGGAGTGACCCAAGGACAGAAAGGCAGCCTGGGGGTCAAATCCCCTTCGGGGAGGGGGCGGCTCTTTCTGTTCTGGCCAATCCTTTCGACGGCTCTCCCTGGATTCTTCCAGGCGTGCCTGAGGAGCCCCTTATATTAAAATCAATTCCCTTGGGATTGGCAGAAGTATTTCTGGGGTCAGGGAGGGGAAAGAAGGGTTTACTTAATGCTGGGAGGAGAAAGCCACCCTAAAAACCTTAGGATAATATGACTAAAACTGCAATGCAACACCTGTGTTTGCTGTTTTGAGGAGGTGCTCCAATGTTTCCCCAGCTGCTGTTGGGTGAATAGTGGGAAGGACACGGGAAAGGAGGTTTTGCTCCAGGGAATCCTCTTGTGAAAACCAAAGGTACTGAATTGTAGTTGTTTGCCCTCCTCGTGCCACAGTCCTGGTAGGTTTTTTTTCCCCTGGAGTGAACCCTGCTTTTGCTTTATGAAATTGGAAGGTGAAGATACCCTAGAAGAGTGTCAGCAAGTTTGCTGTGGATTGCCTGTCAGACTTGGAGCAAGCAAGGGACGAACACCATGCTGGGCAACTTGCTCCAAACTTAAAATCCCAGACTTAGCTGGGACAGTGGAAGAAAGAGATGGAGTCTCTGGCTGTATTTTTACCAATTATGGAAGAGGCCAGAGGGCAGCTATTCAGACGCCTACACCTCTGGGCGTGGGTTGTATCCACTGGTATGATGAAGAAAGACCCTGTGGTGGCAGCCACAGTAGCTGCACTTGCCACTTCCCCCCTGCAGTCTTGTGACTTTGATTAATCCCAACCCGTGCTGCTTTTGGCCACAGTGACCGGCTGCTGCTGCAAACTTCAGTGAAATCCACAGCCTGGCTTAGAAGTCCTGGGCCGTGAGCGTGCAGCTGAGGTGAGATCACATGTGAGGAGGTGCTGCCTGGTGCTTTGTGTGACCTAGAAAAAGAACTGTAGACCTTGCAGTAGCACAGATCCAGTGAGCAGGAAAGCAGTGATCCCTGCCTGACTTCTCAGGCTGTTTGTTAAGATATTAAACTACATGATCTGCCTCTTCTATTCCATCTCTCTTTCCTACACATCTGCTCTTAGTTCATCCAAAGTTTTGAGGACAGCTTACTTGGGCTTTTATTTCTGGTCCAAACTCTTCTGTTTTGTACCTTCTTCCCCAGATAATAGGTTCTGTTTAGTGCCTTTCTTTTTGCTTTGGATAATGGAGGAAGAGAAAACAAGTATTTCAACAGAGAAGGAAACTGTGTGAAGAAAGTTGGGGGGGTGCCTATGTTTCCCGCTGTGGTTCCTTACAGCAGCCTTTGTAGCTGTTCTCTGCCAGCTCTTATTTTTCCTGCAAAAGCTGTAATTCTTTGTGCTTTTCCTTAAAGCTGTAGCTCCTGGTGTCCCGTGATTATCTAATCACTTCTGTGTGAGCCCAAATGACTCACAGCAGATTGAAAACACTGGATGGCAAAAACCTCCAGGGCTGGTAAATCCCTTAGTGCAAAAAAAAAAAGCTTCGAAGTATAACCCTTGAAAACCTGCAAAGCAGAGACCAAATAAAGGATCTCAGCTCCATATTTTGTTTATACTTTTTGTTTTATATGTTTGTATTGAAATATATTTTAAAATCTCTTATACATTTTCATTTGTTTTCTTCCTGGATAACCTAGATATATAGGTTCTAAATTTTTTGGGGGGTTGGGTTAAATAGGATTTACAGGAACATGTTACTTTGCATTTATAAAAAGAAACGTGCTTCAAAGGTTGTGGCAGAGATTTATCTGGCTACAATCTTTCTGCTTATGACCCTGACAAGATGACACAATGGGAGCAGGAACAGAATTCTGCATCTTGGTGCATATCCTTTAAAACATTGATGAGCTGTTGGTGCACTGTTGATTCCCTTGTATTTAGGAGGAATCAAGGAGGAATCATCTGCGGGTTGGTCAATTCTGTTGCTGTTCTAGATCTTGCTAGAGCTGGTCAGAAATCCTGGTTCACGAGGGCAAAGCTTTTATGGCTGCTGCTGATCTTTGTGTTGATCTACTCGGTTTGGAGTATCAGTTGCCTTGGGATATGGTTTGCCTTGAAACAGGAGTTTAATCCCAGTAAGTAGTACCCAAAATGCTGAGAAAACCAGGAAACAAAACACAGCTTGTAACTAAAATGTGCAACTTTGTGATAACGGACCAAGGAAATACTGAAATGAGAATTAGCTGCAGTGATTTGAAGTTTTATGTTATGCTTTGCTTGGAAAACCCAGTGTACTTGATGTGACCCCTTTTGATAATTAAGTTGTGGCTGAGTTGAACGTGGGAAGGAATGCAGCCTGTGACCATGCCAGTGTTAATTGAGAGCTCTGCTGTGGCACAGCTGCCAAAGGGGGCTGGTCCTCCATGCTTTCAGCCCCTGCTGTGCCACAGGCATTCGGACAGCAAACATGATCCAGGTGAAAAACTGCCTGGGGAGAGGAAGGGATCACTCCTAAAGCCAGGTCAGCTGCTGGGCTTGGCAGTGTGTGGCTGTTTGTGCTGATGCCAGGGGCTGAGAGGCTGAAAATGTGTAAGGTCACAGAATCACAGCACGGTTTGGGTTGGAAGGGACCTCGAAGGCCATTTCATTCCAAACCTCTGCCATGGGCAGGGACACCTTCCACTGTCCCAGGCTGCTCCAAGCCCTGTCCAACCTGGCCTTGAACACTTGCAGGGATAGGGTGGCCCCAGCTTCTCTGGGCACCCTGTGCCAGCACCTCACTACCCTCACAGGAAAGAATTTTTCTCATATCTCACCTCAACCTACTTTCTTTCAATTTGAAGCTGCTGTAGTCTTGCTCTTAGAGCCCAGCTGGCTCATCCCGTGCTGCTCTCTGCACCCTGGGCTGATTCAGGCCCCTGATCCAGTCAAGAACCATCTGTTTCCGTGGGTTTGTGTTTTTTGGTTGGTTGTTTTTTGTTTGGGTTTTTTTTGTGTGTGTGTGTGCCAGGAGGAGCGGGATGGGTCCCACGTNTGCTCTCTGCACCCTGGGCTGATTCAGGCCCCTGATCCAGTCAAGAACCATCTGTTTCCGTGGGTTTGTGTTTTTTGGTTGGTTGTTTTTTGTTTGTTTTTTTGTGTGTGTGTGTGTGCCAGGAGGAGTGGGATGGGTCCCACGTGCCCTGGCTGCTGCCGATGTTGCTGAGCTGCAGCTCTGCCCTTGGATGCAGTCCCTGCAGCACGGCCATCCCATTTGGAAAATGCTCTGGTGCTTTCTGCTCTGGGAAAAATGTCAGAGCAGGAGCTATTTCTCTGCAGCCTGTTAGTGGTGAGGAAGGGGGTGTGTGTGTGGGTGTCTGACTGCATTCCAGCAGGACCCGCAAGCCAAACCATTTGGTGAATCACAGGGAGGCTGCTCTTGGGCTGGAATGAACTTCAAGCGTGTTCAAGGCTCTGCACGAGGCTGTCAGGCTGTAATTTGTGGCTGGCTTTGCTTCTTCTCCTCCTCCTGCTGCAGTCTGAGTGGAAATGCAAAAGAGCCTGAAAGCCAGGCTGCTGCGGAAAATGCCTCTCTTTATTTATTTCACTTGTTTGGGTTTTTTTCTTTTGCAAAGAGAGCACTTCTCCTGCAGAGCTGGCTGCAGCTGCAAAACCAGAGCCTGCAGGGGCCTCTGGCTGGCCTCCCGGGATTGCCAAACAGATTCCTCACGTGGCCCACTTATGCAAAGCACAGAATTGGGCGCCAGGAGGGCGAGGTGACGTGGAAGGAATTTGCGTGCTGTAGGCACGACAAAACTGAGCATCAAAACCAGCCGGGCTCTGGTGCTGGCTCAGTCCAACTGGTCGGTAAGGGAGGCAGCTGGAAAGTGAGTCATGTGCTTAGCTGCAGGGAAGCCCCTCACTTGGCTGCAGCTTTCCGAGCTCTTCCTACTCACTTTCTCCACGCAGAGCATGTGCCTCCCAGAAAATGGGGCTAAAAAACAAGTTTAGGCTGGGAAGGCCTCCTTCTCCCTCAGCTGCAGCCAAGTGACTCTGCTGTATGTCACAAGCCATGATCCTTCCTGAGAAACCTTATCTGGGAGGTTTATCTTTAGGAAAACCCCCAAATCTCAGCAGAAGCAGAAGTTGGTAGGCAGACAGTGGCTGGTGGCTGCAGCTCACGCCCTCAGTGCCAGGTCTCAGCTCACATCTGTGAGCTGGGCCTGGTCCCAACAGGCTGAGATGTCCTTTGGAGTTTCCCACTCTTCCAAACATCCACAGCAGACAGCTGGTGCTTGAATGCTTGATGCCGCTTTATTTTGTTTAATTCCATTTTTAAGTGAGGAAACTAGCAGACAGTATAGCTAGACCAGGAGAGCTAAGTCATGCAGACAATTTGTTATTGCCAAACATTAAATGCTGTGTGCTTGAGAGAGAGGAAAAGAGGTCGGAATCAATGGGAATTGGCAAAGCTCCAGGAAAACCTGGGCTAGCCTGAAATGATAACAGATTGGGGGTAGAACCTGTTAGCTCTAAGCTACTCCTTCCTTCCCCCAGTCATTCAGCTCCCAGAAGAAAAACACAGTGCCTGCTGAAATAGCTCTCCTGTTCCAGACAGTCTTACTTAACCTCCTTTTAAATATTCCTCACAAAGCTCTTTTTTTTTTTGGTGTGTGTTTTCCTAGGCTAGTAGCTGGCTGCTGGTTGGTAAGTTGAGGTGCCTGGTCAACACTTTATGTGCACTTATGAGATAAGGGCAGCGCACTGAGCCCTGCCTAGGCAAGGTGGATTTAGAGACAGAGTAAAGGTTGCTTGTTTGTCTGGCCAAAATTGGGGGTGGCTTTCTGCCTCGTTGATTCAGTCTGGGTGGACCTGGCTCCGGTTTGGGAATTACCTAAGAACCTGGCTCCTGATGGTGGTGATAGCAGAGGTTCTGGAGGCTCTGAATGGAGCTGTGCTCACCCGTGGAGGGGCAAAGGCCCTCTGTAAGCATCAAGTTCTCCTGATGTGGTTTGTGAAGAAAATCACAGTAACTGTGGCTTCATGGCTTGGCTTTTAAAAGGTCCTTATAAGAAAAGAATAAATGTGTTTTATGCTGTTTGGTACAGCCTGGCAAAGTGAAACAGAACAGATCCGCTTCCTCCTAACCTTTATGCTGCAAGTAAACCTTGAATGTTATCAACAAGTCTGGTCCTTGAAAAATGAACATGTAGGTAAGCACCTAACAAGGTAAAAACACGTGTGCCCTCAGATGAAGGGCAGTACCTGGAAGGTCTCCATGAACTGGGCAGGATAAGCCTGGCAGTGGCCAAGCTCTTTAGATAGGATAAATTTGTGTTATGTTGAGGCACAGGGAATGCCCAATTCCCCAGGCAGTGGGAAGCATTATCAAGGGCTCTTCTTGCAGCTTGAGTGTGGGTTTAGATGAAGAGGGGAGCTGGTTTGGCTGCTCTGCCCAGTCCTGGGGTGTGCACGAGGGATCTGCTCTGTCCCTCAGCTGAGCTGGTTCAGTTTGTTGATCCAGTCAGGAAAACACTGAGGTGGTTTTTTTTGTTTGTTTTGGGTTTCTGTTAGTTGTTGTTTGGTGTTGGTGTGGTCCCCCCCACCCCCGCGGGTTACTTTGTTTTTCCAGTTAGCTGAATCAGTGCAAGGGGCAAGGCAGAAGTAAGAGGCTGGGAGACAGCAAGTGAATTCAGGCTGTTGTTCTTAATTATACTTTTAAGTGCTGTTCATTTGGACCACAGGGATACCTGGCTGCCCTGTGACAACGGGGACCCTTCCCTGCAGGGCAAGGAAAAAGCAGCATTCCCATTGCCTCGCAAGCAAGATGGGAAGCCTGTGAGCGGGAAGCGCTGTGGCGGCACACATCTAAGGCGATATTTGTGGAGACCTCACAGCACATCCCACTATCTGGAAGCCACAGAGAAGCTGGGGAAGGATTCTTCATCAGCAAGTGTAGTGACAGGACAAGAGGAAGGGGTTGAATTTGATGGAGAGGCAGTTTAGATTGGGTATTAGGAGGAAACTTTGATTACTGTGAGGGGCTTGAGGCACTGGCACAGGTTTGTGGATGCGTCATCCCCAGAACTGTTTAAAGCCAGGTGGAAGACAGCCTTGACCAACCTGATCTAGTGGGAAGCGCATGGCAGCGGAATGGAAAAGGTGCATTCTAACTCCGTAACATTATGTCTCCATGTTGTTGGTGTGTGCCTCAATCAGATGGTCTGGTCTATCATCTATATTCAATCTAGATGCCTGGCTGGTCTATGTGGGGGGGCTCCTGCCTTTGGGACTCCCACTGCACCAGGAAAGCGCCCGTGGAGGCAAAAACCGCCTTGAAGGCTTTCTTTCTTCCCGGCCAGACAACAAACGACGTTGGCAGCCGGGAGAGCCGCGACCCCAGACCCGGCGCCCGAACCCGCAGCCGCCATTTTGCGAGGCCGCGCCCCCTCACGCCCCCTGCCCCCCCCGGTCCCGCCATTGCGCGCGCGCGGGGGGGCGGGGCGGTGTGCGCGCGTGCGCGTTCCGCCTTTATATAAGGGCGAGAGCGGGCGGTGCCGGCGGCGCCGCATTGCAGACGGGCACTAAAGGGGGAGGATGGCGCGGCCGCTGATCCTCGGGCTCCTCAGCCTCCTCGGGCTTCTGGCCGCCGGTAAGCGCTGCCCTCCCGAGCCTCTTCCTCATACAGCTTAGCCCCGGCGGGCCCGGGGAGAGGTTCTCCGAGCGCCCAGCGTGCGCGGGACGAGGGCAGCGCGGAGGGGGCGAAGGCCGGTCCTAGCGCTGTTTGTATTCCAGCAGGACCCGCTCCCAGATCCCAAACAGAGCAAGCAGCGATGAGGGAGGGCGGGGGGATTGGGGCTTTCAATTGGTGGCTGTGGTGGAAAGGCTGTATTTGCGGAGGAGAGAGTCGCCCAAAAATAGCGCCGGGGAAAGGCAGGGGGAAGAGGGGGGAGTCGCCGTGAGGATCCGGCCATCCCCGCTGCTGGTAGGGAAATGACTTCCCGATGGAACCGTGCTCGATGTGGATCTACGGCCGACACGAGTCGGGCAGCTCAGAGCCCAGGCTGGTGGGGACAACTGGGAGGGACTGTTTTTCCTGCCAGCAGCGCTGTTTATCTCCGCCACTGCAGGGATAGATGGCTGCTAATCCTCTTGCAGATGGCGGGAGGTTGCCTTTGCCGTTGTGTTTTTGCGTTAGGATCTCCTGCTCCATATGGAAAATTCCGCTGATTTTGCCGCTCTCTGTCTCGTTACCTGTTGTTGCTGAGTTGAAAGGGATGGGGGGAATCGTCTCCCTTTAGCTGTAGGATTAGAGGTTAGAACGTGCAATACTTGTGTTTTGTACATTGCAGAAGCTTGACAGAGGTACAGAAATGATTCATAGTCTGACGAGTGGTAATACACCTTTAGGCTGTGGGATGGAATAGCTAGAAACCCCAAAAGTAAGGACTTGCACAGTTGGAGAGTTTTCTTCTGAATCAGACTATTTTAATATTAAAGCTTATTTGCCTGCAAGTTTAACCTGAAGCATTTCAAAAGTCAGTGAAAAAAGAAAAGCCCGACTGGCTGTTTAAAGACTATTGGAGTAACCAGCTGGCATGGTACAGTAAATAATCCTGTGAAATTTTTCATGATTGTTTGTGAGTCTTGTACTTTATTGTAGTTTTAATCTCATAAAATCATAGAATGGCCTGGGTTGTAAGGGACATTAAAGGTCATCTAGTTCCAACCCTCTGCTGAGGATAGGGATACCTTCCCCTAGATCTACTGATGTTATTTAATATGCTGATCTGTGGTCAGTTTAATGGATTATCTCAGACTTTTCAGGCAGGAAGCAAGAAAGCAAATATCAGCTTTCACTCTGCATGTATATGCGCTTTCACAGTGTCCTTTGAGTCTGCTCTGCTCTGAATTAGCTGCCATCAGTTACCACTCCTTCTGGGACTGTTTCCAAATCGCTGAAATCATTGCAGTTTCTTGCGCTTTGAAAGTGAAAAGGCTTCACCTTGAAGTATCCACCAGCTTTCCCATTAGTGTATTTAGGGAAATTGTAATGAGAAACCAGTTCAGCAATGAGAGTTCACTTGGCCTACCTGTTAAAGGCAAGGTATGCAGCTGAGAGTAGCAGGAGACTAGTCAGGCCTGTTTTTCCTTAGGAAGTCCCTCTTTTAACCCAAATAAACAGCTGTCTTTTTTCACCAGGGGTCTGTTATGAATTCTAATTGCCTCACCTGCCTTGCAGATTTTCCTGAAGATTTTGCTGTGACAGCCCAAAACACCGTTTTCATCTGCCAGGCTTGCTAATGAGCTGTGCAAAAATCGAGGCACCCTTGTCAGATCCTAATGGAGTCACTTGGCTGCCTTACAGGCCGTGAGGGTTTTTGGTTGACCTACTTTCAGGGCTTCTGTGCATCTTCCCTTTAAGGGAGACACAGAGGAATTAAAGCAGGGTGTGCAGGTCCAGGCATCTCTGGACTACTGATGCACACTGATTATTCCTTGTCTTTGAGGCCGGGCAGGGAGAAGGAGGGCTGGGTCTGCTGTTAAAGCAGGACTCAGTTTCTCTTTAAGGCAATATTTTCCCCCCTTTTGCTAAATTAAAAGTTAAGCTGGGAGTGGAAAATAAAAACTTTGAGGATATGATTTTTTCGCATTCCCCCTCCCCTAAAATAGTAGGATTAAAACCTTGTAAGGAAGGAAGATTCAAGTTAACGTGTAATTCCTCTAGCAAACGCTGGGCAGAACATCCTGGGACAGGAAATTTGTAGGCTGAGTTAGCCTGGATTGAATTTTCTTGAGGATATGGATAAAGCAGATAAGTGGACTGTTCTGCTGTGAATGTGGTTTCTAATTTAAAAAAAACCCCAGGCTGCGGCAGATTAAATTAGGAGAAGAGTAGAAGGTGTCTTGTGCCAGCAATGGTGTGTCCAGCATGATCAGGGCAGTGGCTGTCCCCCTGTGCTGGTCACTGCTGAGGCCACACCTCAAATCTTGTGTCCAGTTCTGAGCCTTCCCTACAAGAAGGACACTGAGGTGCTGGAGCGTGTCCAGAGAAGGGAACGGAGCTGGGAAAGGGTCTGGAGGGCAAGTCCAGGTCAGAAATCAGGAGAAGTTCCTTCTCAGAAAGGGTTGTCCGCCGCTGGAATGGGCTTCCCAGGGAGTGATGGAGCCACCGTCCCTGGAGGCGTTCAGGAAGTGTCTGCACCTGGCAGTCAGTGCTCTGGTCTGGATGACAAGGTGGTGGTTGGTCACAGGTTGGACTTGATGATCTTGGAGGTCTTTTCCGACCTAAACGGTGCTGCAATTACGTAGAAATAAAATCCGTGTTTTCTTGGAGGAGTAACTGGCGATGAGGAGCCCTCAGGCCGGTGCTTTGATAGCACAGTAGTCATGTGCCTTGTGTAAACCTGCGCTTGCACAATCCCCTCCTTGTTTACGGGGCAGGTATAAATAGACAGGGTTGCTGTGGGTTGTGTCTGGAGGAGCTGAGCCAGCCGTCCTGCCCGCTCCCGGTCACGCCCGGCCGAATGTGCCAGCGCAGCTGCCCGAGCCCGGGCCGGCCTTCCTGCACTCCTGTCGGTGTTCCTGCACCCCAGAGGAGCTGCTCTGGGAGCCCCCACACACCCAGGGGGTGGGGAGGGTGCAGCAAGAGAGAGGGAGCTTCTCAGCCAAGCTGGATGTGTCAGCTGATGTCAGCTGAGGCTCCCCGGGAAGTTGGACTGTGCTATTTCAGGAAAGGCTTTTCTGGTGCAAAATGCAGGGACATCTTGATTTTGTATCTGGGGGGGAAGCAGGACCAGGTACTGCTGCCTGCCATGGGTTTTTCTTTCAGTATCTCATGTAGATCTGATTGTTCAAAGCAGGTTGGGGCAACGCCTTAGAACTCTGGCATAAAAAGAGAGTTTTTTTCTTAAAGGATTTACTCACTTTCTGTTTTCTGTGGTGGTTTTTTTTTGTTTTGTTTTGGTTTGTTTTTTTTTTTTCCCCTTGTAATGGAGCAGCTTTTAAATGCAATTCATTTGCTGCTACTAAAATATCAGAGTTCCTATGGCAATTAAAAAGGCTGCATTGAAGTGTGTATGTATTTTAGGGCAGTGCTTCTCTGTATTTGGTCATGGGACAATGTTTGGTTTCAGATAGCAGATTTTCCCAGTCTTTGTGCTGTGGATATATTTGTCTGGTGAAAAAGGAATGTTAAATACAGGATTTCTGCAGAGACTCACATGAAATCTGTCCCTTGCAGCCGCTCAAAAAACCCCTCAGAACAAAACCAGCAATAATGGAGATGGACCACAAGTATGCCCCAAACATTTTAGAGTATTTCTACAGGCATCTGCTGCAGGGAAGAATGCTGCTCATAACCTTTTGGGAATATCTCAGCATATAGTGTGGGACCACTTACTCCTGATGTCTGCCAGGTGCCCTAGGACATCCACTTCTCTCTTCTGGATTCTACCACAGAGAAATCTCAGGCAGCAGTCAGGCCTTGCTTGGCAACATGTGGCCGACTTGGAAATTATTCTTTTGCAACCTTTGCAGTTACCTGGGGGAATTCACTGGGCCAGTGGAGGTGCTTTTACTCTTCCAGCTCATCCAGTTCTCTTTAACTTTGTTGTGATTGCTTGTACCTACACAAACTGCTTCTCTTGCCATGCTTGTGTGCTGGTGAGGGAATCAAGGGAGCACCTGAGGCAGAGGCAGTGTGCCAAAATGAGAATGAGTTCCCAGATTTGAGGAAGAGCCTGGTTGTGGTGTTAACTCCAAATGCATTTCTTGCCCATCATGTTAATTAGAAAACTTTCAAGCTTGGTTTTTCATTGGTAGATATTGGGCAGGAAGACTCATTTTTAACTGGAATGCTGGTAACAGCTAGCCGTATTTCCTCCAGTTTTTCTTCAAATTGCCTGTAGTCCCTCAAATGTTATTTATGGTCACTTTACTGCCTCACTGATCCAGAGGCATAGGAGCCCTTTGGCTGGAGGCACTGGTGTGTGATGTGGTTACAACGTTTGAAGTTTTACTCATTAACTGATCAGAGAGGCTGTGGAGTATTGAACCCTTCAGATAACTTCAGGCTGGGGTCACTCCTTCACATCTTGACACTTTGTAAACTTTGGCGAAGAGTAGTTGGTTCCTCTTGACTTCTTTAATAACTTAAACAGGCTTTGCTTTTGGAAGTCCCAAAGGACGTGGGGAAAAGTCAGTGAGTAACAGAGCACAGATGGCAGGGGCTGATGCATTTGCTTGATCTGTGGTGTCTCTGGGAGATAATGACTTTTTTTTTTTTTTTTTTTTAAGGCTGCAAGTAGGACAGCCAGGGAGTAACATCCTTCCTGATGAATAGGTTAATACACTTAGGCAGGCTGGACTGTCACAAAAGCATAAGAGTTGACAGGACCCTAAATGATCTTCACATTTTACTTCAATCCATTGAGTAGAACAGCTCAGTAGAACAATCCATAGAGCAGCTCAGCTCTTCCCTTTTGTTTGTTTCTTTTTTTTCCAAATTACAGGTTTATTTGTCTGTAACCAAGGGTTTTTCTAGCAGCTGGATTTGGAGAGGGCTGCAGTCTTCAGGTTGAATTTCTTTATGTTCTGGATGATAGTTTTCTGGGTCATCCTTTAGCTCTTTAGGGAATTTGGTCTGGCCCCTCAGAATCCCTGTTCATTGATGCTTGTATACGGTGTTAACTCCTAAGTCTCATTTGTAGCTTCAGTGCAGCTTTGGAGGGGATTTCTTAGGATGTTTTTCTGAGAATCTAGGGGAAAAAAAATCATAGTGGCTCTCCGTGGAAGAAGAGTGAGACAAATGCTTGAGGGAAGGGAAGGTGTTTTCTAAGAAAGGTAATTGCCTAGCAATTTTCCTGTAGCTGTCCTTGCAGAATAGTAATCTGCTGGGGATATGAAATACCATGTTAAGGTGTTGCTCCTTCTGTGGCAAAAGCTATTTGGAGGGAAGAGTTAAAACTGAAAACTATTTGTTCTGACAGCAGAAGGTCTTAACACACTTCACTGGCATGTTTGCTTTTGTTGTAATACAAGTTAATATTGGAGGGAAAAATTCTGTTTCACAGTTAAATAGGAGAACAAGCTAAAAGGGAAAAAGTGGTAACAGTAGAGAGTTTTCAGCTATTCTTTCTTGAATCAGCAGAATCTGAATTAGTGCAGAGGTTTTTTAGTTTTGTTTCTGTTTTTCCCAGGATGTTCAGAAAGGGAGGGTGGATATTGTTACAATGAAGGCGCATCCTTTCATATTAGATACAATATTTCAAACAAAATACTTCCCCATAATACGGAACAAACTAATAAAAATTTAACTGTTTGAAGTCACTGTGGAAGGTGTCAGAAAAGAAGCCATGGTTAGTGTGTGACATTTTTGTTCTGCAGCTTCTCTAAAATGTGCCAGCCATGTGTGGCCCTAACAAACAAATTTGCTTAGTCACTGTCTGACTGGAAAGATCTGTACTGAAAATATAAAATTTAGAGTTGTCTTGACACACAGCCAGCAAAACTGATAAGTAAAAATAAATCTAAAGCATAGTATTTTTGTCATACACTTAATAATGATCTGTTGTTAAGGCTGTGAGGAAGCAGGAGCAAGGTATTGTGTGGGAGCTGGTACAGATCTGAAAAGTCATACAGTGACAGGATCTTAAAAGTAAGAAGTCGCTAAGAAAGAAGTAAGAAGTCACTGAAAGCTCACTAAGTGTCTGATCAAACCAGTGCAAGTTACAGCATGAATGCCTCCATTTGGCTTTAAAACACCCTCCTAAATCAAGAGTTTGAGAGACTGCTTGGAATAACTATTACTGGAGTTGTATAGTTCAGTTTTGTAGTTTACAGTATGTTTCAGTGCAGGAGGAGTAATTGTCTTTTGATAAAGGCATAGGTTAAAAGGTGTACTTGTAAATAGTTGGGAATCCTTGATTCCGTTGTTTAAACCCCAGATCTTGACTGACTTCATTCAGAGCTTGGCTCTGCCTTCCAGAGCCTTCCTACCACTGTTCAGTGCCAGTATCTGAAAGGGAAGAATAACTTTCCCTCAACCAAGTGTATTCTTGTTTATTGTTACTCTGCCAGAGCTGACAGCTCTTTGGCTGGCCAGTCTGACTTTGAAAATTAACTATGCTTAGGGCTTCCAGATCAATAATGCTGGAGTTTAGAATAGGCTGTAAATATTTTGCTAACTATACATTATTAGAAGCTTTGAAGTCTTACTCCTGCAGTCTCTCAGGCAGTACCAGTGTGCTGTCCTGCTCAAGAATAATATGTAATAAAGGCTTTCAACTGGGAGAGAGGGTGACAAGCTTCAAGCTCTTGTGTAAAAAATCAGGCGTGCAAAGCACGTTTTTCTTAAAATAAATGGGTCATTCCTCTGAAATCCAGTGTAAACAGGCTTTATACACCAACAGCTGAGAAGGCTGCAGAATGCCACCTATAAAGCAGTGTTTATCTGGCTGTTTGATGAGTGGTGGCCCTGTACCGTGTAGATGCACTGGTAATTCAGCTTTAAATCGATCCTCTAATTGTCTAAAACCAGGCATGAGAAATGGGAAAGTGGTTGCTCATCTGTTGTAACCTTACTAGAAGCTTCATAGGAATGAAGCAGCTGAACTCCTGCCTCATGGCTGATAGTGTAATTTTACAGGGTTTTGTAGTGTGCAAACAGCATTAATGTGAAGAGAACACCTGTACAGCTAATAGGTTTGAACAGATTAGCTTTATGTTTTGGTTGGTGAGGTTTTTTTGGGGTTATTTTATTTAACTTTTGTAAACTTTGGCAGCAGTGCCTTGTGGGCTTGGACCATGGTGAATTTCTCTGGAGCCTGCCTGATGTGGATTTTAGGAGTTGTTTCTTGATTCGTTACTGCAATGTAGGACATTGTCTCCTGAGGAAACAGAGCTTAGTGACAGATAGGATGGTTTTAGAAACTGAGAGAAGGTGGGTGTCAGGTCCAGACAGCACAATTTAAAAATAAAGCCTGGAAAGTCAGTGAAAATGTGCAATTGATTCACTTGCCTTACTGATTTACTGATAGTGCAGGTACTTTACATTTCTTTACTAGGATTGTCCATGAAAGATACTCTGTATCTTACTTGAAAACTTCATGGCTTGCACAGCAGTCCCAGTGGGATGGGAGGTCATGTCCAAAAAAGGACTGGTACATTTTTTCACCCCCACAGATTTTTCTGTACCCAGTTGAAGGCCTGACCAAGACGAAAAAGAGGAAGTCTAAATAGTTTTAGTGGGTTTAAAAAGTATGATAGAACGTTCCTTAAGAACATTCTTAAGCCTTGCTGTTTATGGTCAGTATTTTGGTCCGTACCTGCTCTTAAGTCTTCCATGCAATGTGTACATTGTTGTGGCTCCTAATCTAATTTCCTTCCTCACTCTCTCACTTGCTGTGTGAGAACAGGATGCTTCATGTGGGAGGAGGAATGCAGACAGCAATTACAAGCTGGTTCAGAGCTGAAGTGCCAGTAGGGCAGGAGAACAGGGAGGTTGTAGCTTTGGGAATCAGCCATCTGTAGGGTAGATTTCTGTAATGAGCAGTTTTTCTGTTTCAAGTCATCTGGTAGTTCTTGTGTGCTAAGCAAAGTAAGGTTTTGTATTTTGGGATTTTTAATTTTTTTTACAAGAGGTGGATGCTGGGGGAACAGATATTAAAGTGCTGAGACTTGGGAAGTTCAACCTTTACAGCTTTTCCAGTTTTTTTTTCTTTGACTCTGTAACTTGTGTTTGGGACACGTGTCTGTATTCTGGATTGAGATGTGCTTAAAGACTTCAACAAACAGTTGGTTATTCTGTATGGTGTTGACCTGCTTGCTTTGCAGCTGCAAAGGCTGATTCTGTTTGCTCTCTCTGGCAGCTGTGGCAAGCCCTGTCCTGTGGCAGAAGGAGTGTGTGAAGGGGCCGGAGGTGTGGTGTCAGAGCATTCGCACGGCCTCGCAGTGTGGGGCAGTGAAACACTGCCAGCAGAACGTCTGGAACAAGCCTGCCGTGGTAAGTACCAGCCTCTGAGAGCTCCCAGGCACACCTGGGGCTCGGGGGGCTGCTTTCCACATGCTGAGGAGGATTTCTTAAATCTCTGATTGGAGTTAAGTACTCCATCCCACTCTGCCGAGGTTGCCGTGCCTTAATTTGGGTGCTGGATAAAGGTTGCTTTTCACTGCTCTGCCTTGCACAACTTGTCTGCTGACTTCTCCCGTGACCCGTTGCACAATCACCCAGCAATGTGTGGAATGGAGCTACTGGGTTTCACTTGTTCCTCTGTATTGTTACTGACTCCTGATCCATAGGAGTCTTTTCTGAACTTGAGCAATTATTATGAAAAAGCTGTGTATTTCTTTAGGTCTTTAACCTTCTCAAAGGTTAAAATGGCCAGAAAGATGCAGAATATGCTAAATTATGGAAGGCGTGACAGTAAATAATAGTACAAATGTTACATTTAGTGCAGCTTTTCAAGTCACATTAGCACTAAATGTGAGGTCTGCTTTACTAGATGTAGCTGTAGTTTGGGTATTGTTTCACAGTTTTCTGGGGGAGAAAAAGGTGTTTTACTTACAGATGCAGTCAGTCCATATTGGCTATGTCTGTGCAGAGATACTTCAGTTGAAGGAAAAGTGGGGGAGGGGAGGAATGTCAGAGCACAACTACAGTGCTTGAAGCAACCTGAAATGTTCTAAGGTTTCTATCAAGTGTGAACTCTGAAGGAAAAGTGAAGGGAGAGGGTGTCTTGGGGCCATCAACTTTGTTTCAAGGGACTGGGAGGAGCTGAAATGAGCAAGTGGTAGCATGCCAGCTTCTTCATACAGCATTGGTTTACTGACAAAACTGTAGCTGGACATACTTGAAATAGCATCACTCTTTGTTTAAGAATACCTCTTCCCACCCTGGCCTCAACCAGTATTTCTTCCTTAATTCCAGATGTAATGTTTGTTCTTTGTGTTGTTGTTCACACTGTATTCTTACAGGCACTGAATTCTTTCTCCAAGTAACTCTCTGCTTCTCCCTCCAGAGCAGTATTCCCTGTGACTTGTGTAAGGAGCTTGTGACAGTTGCTGGCAAAGTTTTAAAGGATAATGGCACTGAGGTAAGCAGAGCTCCTTTTCTCCTCACCCCTAAACACCATTTGGTTTCAAGATCTCATGGTGAGGGGATGAGAGTAATCTGTGTTGTTTTCCTAATATAAGCAGCAGATGTTGAAAGGGACTGGAGTGCACGGGAAAAGGCTTTTAAACAGCCTCTGCTGGTTTAGAAATTTGCAAATTCTAGAGCCTCCCATGCCTTCACACATCCCTGATTGACTGTAGATGCTTAAAAAAGTTGTTCTTGTTGCCAGTATTAAAAGGTGGGGTACTGTGGTCTCTAGGAGTGGGTGGTTACACCAAGTGGCCTTGGTTTTGGTTTATGGGCACTGCTTCCCTTTTTCTTTTGTCAACCTGTGAGTACTTTGTATAAACAAGTCACTGTCCCGTGAGCCCAGAAATTCACTTTCTCCTCTTCATTATAATTGTTCTGTTCTGGTAAGGCTGGACTGTGCAGGCCACACAAGCAGTATGACATGTTTGTGCTGTGGCAGGGTCTCATCAAAGGTCCAGAAAATGGGGAAAATGTATTGTATAGAACCTCACCCTAGTTTTGCTTGTTGCTGCCTGGACCTGCCTGAGTCCGAGGAGCTTGTTTCAGGCTTTGTATTGTGCATTTTGGGAGTGGAAGGAGCATTCATGAGAGAGAGATAATCTATCTCTGCTCACCTCATCTTTTATAGGATGAGATCCGCTCTTACTTGGAAAAGACATGCGAGTTTCTTCCTGACCCAGGCCTTGTCTCTGAGTGCAAAGAAATTGTGGATTCCTACCTACCAGTCATCATGGATATGATCAAGGAAGAGCTTGTAAGTTGATAATGATTTTCAGCTGCTGGTATTAAAAGTTGTGCTTCTGTTGATGCCCAAAGTTCTCTTCTGCCTAAGGTTGTGCATATCATCTGTCAGTCCTGTGTGGATCACTGGTACTATTAGTTTGAAGACTCCTTCCGTGCTATGAGACATTTTCTCTGTCTTAGCATGTTTCAGCTGAATGACTCTTGGCTCTGAACTTTAAAAATTACATCAGTTTAGAGCTTTTTGTGTGTTATCATGTCTCCCCCAGGATAAACCCGAGGTTGTGTGCAGTGCCCTCGCTCTGTGCCAGTCCCTTCAGAAGCACCTTGCAGCAATGAAGCTCCAGAAACAGCTCCAGACCAATAAGATCCCAGAGCTGGATTTCTCTGAACTGGCATCCCCGTTCATGGCTAACGTGCCTCTTCTCCTTTACCCTCAGGACAAGCCCAAGCAGAAGCCCAAGGTAAGGGTGCTAGGGCTGTTCTAGTGTGCACCGTATGTGTAATCTTGGATTAAGCTCTACAGTCTGTAAAGGCAAGTCTTTTGCTGTGCTGTTGCCATCCAGCACTGTGGTAATCAAGCAGGTCTTGCTGGAAACAATTTCTTCTGACATAAAGTTTGGCACCAGGGTTCAAAGGAAGAACAACTCTGCCCATATTTTTAGCAACCTGCTAGCTGTGCCCCTCAGGGGATGCATTTGTCTCTGAATGGGGTGACAGACTGGATTGGAAAGGAACAAAGAGTTGACAAATGGGAATAGATGAGGCAAAGAACTTGGGTGTTGACAGCAAGGCGGGGTGTGGGAGTTGAGTAGTGAATGGGTTGAGAACAAGCTGCTGTGGGTGGAGCAGGTAAGATCTATACCAGATTTAGAAAGCTCCATGCTGTGGTCTGTAACAAAACCAAGAGATTTGAAGATTGGGTATCTTAACTATTATCTCGGCTTTGGAGCCAGGTAGGTCCCTAATCTCCATCTAGTGGCTGGTGCACACACCAGCAGTAGCTGATCTTCCTGCTAGCTCAGGCTTCCAGGTATTCTCCAGAGTATTTATTCAGGTTTGTACATAGCTCAGAATAGCTTGTAAAACTTGATAGTAACAGGAGCTTCTAAAACATGTCATGTGAAGTTGTGTCAACTTCAGTTTCCTTTCACTCTTTGTCCAGGCAAGTGGGGATGTGTGCCAAGATTGCATTCAGCTGGTCACTGATGTTCAGGAAGCTGTGAAGACAAACTCCTCTTTTGTGAAGTCTTTGGTTGCTCATGCCAAGGAGGAGTGTGACCGTTTGGGGCCTGGCATGTCTGATATGGTAAACTGTCTTTTTTTATTGAAAAATTCTGTTCCTGTAAGCAAACTTCACAGAGTTTGCTCAGTGCCTTAATCCCCTGATCATATTCTCTATTTAATATCACATGCATCTGTTGCATGTTTTAACACGGTATAACAGTAACAACGTTGAAACTGTAAACCTCAGGGTCTGGAAAGTTGGGTGGGATGTGTGGGACTGGGGAGGAGGAGAAAGACTCCAGATTGCTTCTAGCCCTTAAAGGCCTTTTTCAGAAAAATGGTTTGGGTGGGTGATGTGGTCGTATCAATGGGTGGGTTGGGGGGTGGTTTGCCCTGAGAGGAAGAGAAAAGGTTAAGCAGTTATCTGTGCAGCAGTTTTGTAACCTGAAATGCCATCTGAAAGACCTGTTGTTACGCAGTAGGGCAGGTAAATTAATGCCTTGATGTATTAGAAAATTCTAGATGAACTCTACAGCGCAAGTGGTTTGGTTGTCACAAGACTTTCTTTTCCCACTTTCTGCAGTGCAAGACGTACATCTCTGAGTATTCTGACTTGGCCATCCAGATGATGATGCACATGGTAAGATCAGCAGAGTGTAGTATTTGCTCTCAGTTCATTTTTCTGGCTTGTGTAGCTAGCTTACTTGAAAACAGGAAACATGCACTGCAGTAAAATTTTGCGGAGAGCCCTTGCTCTTGGTGTTAATGCTTTGAACTTGGTGTTTAACTGGATAGTAATTTCAGTTTCAGGATGCTTTCTTTAGCACTTTTCCTTCCATTTTGTAACCACTTCTGCAGAGCAAAAGCTACTCCTTTGAAAGAGGAAGATATGTTACACATGTTCCTTTATATTCTTTTATCTCAGTCCTGTGCTTACACCACTTCCTCCCTCCCCTAAATGTGTTAAGGATATTAGAACTGACTTTGTCACAGTATTGAAAAATTAGTTCATGTATGAGAGATAAGGTGTGTCCTGGAAGCAAGGCTAAACGTCCTTCTGGAATTGCTGTCTCCTGCTCTCTGGGCTCTTGATAGGAGCCATGGAAAGTGAGTGGTACCTTCTGCAGCAACATACATTTACCTCATACATAGCACTTCTTTATCCAGAGAGCCAAGGGCCTTTGAAAAAATGGCTAAGCCTTTACTTAGTACAGTCTGTAGGTGCCACAGGTGACATAACAAATTACAGGTGAGTATGTGGCTGACTTGGACCTGAATTTGGCAACATAGTGGCCTTTTTTGTTTCCAGTCGCTAAAGGCTACTTAGAAGCTCATCCTGTTTCTTAAACGTTTGGGGGGAAGTCAATGTGTGTTCCAACAGCACTTAGTTTCTCATTTTAAGCATTGCAATGCAGTGTGTTGTTAATGCCTGAAATTGGAATATGACTACACCTTGTGTGCATCTGAGTGTTGTCCAGACTCTCTGGAGGTAGTCTTGCTCAGGATGCCTCAGTAACTGCAGATGAATAATGCTGGTTGGCACCGTGCAATTAAATGTGAATTGCTGTAGCTGAGGATCTTTGGGGTGGGGACTGTGTCATATCCCATTATCTTTGTGGAAAGAATATATGCCATTCCAAGTGCTTGATGTGTTTTTTCTCTTAACTGTTATCTTCAATTTCTCCTTTCTTTCTCTGTCTCCAATCTCCCCTGTCAACAGAAGGATCAGGTAGGTGAGCAACTTGCCTGTGGTGATAGCCTGCTTGTAGTTCACCCTTTGCTCTTAAAGGGCTTGTAGTTCACTTCTTGCTCTCTTAGCTGTACACTTGGTGTGATTGTACTCAGTGCTGACAGATACAAGGGATATTTATGAGATTAAAGCAGAGAAAGACTACAGGCTTCCTCCAGTGTGTCAGTCCTCCTTCCAGCTCCAGATACCACTTTGTGCTACTAAGTTTGCAACTTGATTATGCTTTGGCCAGTAGAGCAGAAAATATTCTCCCTCTTACAGAAGAAGGATAGATGTGGAAAAAGCATGCCAGTGGCTCCTGACAGCTGCTGGTTTAAAATCTGGGCTCCAAAGGGCTTGAGCAAAGCTGTCCCCAGGTCTTTGCTTGGTTGACCTTTAAATCTAGGACAATGGTATAGATGAAGTATATGAACTGAAAAGATGAAGGCTTCCTAGAGCAATTTGGGTTTTAATTTAACCTGTCCTGTGGGACCTTGTGTCTGTCATCTGTCTGTGAGGCAACATGTGTGTATGTGGGTGTTGCTGTAACATTAATACCTGGAACTGCTTCTTACAATGCATGAACCAAAGGGCTTGACTTAAAGGTGCTGGAGTAGTCTGAAGCAGCACAGTGTCTCTGAGGTGCTGCTTTTGCTTGTGCATGAGATTGTGGCATGATGTATTAATATTAACTCTGGGATAAGCCTCTACTGTAGGAAGCTTGTAACAGGGTGAGATGTGATCTTGTAATTACCTGTAGGACCAAGGGTGTCTTTTTCTAGCTTAAGTAGACTTTAGGTGGGAAAATGCAAGTTTTGTGTCTCATTCTGTACAGCCTTTTTCATTTTATTCTCCTTAGAGCAGTTTGCCTCATGTCTGGCATTTCTTTGTGCATTTAGTAATGTATGTTTCAAAAAATAAATGCATAAAGAATGTATTTCTTTGAGAAATAAAACCTTTTTAAAGACTTGGTTTCTATTTGCTGCTTTCTTTTACTGTGAGAACACTGCAAGTTCAGTTGTTGCAGTACAGATTGTTAGGCTTGGGTTTTAACAAGCTCAACTTCTGTTTCTTGTAGGCTGTGTTCAGTAATGCAAGAAACTGTTTCTGTTTGCAGAATGTGATGTTTCTGGCAGCTTTAAAGAAGGTAGTTTGTGGATGAGGAAAGAGGTTCTTTCTTCTAGGCATTTCTTTCAGCTTTTGGGTGAGCTCTGCAGTCAGGATAATTGGCCTCTCCGCTGATTATTTAAAGCTGGGGAGCAGCTTTGTGGATGCAGCTCTGATGTGATGCTGCTGGTGGCTTGTTTTGGTGTTGGTAGCTCTTAAGTCAACTCCTTTTGAAGGGCTTGAGTAGTGTGGCTCACGGGACATGGCTTTTTAAATGGGGTTTTTAACTTCTCCCTCTTTAACAGGAGCTGCTAAATTCCATCCAGTAGCTGTCCTGCCTATAACCTTACCAAATGCTTTGGCAATACTTGAAGTAGAAGTAGTCACAAAACTTTAAGTTGTGTTGGAGCCTTTTAAAATTTTGCTCTCTGTGCCTGCTCACAGGCCCTGTAGAAAGGACAGAGACTTTTAGACTTTTAAAAAAATTGCTTATACGTCTCTTTCCAGCAACCAAAGGACATTTGTGCCATGGTTGGGTTCTGTTCTTCTGTAAAGTCTGTTCCCCTTCAGCCTCTGGTGCCAGCTCAGGTGGTTCATGAGGTGAAAATGGAAATTGTGGAGGTAAGATGGCCTTTTTGTACTTTGCTTTCCTTTTTGCTTTAGTGTAACAAACTAGGTGAAAGAGATGAGCTTTCATACACACAATAATCCAAGTCTCCCTGCATGTAAATTCCTAGCCTTTTCTTGTTTCTGATGCTGATTTGTGAAGTAGGAAAGCTGATTTATGTGTTTGAACAGCAGAGCCTACACTGAGTCAGAGCTACAAGGCAATGCTTCAGGATTGAAAGGGGAATTCTTGTTCCAGCAGTTCTCAATGGCACCTTAAATGTAAATTCTTAGTTTGAGTTCTGCTGTTTGTTTGGAGTAATACTTTGATCCCTTTTAAAAATGGGGCAGCACTCTGCATGTGCAGATGAGGGATCAGAGTCAGAATGCCAAAGCTCTGAGTTTGAAGAAGCACCTTGGCTTCTCCAGAGGTTATTTTTGCAAACAGGGGGGTGCTCTCAATTCTAGGAAATGTTATCCTCCATTAATGTATTTTAAAAACCACTATATATTTCCCTTGACTTCTGTCTTTGTGGGATTCCTTATTTCTTTGTGCCTGCTAAATTCACCTCCTTGTACAGCCTGGGGGTTGTAGTCTTAAAATTAGTCATACAAAATGCCTGTTCATTCAGACAGGCTTTTTACTGAGACCTTTGAGGCTGGTTTTGGGTTCTGTCTCACCTTTTGGATGCTGCTCAAACTGAGCGGCTAGGTAAATGCTGTTAGGAATTGTCCAGTGCTGATTTATTGTGTGTGTATTTCTTCCCTGTACTCAGAAAGTGTCAGTTCAAGAGAAGACTTTTTCCTTGTGTGAGATCTGTGAGACCATGGTGAAAGAAGTGACCGGCCTCTTGGAGAGCAACAAGACAGAGGTGTGTGAGTGGTGGGCACTGTACCCCTTCCTGGGCTTGGGCTGGGACGGGGGTGCACTGAAGGGAGAAGCAAAGTTAATTTTACTGCCTGTTTTCACCACTTCTGTCCTGGGTGGGACAGAAGAGCTGTGCTTATGAACTGAGTCAGATTTCTCTCCCTCATTTACTCCTCCCCCGTGCTTCAGGAGGAGATTGTGCATGAGATGGAGGTGGTGTGCCGCCTGTTCCCGGGAAGTGTCAAGGACCAGTGTAAGGACTTCATCGAGGTCTATGGCCAGGCTGTCATTGACATGCTCTTGGAGGCAACAAATCCTGAAGCTGTGTGTGCCATGCTGAAATGCTGTGCAGCCAGCAAGCTTCCCCAGCAGCCAGGTGGGTGATGAGGGTCTGTGATGTTCAAAATGAGCTGGTTCACCTATGTTGACATCTCTTTTGAGGACGCTGCTTATGCTGCCTCCTTTCTTCTCTTTGGGGGAACTACCCAAGCACTGATGTTTGGTTTGTTTTTTATTTTCCTTCTCAGTTGTAGTGAAACCTGCAGGTGGCTTCTGTGATATTTGCAAGATGGTGGTGGCTTATGCAGACAAAGAGCTAGAGAAGAATGCCACGACAGCAGAAATTGAAGCTTTACTGGAAAAAGTCTGTCACTTCCTGCCAGAGTCTGTCAGTGACCAGGTAAGGTGTTTGTGCTGGAGGCAGATTAAAATGCCATGGTCTTGGTTGGGAACTGCCCCTGTTGATTTGTTGGGTTTACAGTGACAGTTATGCTTAACCTCATTTTCTGAGTGTTTCATCTGATATTCTGTCTATATGCTAATTTTAGGTCCGTCTCTCAAGTGTCTCTACTTCTGCTATAAATGTCCAGGTACTCCTAACAGAGGTCTCTGTGTTTGGCCAAATGCCTTGTCTCTGGCTGGAGACAAACTGTCCACAGGTGCAGCTGGGACTGGCTTGTGTCCAGCAACTTGATCTTTCACAGGTTTTTCCCTTTACTAGTAAGCACCAAAGCATAGCACTTCTCCTGTGCAGTAGAGGAAAAAAAGAAAACCATGGGGAAAAGGCTTGATCTGAGGCAGTTGAATGACCTTGCAGACATTGCTCTGTGGCAGCCTCCCTTCCAGTCAGGGCAAGGCCGATGGAGATGATCAGAAGGATGAAACACCAAATCCTGGAATGGTTTGGGTTGGACAGACCTTAAAGACTGTCTAATTCCAACCCCCCTGCCGTAGGCAGGGACATCTTGCAGAGGATTTGGGAAAACTAGAGAGCAGCTTCTCTTGTTGGTTTTTGTAACAGCCTTCTCTGCTAAAGGCTGGGAGGAGTTTGGGGCGCAGGGGGATTAGGTTTGCTCAGTTCCCATCCTTGGGAGTTGACGGTTCCTTGAATAGATGTCTGCTTTTAAGGGCCTGAATTGACTGGCTGGATTGTTGTACTAATTTGCAGTCAGGAAAGGTTTGCCTGGAAATCCTCAGAGAACAGTGGGTGGGAACTGTTGAAGGTTTTTTTTCTTTCCCCTCAACACTGATCCTGTTCAGGGGATTAATGAAGTACTTGGAAGTAGACTGATGTTATTCCAGTGGGACACCTGTTAGACCACTGATATCAAGATTTACCTGAAAATCTTATTAGGTGGCTGCTGAGCGTCAGCAAGTGGCAACTGCTTGTAAGTTTACTGGGGATAGAGAATAGAGGCTTAAAGCAGCTGTGGAACAGCTCTTCCTGCTGTGAGGCCATTTAATAGCTGTGTTTGGTTTATTAATTGGTGCTGTTTGTCTCTGCTGAGAACAGCAGCATCCTACTCTGCTCTGGAGCCAGCCTCTCCACTAGAGGGAGAGAGGCTGTTCTGGCAGGAAGTGCTCCTGCTGCCACCTTGTCTGAGGGAATAACTGCAGTACAAGTGCTTAGGAGTCCTTGCTGCTGCCCTGCTCAGGATGTTTTGTCTCCAGCTGATTCTGTGTGCTTTCCTCTTGAGACAGGCATGATCTCCACTATCAGGGACGAAGCTTTGCAGTCAAAGCTTCTCCTGCTTGGTTCTTTCCCGAAGCCTGTCCTGTTTGGTTCTTTTCCTTGTGACCCCTTTATTTCCTCATAGCTTGTCTACAGACATTTGCAGGCAGGTGTGAGCTAGCAGAAGCAATGATGTAGTTGTGTGATTAGTGCCTGACTCCTTTGCCACGTGCAGAGCTCAAGCCTCTGCTTTATCCTTGTGGAGCGTGTTGTCGGGGTGTTCAGGGTAGCACGCAGGCCTGCCTGCTGCAGACCACACATTCCTCTGCTTTCACAGGCTCTAGCAGGAGAATCTCTCACCCTGTGTTTTGTTACAGTGTGTGCAGTTTGTGGAACAGTATGAACCCGTGGTTGTGCAACTCTTGGCAGAGGTGATGGATCCCACTTTTGTTTGCACTGTGAGTATTGCATTGGGTTTTATTGAGTGCAGGCTCTGATACAGTCCTGCCTACTGTCCTGGGTGCCTTTCAGTGCCCAGCATGCAGAAACTCTGCTGGAATCAAAATCAGCGTGCTGAATGCTTGGAGCAAGCCCCTTGTGCAATGCCTGGGGCCTCTTGAATGGACAGCTGTCCGACTGCCAGACCAGCAGAAGGAGGGAGCTGCCAGTGGTTATCCACTGCTGAGGTTCAGTGACAGGGTGTGATGTGTGCCCTGAATGTGGTGGGAGGTAAAGTGACATTTCTTGAGAAAGGTCCCTCTCTAGAAGATCTGTTTTTCAAAACTTGATATGAAGGAGTTCCAGTAATTTAACTCCCCCCTGGGTCAGGTTACATGGCTGCTGGTTCAGCTGCAGGTGGGACCTCAGTGAGAGCTCCTGCAGCTGCCTCAGTGCAGCTTCCACACTCACTCAGGTGGAAGCTCAGACATAAGGCTGGACTGGAGATCTCATGGTGGGGTTAGAAAGGTGCTGACTGTGCTGCTGCTGCTGCTCTTTTCCCAGAAACTCGGAGTCTGTGAGTCAGCTAAAGAGCCTCTCCTGGGGAACGATGCCTGTGTCTGGGGTCCTGGCTACTGGTGTAAGAACATGGACACTGCTGCTCAGTGCAACGTATGTAAAGCAGCATTCTGCCTCTGGTTTCCTACTCACCTTTGACAGCTCCTTCTGAGCTGTTTTTGGCTTCTACTGCACTTTGAAGTGGATGAATTCCAATTCAAAAAAGGCAAAAGGGTACTAGTTTGATTAGAGGGTGTTTCATGGCTCTTAGCTTTCTCAAAGCTGACTTTCCTCTCTTGTTTGTGTCCCACACCTGTCTGCTGGTATTTCAGAATCTATAGTAAGGTACAGTGTCAGCTTTATATTTAGTCAGTGTTCCTGCAGCCAACAGACAATGTCACAATCTCTCAGCAGGCTCTAAAAATTGGCTTCCAGTGTGGCTTTACCTGCCAGGCCTTTAATGGCTAAGGGTCATCAGCCTTCTTTCCTAAAGCTCCTGGCTGGTGAGGCTCCAGATGTTACTTATTCTGGCCCTCTTTGAAATGACTTACTTTAAGAAAAACAGATTTGCTCCCAAGATTTTGGCTTAGGATGAGGTGTTGAACTGTTTGTTTGCAAACTGGCTTTTTTCCACTAATATCAGCTATTTCTTCCCCTTTAGGCTGTTGATCACTGCAAACGTCATGTGTGGAACTAGAAGAGGAATTTCCAGTTCTGAAAGTTTGCCATGGCTCTTAGGAAATGTGGGCCGAGGTTGGCGGAGAGCTGTATCTCACCTGTCCCTCCTCTCTGCCTCATTAACAATTTGACCTTCAAGTTCCTTTGTTGTAACTCTTCTGTAGCAGTGCTGCTGTTGAAGGATCAGATTTTCATTGTTGACTTAACAAAGATATTTCTGATTGTACAGTTTAACCCATTATGCTCCTAAAAATAGTCAGTGTGTTGTAGATTTTTTTTTTTTAAAATTGGTAGGCTGAAGTGGTTTTTTAATGTGCTGGGAAGAATGAAAGATGGTGAAATGACACGAGGCTCTTACCTTTTAATTAGAAAGAGCAAGATAGCGACTAAACTTTCAAATGTCTTTCTGTAGGCAGCATTGGGAAGATTTTACATGCTTTGCATTTTTAACATCTGGCTGGAATGTTTATTTTCTGTGTATGGAAACTCTAAGGGATAACGTTGAATCCAGGAATCCTTTTGGCTGGAATTTTCAGAGCTGTACAGATGCAGAGGAGGGGGCTTTGCGTGTCCAGCTGGCTTTCAAAATCACTGGTACTTAAAAAGATGCATTTGAGTGATCAGCCTTTTGCATTTGAGTGACCATGCTTGTGGCTCATGGTGTTGTTATAGCTAAGGAAAACTTTCCCTCAGCCTTCAGTCACATCCTTCTGATTTCCTTGTGCTGCTTGGTCTCAGCATGGGTGTTGTGCTGCCAAGCCTGCTCCAGTGGGATGTCAGTTTCCTGCAGCATGCTGGTGTACCTGAGGAATGACTACTCCTTTTTTTTTCCTATCCTAGTTGCTCAATTCTGCTTGGTCTTGCAGCTTCCCACAAGCAGCCAGCTGGGTGCTGAGGAGGTAGCGTGAGCTGTCACTGGAAGATGGAGGAGGATCAAGTCAGCAGGAGCTGGGAATATGTCAAAGGGAGTTCAGCACTCAGGGTGGAATTTGTGGAAAAATGGGTTTTATTGTAACCTGTTTGTTCCTTGATCTTTTTTTTTTTTTCCTGTCACAGTGTATTTCAGTCATTTAAAACTTGAGAGGTGCTGTGAGGCCTGGGGGCACCTCCCACTGCTGCTCACCCACTCTCACTGACGCCCTTCTGAGTAACTGGAGGAATGAATTGTTATCCAGGGTTCCCATTTCTGTTGGGAAATGCAGCAAGCAGAGATGGCAGGTGCTAGGAGCACGAAAGTAGGTATTTGGAGCTCTGCTGGCACACTTGACAGCCTGCCTTTCACACCTCTCTGAAATTCCACTTGAATGGCCTGAAATCCCAAAAAAAAAAAAAAAAAGGCCCTCAAGGCAGGCTGCTACCCTGGGAACATGGCAGGCCCTTGACATGAAGGGTCCTTGGGAGTGAGAATCCTGCTTGCATTGCTTGGGACGCACCTTGCCTTGGGTGTGCACTTCAGATCGAGTTAATCCCCAAAGCAGAGGCACTGAAGTAGCTCTGAGGAGACCTTTGGGAAGGAGCACCTGGGCAGATGTGGAGCTTTGAAAATTCCAATCCTGGTCAGAAAGATGCTGGCAACTCCTGCTGTTCCTGTGGTGTGTGGGACGTGCAGGAGCTCCAGGACAATGCTGTAAGCAGCAAAGTAGAGTATTTTTCATTGGAGAATCACTGGACTGCAGGTTCCTAGTTGATCTGTGCACATACTAAAAGCCTGGGCACTGCTGACAGGTGGCAACAGAGGTTGTTCTCCCCTCTTTCCTGAATGCTGAGGCACTCATGGCTTTAAACAAGAGAGATGAAAATGGAAAATTTCCCCTAAAGACATAAAATAGCTGCAGCTTTCTGTCCTGGCAGGCTTGTGCAGTGGTTCTGGTGGTGTATCCCAGCTGGGGTAGATAGAGCAGATAGGAGACAGGCTCTGTCCCATCAGCATCGCTGCCCTGGGGGGATGTGCTGTGTTACACCATGGCACGGAGGGTGGCATTTGGTGTTCTAAATGGGATGGTGTGGATCTTTCTGGGGGAGGGGAGGTGGGGCTGCACTGACACCTTGGCAGGTTGGGAAAGTTTTATTTTCCTGGGGTTTTTAGTAGGATTCATGCTGGTGACCTGCTGGGCAAGGTGAACCAGGGGAAGTCCTGTGCTGCTGCTGGGAGTCCCTTTAGTTTTCTCCCTTCCTGTGGACTGTGGCACCTGATCTGCTTGAGTCATGCTGGGGGGACACTGTGCAGTTGCTTTCTAAAGAACATTGTCTTGATTTTTTTTCTTTTTTTTTTTTTTTTGCACAAAAGCTTCCTTAATGAACAATAAAAACTTCTGTAAACCGAGAAGTTCGTGTGTTTCATTTTGCTCATTGGTTCTTGTTGAAGTTCCCCTTGGCTGCAGGGCCAGGAGAAGCCAACATCCTAAGGTGTTACTGGGAATCTGGGGCTGAATGGATTCAGGTTCCCATTACTCTGCATGTCCCATCAAGCCTTTGTTCTGCTCAGCATGGTTGCAGGTGGAAGAGGCTTGCCTGGGATTGCTGCTGCTCTCTTCCCTGGACAAACACAACGCCTGCTGTGAGGCAACAGCCCCGTGTTGCAATCGCTGTCTTGCGCAGGCCAGAGGGACTTCTGATACTGGCCTTCCCTGCTGACTCGCATTTAATGTGGCTTCCCTGTGTCCTCATTCCTTGCCTGATGGCAAATAAAATATAAAAATGTCATTTAAAGGCAGGGCACATGGTGCTGTCACATGGCTCTGGGACAGTTTTCCCTGTCCGTGCCCACCCTCTGCAGCCAGGTCAGCGTTGAGCAGCAGGTTCTGAGCTGCTTCTGACCTCCTGGGAATACCTGCCTGGCTCTGGTCCCTCCCTCCCTGCTGATGATTTTATAATCAAGGCATAAAGTGAGGGGTGTGGTAATTGCCCTGCGTAGGTGTGGATTCTCACTGCTTCTCCCAGCCCATCCAAGATTCCTCAGTCTGGGAGCAGCATAAGAGAGGAACCAGCCACTGAGGACTCTTAGGAACGGCATGGAGGGCAAATGGAGTGGCTTGGTGCTGATCATTTCTGTGTGCCTGGGCTCCTACCAAGGTAAGGCCAGGCCTGGGAGTAGGTAGGATGTGGAGAGCCCAGAAACCTCTGCTGAATCCCAAAACTATTCCCAGCTTTAGTGTCTAAGCTCTGTAATGTGCTTTCTCTGGTGTTGGAGTTGGGTGGAGGAGAGCTGGGGAAGGTGGCACTGCTGTCTGTTACCCACCTGGAGGTGAGAGTTGGAACTTTAGCCCTTCAAGGTGGTCTCAGGGCAAGAGGGGTTTGTTCCCTCCCTTCTCTGGGATTCAGGCGCTGCGGGTGTTGTGCTGGGGCATGGAAGGAGGGAAGGCAGGTGGCAGTGTCTCTGCAGCGGTGGGGGAGAGGGGCTGCTCTCTCTGCTGCCCTTGGTATGGCTGCCTAGGTGTGAGCTGGGGGAGGCCACTTTGTTGTCATGACAAAGTGACCATGCTGCCACCTGAAGCTGCCCTTTTCCTGAGGGTCCTCACAGGAGATGCAGGAGGCAGGAAGTTGTTTCTGCTGTGGCTTGCTGAGCTCCGGGTAGGGTGATGTGCTCTACTCACCTCAGGAACCCTGTCAGCATCGACACTTGGGTATCTGTGAGCGAATCCTCCTGCAGGCAAACCTCTGCTGCTGTCCCTTAGTCATCCCCTGCCCATCCCCAGGAAACAAGCTGGGAAAGGCCTGTTTCTAACCTCTTCTCCTTGCTTAAGGGCAAATCGCTGCTTCCTGGGGAAATCTTCCCCAGAATAAGTGGAGCCCTGCTGTTGCAAGCAAACCCTTCCCATGTTTTAGAGTGAGGAGCCCCCCTTGCACCCCAGTTACCCCAGGCTTGGCCCATTGGGCTCCCCTGATGTGACGTGCCCAGGTTTTGTGGTGGAGCACTTGTGGGTGCACACACGTGACCCCCGGGGTGGGGGGAACGTGTCCGGGTGTTCCAGACAGCAACAGGCAGAGCAGGAAAGTTCACCCGTGCTCGGCACGTCCAGCCCTGGGCTGACACCTGCCCCAGGAGCTGGCGGGGCTTGGCTGCACGGCCCAGGGGTGCTGTGGGTCCGGGGACCCTGCAAGCCTTGGAGAAGAGTTTGGGAGCTGGGAAAAGTGTATTTATGGTTCTTGCTGTAACAGGGGTGTGCGCCAGGCCCGGAATTGGGGCGCTGGGGCCCACGCTGCCACCCCCAGGGTTTACGTCACAACCGGCTCACCAGGCTCTGCCGGCTCGGCCGGGGCGCTCCATGGAACGCCAGCACAGCCCTGCCAGAGCTGGGCTCGCTGCTGGATCCCCCCTGAGCAAAGCCCACCCCATCCCCCGGGCCTGGCAGACACTTGTGGCTGGCCTGGGACTGCGGTGGCACGGGAGCATCCCTGCCTTGCTCCTTTGCCAAAAATGGCATCATTTAATAACCCTGCTGCCTGTGTGCCTGGCACCATGAGGTGGCTCCAGCACGGCTTCGAAACGTGTAGGAGAGCGCACGGGTCACCAGTTGGCCCAGTTGCTTGCCCTGTGGCAGTGGTTTCCACCTGGGGAAGCTCCCCCTGCTCTCAGCTGTTGGGTGTTATGGTTAGTCCTAATTATTTCAGGCCCAAAATAAACTTGTTGCCTGAGTTTCAGCTTGAACAGGGTGAGGAGTAAGTGCTTAGCTGAGGATCTCTGCGAGCCAGGAAAGTGCAGGACAAAACCACCCGTGTCTTTGAGATCCTCCTGACCCCACTGTGGGGTCCAGACTCCAACACAGGTCTGTGAGAGATGCTGGGGGTCCAACTCAGAAAAAAGCTGTGGGCTTGTTGTCTCCCATCTCCTCGGTTTTGGTGCTGCTCCTTAATGCCTCCGCTGACTTGCCATTCCTGTTTGCCCTGATGCTGGGGCTGGGGTTGAAAAACATAAATATATCCTCTCAGCTGATGCGGCGAGCGCGGCATCGCGCAGCTGGGAAGGTGTGTGGGAAGCCTGGGAAACCGGGGGGGACTCGCCCTGCCCCGGGGCTCGCCTGCCCCAGTGCTGCTGTCAGCCCGATGGGGAAATCGGGGCTGAAACACCAC
>VYXD01007802.1:872943-934351 GCA_013397195.1 Hylia prasina
GTCTACTATGTTCTTTTTTTTTTTTTTTTTTTCCTTTTTTTTTTTTTTTTTTTTTTTTTTTTTTTTTAGAAAAAAACCCTTTCTTAATTTTTTAATAGGAAAAATAAAAAAAATTTAATGGTTTCATGGATAAATGACAGGCGAGTAAAAGCATTCCGATCCTGAGAGCCCTCTCCCGGGGCCAAGCTCTCCGAGGCTGCCGGAGCGATCTGCGCCGGGTAGCCTGGACTCCTGCAGGGGAAGAGGGGGCCAAGCACCGGTCTCGGGCTGCCCCTGGCCCCCACCACGGCCCCCTCCCGGTCCGTGTTCCATCCCCGCCGGCCCCAGCTGGCCTAGAGGAGCAGCAGCGGCACCAGCGCTCGTCATAGCTCGGTGATCTCCAGAGGGCTCTCCATGATCACCTCCCGCATCTTGTGCAGGGGGGTGGACTTGGCCGACTCGGTGCGGGCGTTGTGGTCGCTGTAGCCCCCGCAGTCGGCGGTCAGAGTCTCCAGCGAGCGACCCAGCACCTTCTGGTCGTCCTCGGGCAGGCTGTTGAGGTCGGAGGCCAGCAGCGTGCCCGTGCTGCCGTGCACCACGTGGATGCCGTCGGGACCTTTCAGCTCCACCGGCTGCTTGTGTCGGAAGCGCAGGCTGCCCTGGCTGGGGCTGCGCTCCTCCTCCTCGTCCTCCAGCTCCTTCTGGATCAGCTGCAAGAGAGTCGTGGAGCAGGGAGTCACCACCGTGGCCAAAGGAGCTCCTGGCTTCCCTGACTCCTGCAATGCTGGAGTCCAGCCAGAGGGAAGGGCCCTCCTCTTCTGGCACCCTCACAGCATGGTGATGAGGATCACCAGGAGGTGACCTCCAGATGGATGACTCCATCCTTGGGTTGATGCCCCGGCTCAGACATCAGCTGCCAGGCGGGTGGTGTGTCCTGCAGCCCCCCCGAGAGTGGCCAAGGAGGAGTTTGGACCCAGGCTGGAATCTGGGTTTGTATGAGGGTGGAGGGACAGGTGGCAGACAGGGAAAGAAGATGAAGGAAGGCTGGATGGGGCTGGAGGGAATAAAGGCATGGGTAGATGGAGGGCAGAAGGGCTGGAAGACATCTCCCATCCCACTGCTCTCCTCTGCCCTCTTTGCCCCTTGTTTTGCACCCCTACGAAGGGTAGGAGGCCACAGGAGGAGTTGCTTCTCCCCATACCAGCTCTTCTGCACCAACACCCTCCATCCTAACATTTTTGCCTCAGACCCCTGTGTTTTTGGCCAGCCTTGGTAGAAATGGGAGCTGAAGGACAGAGTCCAGTCTGCAAAGAGGGGCAAAGAGGGGTCAGAGAGACCAAGGATGTTGCTGCTGATCAGAGGAAACATGGGGAGTCATTGTGGGGAACCCCCAGCCTGGAAAACCAGTGAAAAAAACTGAGAACCTTTTTTTCCAGTGGGAAACCAGTGGAAACCCGATATCTGGCTTGTTTTGACCAAACAGAGAGTGGGAGGACCACTGTGTGACAGGGCCCACGGCCACAGGGAGCGACCACAGCCTGTGGGGCCAGGAAGACACACTGCATCCCAGAGGGCACGGCAAGCATCTCCCCACGCCCACGCACACCCCTCTACCTCCGAGACCGAGGAGCGGTCCCCCTGACTGGCGGTGGCCTTATGCACCATCCGCTGGGCAAAGAGCTTTTTCAGGCGCATGTAATCATCCAGGACCACCTTCAGGAGAGTGCCCTGGGTGGAGGGGGAGAGACTGTGGGTTATCCAGGGGAGCTGGTTTGATGGGAGGGAGGCCGGCCTCATCCCGGCATTTTTTGGAGCGACATCACCCGCCGGCGCTGTGACCCTGGAAGGTGCCAGCTGTAAGGGAAAACTCCTCGGTGCGGGACGCCCACCCTCAACACTCACCTTGATGGGTCCCTCCCGCATGATCTGCCCCAGCTTGGCGATGTTGTCGTACTCCTGGATGGCTGCCCGCAGGTAGCGGTCGTCCTCGGGCTTGGCGGCAGAGGGCTCTCTCCCGAAGGTGCCCTGCGGGAGGAGAGAGCGGCTCAGGAGCCGCGGGGGGCGGCAGGAGCGGGGACACGGGTGTCCCGGCGGGGGCCGTGTCTCACGTGGGTGCGGGCAGGGCTGTTCCAGAGGTCGGTGATCTCGCTCAGGTTCTCCGGCAGGTCGTCCTCGTGCTCCGCCTGCGCTGCTAGCTCCATGTTCCTGCAGAAGGGGTCCAGCCACACCGGGTTGGCCCTGCCCGGGGAGGGGAGGGGAGGAACAGCCATCAGGGCAGGCAAAGAGCGGCCTTATCCTTAACCCCGGGGTTGCACTGCCTCCTCCTGCCCTGTCCAGGTATGAACTTGGCTGCTCTGGATCCAGATGGGTGTCGAACCCTGCCCGTTATCTCTGCTTACCCCAAACCTGGCCAGGATTGGCAGAGAGGGAGTCACAGGAGAAAGAATAATATTTTTTTAGCTTAGAAAGCTCTCAGAGCAAGCACATGTCCCAGGATCAGTAATGCTCCATGCAGAGCAGAGCAGACAGACACCACGTCTCCACCTCCTGGCTCCAAAACACAAGCATCCCTCTCTTGGGAGCAGCCTCCAACCCCAGGCGGTGGCACTCACCCATCAAAGGAGTACTTGTTGGTGTTTGGCATGTCCATGATGTCCATGAAGCCTCTGTTCCCTGCAAAAGGCAGGGATGAGAGTTACAGGGTGGCACATTGGTGTGGGCTCAGCAGCAATCCATGGGGTGCCACTTCTTTATCAGGAAGGGATAAAGAGCAACCAAAAAAGGCAGTGAGAAACAAGGTGGGGTGTGGCAGGTAAAGCAGAGCCTGATGCTGAGAAAAGCCTCCCACCACCACACCCCTCTGGGAAGGATCACTTCTGACATACACCCCACGACATCCCCATGTCTCCCTGTGACCCCCCTCCGTGCACCCTGCTCTCCCATGCAGCTGCGACACCCCAAACACTGCTCACCAGTGGAGCCAGCCACGATGGCTTTCAATTTCCTTTTGTGCCTGCAAAAGAAACACAGCCCATCAGGGAAGAAAATAAGGAAGATGCTGGAAAGGAGAAGGACACACAGATTGTCAATAACCTCTCATACAGGGCATGCATTAAGTAATAAATATTAAATGAGGCTGGGGAGCTTGGAGGGGAGAGGTACCATCAGTATTAAAACCATGCATTTTGGAGGAAGAGGCATTGGAAAGCTGATGCCCTCCTTTGCTTGGTAGCATTTCCAGGGCCAGGAGGTCCCCCTGGTCTAAGGGGACATTGCAGGGGCTGGGCAGAGCCTGGGAGTTACTCACACTGTCCGGTAGTACCAGTTCATGAGGATGAAGAGCATGGCAGCCAGGAAGAGCAGGACAGCCAGCACGATGATTGCCATCTAGGAGAGACAGAGGCATGGGGGGGAAACCTCTGGCATGCAGCCAGCACCCACTGGTGGCCATGTGCCTGAAGTTATATGGGTGGCACATCCCTCCAGGCACTGACCATCCCCATGGGAAGGGACACCACCCCCTCTGCGAGCAGCACCTGCAACCCCAGCTGGACCCTTACCTGCAGAGCTGAGAGGTCATCTGGTGCCCGGGCAGTAATGGCAGGCTGCACGTCCAGCACGTTGTAGTTCCTGAAGAGATTCCTCAGCTGCTCCTTGTTCTCGTCTATCATCTGAATAACCCTGGGAAGAGAAGGGTTGCTTGGGCATTGATGAGGGTCCCCAAGGAGCCAGGCTGGGTGGGAGGCCAGGGGACGTACCGCTCCACGTCCAGGATGCGGTTGGTCTCCCTGTTCACCACGTGGATCAGCAGCTCCGTCTGGGCAAAGTTCACCCGGCCTTTCTTGTCAACGTGGAACTGGGAGAGACAGCAAGGGCTGCAGTGTGGGAGAGGAGTCTCCTCCTGAGCACGCCTGGAGGTGTGCTCATGTGGCAGGAGACCCTCAAGCATCCATCTGGACTCCTTCAGTACACCCCAGCCTGGGGTGTATCCATCACCTTCAGAGCCCAGGCGTGTCTACGGTTATCCAGGCAGGACTCCCTCAAAGGAGACCTCCCAAACAGCACATGGATGGTTATCTACCCCTCAAAGCAACCCCCAAGGTGGATGGTTACCTGCACGTCGTCCGTGTTGACGATGGCGCCCGTGATGTTGGAGAGCAGGCTGATGAACTCCTCCTCAAACTGCCTGACCTTGTCAGGGATCTCATTGATGATGATTTTGACCCGCTGGTCATCCCGCAGGATGTAAATCCCCACAATGGCCGTGTCATTGTGGCCCACCAGGTCAGAGGCCATAATGTCCACCACAAAGTAGCCGGGGTTATAGGCCGTAAAGAGGTCAAAGGTTCGCAGGATGCCATCAAGGGTTCCTGGGGAACGGATGGTCACAAGCCCGGGATTAGTGACCCCAGCCACGGGGACATCTCTGGGCACAGGGATGTCTCTGCCCAAGGCCCCAGCTCCTGCAGAAGGCTGAGCACCCACCGATGCTGAAGATGTTGGCCACCTCCTCAGAGTCATTGGAGTGCTGCTTGATGTAGCGGATGCCCAGGATGTTGTACAGGACCAGGCTGTTATTGCCCACATCGGCGTCCACTGCGAGCACTCTGATCAGCTCTGACCCCACCTTGGCATCCGTGGCAACCCCTTTGAGGGAGAGATGGGAAAGGGACCTGGGGCCAGGCTGGCTCTCGCTGCCCCATCATCCTGCTGGATTTTCCTGGAAGTGTCTCAGTCTCCTGGTGCCCCCCCCAGCCCCTGGCACCTCTTACCCGCCGTGTACTCCGACTTGGTGAACTGAGGGGACTGGTCATTGATGTCGTCCAGGAAGACCCGCACCTCCTGAAGGGTCAGGTCCTCGCTGAGATCCCAGAACTGGGCTCTTCCCGCCCGCTGGCCCCGGGGAGGAGCCCAGTTCCTCTGGCTGGATGCTTTGACAATGATGGAGTGGTATGGCTCCTTCTCCCGGTCCAGGTCTCGCAAGACCTTCAGCTTCCCTTCTCGGCTCAGCTGGAAGTTGCTCTCCTGGTTCCCAGCTGGGCGCAGAGAGGCATCCCCAGTTAGTCCTCTCTGGGCTTGGCACTGCCAAAATGCCGCCTCACCCGCTGAGCAGGGCAGAGAGGCAGCAGGGAGAGGACGGAAATCCTGGGTGAGGGGTGTGTGGGGGACACAGAGCTGCCGTCCCCACACCCACCTGCTATGAAGTAGTAGACGATGGCGTTGGAGCCCTCATCTGCGTCCACCGCACCGGTGACGTTCCCCACCACAGTGCCTGGCCGCGAGTGCTCGGGGACAGAGAGTGCCTGGTACTGGGGGCTATCCCTCTGCCAGAGACCCCAGGGAAAGGAATGCTATGAGCACTGAGGTCACGTCAAATAAAAGCAGGCAAATCCCACGGTGCGCCCCACCATGGTGGCACCCAGGTGGGCACACTCCACCACACGTGCTCGCTGGCATCCCCATCCCTGCTGCATCCCCTGCATCCCACCCCCTTTGCCCTGGTGCCTTACAGGTGGCCTGAGGAAGATGGGTTCATTGTCATCGATGTCATCAAGTGCTACCTGGAGGGGCTGCATGGTCTCGTAGGGTGGCTGGCCCTGGTCGCAGGCCACGATGATCAGCTGGGGAGAGAGGCAAAAGGGCTGTCCTGGGCAAAACCACACTGGCTGGGAGACATCACTGAGGCAGGGACAGAGAGGACAGCTGGACGGGGGAGGATCTGGGGGGGAGTTAACAGGGAATTGGGTGCTGGCCCACCAGCATGCAACCCCCCCATGACACTTGATAACCACCCAGTTCCTGCAAATGTGTGCTATCTCCACAACTGTGTCAGTGACCCCATCCCCACCATGCCACTTGCACCCCACCAGCCCAGCCCCATGCCGGACCCATGACCTCAAGGCCTGCCCAGGCCCCCAGCCTGGCTCACGTTGTACACTGCCTGCTTCTCCCGGTCCAGCCGCATGGCCGTCTGGATCAGCCCGCTGACAGAGTCGATGCTGAAATACTCCCAGTCCTTGTTCCCTGCCCCTGTTTTCAGCAGGTTGTAGAGCACCTCTCCGTTGAGACCCTCATCTTTGTCCGTGGCATAGACCTCGTAGACGTTGGACCGCAGGGGGATCTCCTGCTTGCACACACACAGTCCTTCAGCCTTGGCACTGCACACAAACCCCCTGCTCCCCCTGCCCCTCCAGACCCCCTTGGCTCAAAACCCCTTGTGTTTGGAGGTCAGCAAGCTCCCACTATCCAAAACCCAAGAGGGGGCTGGCAACATGGAGCCATGATTCCCTCTGGCCTGGTGGGTGGGGACTGGCTGAGTCAAGCCTGGTTTCCCAGAAAGGAGAAACACTGTCAGCATTTCCAGCCCATGTTTATAAACATGCTCTGCACGCACTGTTTACTAATTCTGAGTGCTGCTGGGGTTTCTGTTCCCCAAATCTGCCCCATCACCCCGCTCGCATGTATGGAGAGAGGCTGTTTTTGGAAGTCCCACGACCCAAACCTTCTTTCCACATGCTGAATCAAGGTCTTGTTGCATTCCCAGCAGAGATGGAGTTTGGATTTTGCTGTTACAGGCAGGAGTGCTCCTGAACACACTCTCAACACGCTGTGACCCTGCTCCCTCCCAAGAGATTCACCTCCTTGATGTGCAGGATGGTGCCGTTGGGCGGGCGGATGAAGACGGGGCGGTTGTCATTGATGTCAATGACCTCGATGTGGAGCATGGTGGTCCCCCAGAGAGGGGGAAGCCCCTTGTCCGTGGCCACCACAGTCAGGTTGAACCTCTCGTAGGACTGCAGGCGCCGCCGGGATGTGACAAGCCCGGAGTCTTTATTGATCTTGAAAGCATCTGGGGACGGAGAAAAACCCCGCATCTCTGGCTCAGGACACTTTGCACCAGATAAATTAGGACTAGAAATGAGTATACCAGCTGACGTGCAGCCCCCACATTAGGCCAGGGATGTGGGTGGTCTCAGGGCTTTCAGAGCTTCCCAGCCTATTTCCACATCCTTGTCTCTGGGACCTACTCCCTGCTCAGCCCGGTCTATAGTTCACTCCTGCCCAGGCTGGAACAGTGGAGCTTTTTCCTGATTTCTGTAATTTCTCAGCGTGCAGATATACTGGATTCCAGGCACTATCACCATCCACCCACACTCTTTGCCCTTCAAAGCCTTCACCTAAAGCAGGCAGTGAGTTTGCTCCGAGACACACCAGTGTACATAAAGTCCTGCTGGGGTGGGGAAGACAAGAGCACATGCCAAGGCTGGGCTGCAGGATGAAGGCAGGCAAAGTCCTAACATCCCACACCATGAGGAGCTGGAAACTGCAGAGCAATAGAGAAAGCTCCACGCTTTCAGTATTTGCTCCCAGGGCTCCAAACCAGTCACAGGAGATGGGGTGTAGGCTTGGTGCCTATGACTCCTTCCTCCTCACAACCTTCCTTCCTGGGGAAGAGCCCCTTGCCACCAGCACCTACCCGCTCCAGGACCCTCGATGCTGTAGGTGACCACGCCATTGTCCCCTTCGTCCAGGTCGGTGGCACTCATGGTAATCACTGACGTCCCTGCCGGCTCATTCTCGTAGACACTGGTGCTGAACTGGCTCTTGCTGAACTGGGGCCTGACATCGTTGATGTCCAGGACTGTGATCAGCACCTTTGACAAAGCACAGCCAGCTGGCTGACGTGAGGTTGGGGAAGGCTGGGTAGCCCCTGGGGCCATACCCCTGCTGTGACCTGCTGCTCTGCTGCTGCAGACAGTTGCCCTTCCTGCTATTTGTTTGACTCCACCAGCTGAATTCCTGCCTCCAACAATGGGAGCTGCCGTGGCTGGGGCACCCATTCATGCCACAGCCCTTGCAGACAATAGTGTCACCCTCCCCCGCCCCTCCTGCCGACGTGCTGTCCCCACCACACAAAGTGCCCTGCGCCATCCACCCCACAGCTCCTGGCGTCATCCGCTCTTCCTTCTGCCTAATTCCCCCCAGTCCAGCCAATGGGGAGGAAAGGTGGAGCTTCAACACCTTCTCGCAGGTGACCAGCACCTAAGGGGTGATGGGAGGAGGAGAGACCTACCTGCACAGAGTTCTCCCGACGGTTACTAGAGACATCCCCAGGGTTGTCCCTGGCCACTGCTGTCAGTGTGTAGTGATCCTTCTTTTCCCGGTCCAGGGCTGACAGGATGTAGATGTCACCCTGCAGCACACAGAGACCTTCAGGTGGACCTCGTCTGGCAGAGCTGGTACTCAAGAAGGGGCAGAAGGTGAGGTGCGGGAGCAAGGCACAAGTTGGGACTATTTCAGCCTCCCCTCCCTTTCCCTGCTCTGTTACAGCCTCGGTTGGCTCCTTACCGTGTTGGGATTTATCCCAAACTTGCCCTCTCCATCGCCCAGGCTGTACTGGATGAGAGCAAACTGCCCGGAATCTGCATCGGTGGCCGTGACGCTCAGGATGACCGTACCCAGTGGCACGTCCTCAAAGACAGCTTTCTGCAACAGAGGGAGCAGGCAGGACTGCCTCAGCCCAGGCAGTAACTGAGGGCACTGGGGGCACCCAGGCCTGGGCACAGCCAGGCTCCCAACAAGGTGCTGGCAGAGGGTGTGTGGCAGGCTGTGTGCGGCTGGCCATCTTCTCCAAATGGTTCAAGCACAGGCAGTGGGAGGAGAAGTTGTCCCTGGAGAACCCCCCGCTCTGTGCCTGTCCTCACCAGGCAGGCAGTGCCCAGCCCCACACACAGAGTTTAACAGGGGAGCCCAGCTCACCTGGTAGTTTGGCTGACTGAAAACAGGGTTGTTGTCATTGATGTCCACAATCTGCAGGTACACGGGGATCTCAGCGGATCTGCGGGGAGAGCCGTTGTCGGAGGCACGGACGGTGAAGTTCAGCCACTGCACCTCCTCATAGTCCACTGTCCTGTTGGCCACAACCTTCCCTAGAGGATGGCAGACCCTGAAATGAGAAACCTGACCCAGGTCACCCACCTGCCCCAGATTCCCACCTCCCCAAACCACCAACCTGCCGAGTGGTCTTCCAGACAGGCGTAACCTTCCGGAGAGAGGTTCAGCAGTTCGTAGGTGATCTGCCCATTGGCACCTTTGTCTGGGTCCACTGCTGAGATGGAGATGAGCGTGGTGCCCTGTGTGGCTCCCTCCAGGATCCTCTCAGTGAAATAGGTGACCCCGAAGGGGCGGAAGCGGGGTGTGTTGTCATTGACGTCCAAGACATTGACTGTCAGCTTGGCTGTGGCCACGGTGGAGACCATAGTGAGAGAGAACAGAAGGAGAACAAATGAGAAAGAGAAGGGAAGCAAGGTTGGGACGAAGGAGGGTTGTAAAGCCACAAGTGTGAGAGCCAGCTGGTGCTGAAAATTGCAATATGTGCCAAAGCCACTATGCCCTGAGTATGCTGTGGATGTGCCTATGCTGCAGTGGGACACCTGCTCCTGATCTTTGTGTGTCTCCTCACACATGAGCCTGAATTTACCCATAGTGGGGTGGCAAGATGTGGGAGGAATGGTAATGAAGAAAGAGTGCCTCCTGTGGTGAGGTTATGGGCACACAGTCCTTTCCATACCCATTGCAGCCCTGGGATGTCTGGGACATTCTCTAAAGGAGTCCTCAGGGGAGAACCTGAACCTGATGGGAGCTGGTCCGGGACTGGTCCTGCTGGAAATGTCGCTGGTTGGGATGGAGAGGAAGGTGGGAGACCTGCTGATTGCCCAGAAGCTGCACTGGTGCCTGGGAAGGGCTGTGCCAGTCCCTGTCCCCACACTGCCTGGGGACAACCCTTACCGTTGGGCACGCTGACCGAGCGGTCGATGACTTCGCTGGCGTTGTCATGGACAGAGATGGTGACCTCGTAGGTGGCCACTAGTTCACGGTTGAGGGGAGTTTTGATCTTCACAGCTCCTGGGAACCCCAAAGAGATGGATGTCACAAGCTGTGCCTGTGCCCTAGCCTGGGCAGGGAGGTGTGTACCAGCTGACTGCTGCACTGTGCACCGTGCTTGTTCTCCTGCCTCTCCAGAGGGTGAATGAGGAAAACACTTGAGAGCTACAGGAAGAGACAACTGTTCTCCCCCTGCTCTCCACGTCCTTCCTACCTGCCTGTTCCACATGGCCTCAGGTGGTACCATCCAAAAGAGGTTTGGGAGCAGCTGTTGCTGCTCCCCTGCACAGCCCCATCCACCTGAGCTCAGCATCTTTAACAACCTTGTCCTGTATCTTTTTCAACAAGGGCATTTTTCTTTCCTGGATCAGCTTTGTGCTTCCAGAAGAGACGTGGGGAGCTCCTGGCCCTCCTTCCCCAAAGGAGCCCAGCACCTAGCCTGGAGTGCCCCCTTGCTCCCCCAGTGAGGGTGCTCGGGTCCAGTCTGCCAAGGCTGAGCAGCCCCCGGCCCGCAACGGAGGCCATGTCTGCCAATGGAGATGGGTGAGATGGAGGGAGGCCACACATGGCACAGAGACAGGAATGAGCACAGACATAGAGACAAACCTGGCAGGCTGAGAGCCAGAAAAAAAAGCAAGGTTAAATCAGTCAGACAGGGAAGAGAAGACAGGGCAGAGTGAGACAGGGCAGCTGGAGGAGGACAGCGGGGAGGCAGGAGAGGAGCATCACCTCCCTGTACCTTGCACACCTACCTCCAGGCAGAGAAGAAGTAGAAGCAGAAATGAGGAGAGGGGTCCACACTGCCCACTCCGCCCTTCCCGCTCTCCTACCTGTCCTAAAATCCACCGTGAACACTCCTTGCTGCTCGGGCACCAGCGCGTCGGTGTCATCGCGGGCCACGATCCCCAGCAAGTAGTACTCCAGGCGAGGGTGGAGGTCCCTGTCGATGGCGGTCACCTCGGCCACCACGGTGCCAGGGGGAGCTGACTCGGGGACGCTGACGGTCTGGATGGGGTTGATGAACTCTGGCCGGCAGTCGTTGACGTCGTCGATGACGATGCTGACGGTGGCGGTGCCCGAGAGCGCCGGGGTGCCCTGGTCCACGGCCACCACCGTCAGCCGGTAGGCATCGCGCTCCTCCCGGTCGATGGTGATGTTGGCCACCCGGATCACCCCTGTGGTGGCATCAATCAGGAACCTGTCCTGGCCACCACCCTCAATACGGTAGTCCAGCTGTTGGTTGAGGCCGCTGTCAGCGTCCGTGGCTGTCACCTGGACGACGGAGAAGCCTGGAAAGGCAGGACACAGCCCTCTCAAGCGAGGGTTGGAGGGCAGCAGTAACAAGCCCTCGGTCCCAAGGCAAATACCATCAAGCAACACGGGCAGCCTCAATTCCCAGATTTTCCCTTTGACCCCATCCTTGGCAGCTGTGTCATTGGGAGCTGGATCTTCACAGTGCCAAGGGGACACCCGGGTCACCCCATTTCCCACCCTCACATCCAATCCTGACCTGGAGGGCTGTTCTCCAACAGCCGCGCCGTGATGGATGCGGGCTGGAAGACAGGGCGGTTGTCATTGTCATCCAGGACTGTCACTGCCAGGCTGGCAGTGCTGTTCAGCCCCCCTACATCACGAGCCACCAGTGTGAATTCCAGGTGAGGGTCCAGCAAAGCCTCTCGGTCTATCACACCCCCAGGCTTCACCGAAACCACACCTGGAGAAGGGGAAAAGCCTGGTGGCAGACCACGTGGGGACCTGGTGGGCCTGGGCTAGGGAGAGACCAGCTGAGCCACCCCACCTGTCTTGTTGTTGATAACAAAGAGGTCTGGGGATGCCTTCAGGAGCTCATAGGTCACCACGGCATTGCTGCCCTGGTCAGCATCCAGAGCTAGGATGGGTCCATTGAGCATTGTGACCGGAGTGCCTGGATGAGACGACAGAAGCATTAGGGAGGGTGGCAGTCCCCCGCAGGGCTCCCCTGTCCCCCTCCCACCCCGGTGACACATGAGGGACAGCAATGAATGGATGGAGGAGGTGACAGAGCCAGGCCTCATGGGGTATGAGGCACTGGGGGGTGGCTGCTGCAGCCTTGCAGACCAACTCGCGAGGCCCAGGAGAGGTGGAGGGACATCCAGCTAAAAGCAAACAGACAGACACATCCATCAGAGGGGTGGCACCAGCACCCTGCCACTGAGGGTGTCACCTGGGGGCACCCAAAACCTTTGCTTGAGATGTTGCTCAATGGCAGGACAGGATACCTGAGGTCTTGGAGTAGGGAGCAATTTAAATGGCAGGAAGGCAAAACAAAATAGTAAGAGTAGTGTTTCTAGCTCTTTGTCTGGGAAGTGTCTATCTGGACAGGCTGGACTCTTTTAAAAATCTCTAACCCCTGGAGCAAGTAAGTTCCAGGTGATGGAGAGATGGCAGTCCATCCTCTTCAGGTCACTGGGCAGATGGGTGCCCTCAAGGCAGCCCCTAGGGCTCCACTCAGCCCACGGGCACCTGCTGCAGCTGAGTGAATTCCAAGTGGTGCTGATTTCTGACCTGTGCCAGGAAGGGTTTCCACAAGCAGCATGGACCAAAGCTATAGTCTCCTCAAGGCTGCAAGCTCCTCAAACTCAGCATCCCTGTCCCACTGAGCTGCAGCCCTGCCCTGCTCAACGTCCTCTCTTCTCCCCCACGGGCAGGAGACACCTCCCCTCATCCAGCCCTGAAGGGAGCCACAAAAGGGAGTGAAGAGACACCTACCAGGGGGCGAATTCTCCATCACCTCAGCCTGGTAGGAGCTCTGGGTGAAGAGGGGGCGGTTGTCGTTCTCATCCGCTATGGAAATGACCAGCAGGTCAAAATCCTAAAGGAAAATTGGGACAAGAGGGCGATGACCATAATATCCTTTCCTTGAGCTCACTTTCCTCTCTCTCATCTCTAGTCAAAGCTGCATTCCCTGGATCCAAAGGTGTGCAGGGACCCTCCCACTGGGGCAGTCAGCCAAAGGATGCTCCGCTGTCATTGTGGTTGCCCAACTCTCCAGCCCAACATTGCCCCACCTTCCATGACATCTACTGCTGTTGCATGGAGTCAACAAATTACTTTGGACTTGCCCTAGATCCTACTGGTCCTGTTCTCTGCTGTAGCCCCACTCCTTGTGATCCCCAGATGCTTTCTGGGAATGGGGTTGCCATGGGTAAAAGCATTGCTTGTTTTTGGCCATGGCGGGAACACCTTTTCCCAGCTGCCCTCCTGTCTGCACCGCTGGAGGTGCCAGCAGTGTCCGTAATTACCCGCCTGGCATTGCGAATGTTCTCCGGGTTGTCCTTCACCGTCACCGTCAGCCTGTACTCGGCCACGCGCTCCCTGTCCAGCGGGCGGTTCACGTACACAACGCCGCTCTAAAGGGAGGAAACACCATGTGGGATGTGAGGAGTGCCTCCCCACGGCATCTCCTGCCAGGACCAGCATCCCAGCCCCCGGGCCGTACGGTGCTGTTGATGTAGAAGGCATTCTCTGTGTTCCCCGCTGTTATGTCGAAGGTCAGGAGGGCGTTGGGGCCCTGGTCCGCGTCCCGGGCGAGCACGCGGGTGACGAAGCTGGAGACAGCGGCGTTCTCGCTCAGGGTGAGGTTCATGGGGAGGTTCAGCAGCACGGGGTCGTTGTCGTTGATGTCCAGCACACGGACACCCACCACCATCTGCCAGGGAGAGAAGCAGGACAGGGATGTGGCAAATACTTCCACGCCTCCCATCCTTTTCTTGCACTCCCCAGGCAAGAGGTGGCTTCCCCCAACTCAGCTCCATATGGAAAGGCCTAGGGACAAGGAGGAGGTGGAGGGGAGGAGGATGAAGCCAGGGGCCAAAAGAGAAGGAACAGCAGGCCTGGGGCACTCACAGTGGAGCTGAGGGGAGGCACTCCCCGGTCCCGGGCGGCAATGGTGAGGTTATAGAAGGGGATGTTCTCGCGGTCCAGCTCGGCGTCCTTCCGCACCCGCAGCTCTCCTTCCACCGGCGAGATGACAAATTCCCCTGCCAGAGACAGCGGGGCCCTGGCTCTCACCATGCTTTGGCCCCCCAAGGGAGGGGCATGTTTGGGAGCTGGGGCACCGTGGCAGGTCTGGGGACAAACCCATGCCCCATTACTGCAGATACAGGAGGACTGTGACAGCTGGGATCTGTGCTGGACCCATTCCCAGGCAGCAGCAGGAGCAGGGGATGGGGTGAATGACCAAATCAGAGGTGCCTGTCCCTGTTTTCTGTGCCTTTCCAAAGATGCTAACAGCCCCTCCAAGCCCTGGGATGGCCAGGCACAGACCACCCATGAGCCGAAGGGTCTTGTCCTGCTTGTTCTGGAAAAGCTTTGCAGTGGAGTCAGCTGGGAGATGGAGCTCTGCCTTCCAGATTCCCTGGACCTAAGTCACCACTCCCTTCACCGAGGGACATCCAGATGTCTCCATGGTTAGGAATGCCCTCAGCTCCTCTGCCATCTGTGCCATCTCTGCCATTCTGTGCTGGTGAAGCTGTGAGTGCTGGAGAGCAACTCCATCCCCCAACACCCTGCAAACCCCACAGGGACTCAGTGACGAGGCTCAGTTTCTCTTTCTGCACTTTGATTTTTTGCCTTTTTGATTTCTTCTCGTCTTCATTGTTTAGCAGTTTTCCCCCTTTCCCCCACAAGCCCCAGTCACCCCCTGTCCAGGCACGAACAGGTTAAGTTTCCTGTTGCTCAAAACAGGATTTCCTGGTGTCGACAGGCTGAGCTGGGAAGGGAGGATGGCTTTTCTGAAGCGCTTCCGCCCCACTCTTTCTCCCGCAAACCAGGCTCTTCCCTAGGACAGCCAGCAGGAGAGGCCACGGCCCCTGTCCCCACTCACCCAGGGGGTCCCCGGCGATGATGCTGTATTCCACTTGTCCACTGGGTCCTGAATCTCCGTCATGGGCCAGGAAAGTCCACACACGAGGGCCGGGCTGCCCCTCGGTGACATCGAAGGGACCCTCGTAGGGCCGTGGGAAGGTGGGACAGTTGTCGTTGATGTCATTGAGGTTCACCAGCACCTGCAGTCATGGTGAGAAGCATGAGGGTGGTGAGAGGAGAGGGATGGAAGGGGAAGGGAAGACCAGCCTGCTGGCCACGAGCATGGGAAGCTGTGGATGGGCAAAATGCCTCCCGTATTTCTGGCTTTCCTGGGTTTACCGGACATCCAGCTCACGGCTCAGAGATTCAAACTCGGTTATTCCTGGTCATGCCTGTCCTACAGCCACACTACAGGACTCCAGCTGCACACTGCCAGACCACTGGGCCGCAGACCACGGTGGGGAACTCAGTGCAAAAACCCAATGTCCTCCACATCCACGTCCAAACAGGACAGAAAAAAACAGACAGGAGTTTGCAGACACCCCATCTCCTGAAGCCAGCTGCACACTGGCTCACGCCTTTTCCCCCAACAAATACTTAATTCCTAATGCTGAGCAAACTGTAAAAAAATTGACAGGGTGCATCCTTGGTCCAACAAAACCACCACCACCACTGGTGGTACAGGTGTTTATGAGAAAGACACTGGAAATGAGGAGTTTTCTGATTTCATCCTGGGTTGAAGAACAGTGAAATCCACCAGACGGACATTTGTTGCTGGTTAAATCTAATCTTTACAGAGAGTATATCCAAGTTTCTGCTCCGTTTCCTAGCAGTAGAGAAAACAAACACTGGCACGCCTTATCAGGGTGATGGACTTCCCATCACCGGGGATCTCAAATAATCCCTAAACCTCCTCCTAAAAGCTGTGTTTTCATACGTTGCTGGCACAAACTCCTTGAGCAGTGAAGGGAGGGTGTTTCCTATCTTTCCTGGCTTTGGTGCTTGCTGCTGAAGGGGTTTCCAAGTTCATGTCTCTGCTTGAGCCAAGTGCAGGGGAAGCTCTGCCTTCGCCTGCAGCACATGGCAGCTGCTGCCTTCACTGCCTGCAGTTAAACCCCACGCCTGTCCTGGGCCAGAAAGTCATCCTCAGCAGTATCAGATGCCCAAATCTGAAGGCTTTCCCTTTGTCCAAGCATGAAGTCCCACTGCCGGGTTTATGAGGAGGGATTTTATCCACAGAAATTTCCCACACTGGTATCTCCCCTTCAGTTTTTCTTTTTTTTTTTTTCCCCCCCCTTCACACACAAGAACTTATCTCCTTTTGAGGATTACAGTACCTGTGGCTAGATATCAGGGTGAGGTACAATGGTCCGTGGCAATCAAGACAGAAGATTTAACCCATCCCTGCCACCTGCAGACCACCAAATCAATCTGGGCATGCTGTACAATTCATCAAATTTTGGGTTTGGTCACAAAAATAATCAGTGTACTCGATTCCTGCAAAATGTTTGCTTTGGAGCTGCTCGCCTGCCCTCCCCAGTCTTTGAGCAACGCATAAAGTTCAGGTCACCATGACCCAGGGAAAATAGAATGAGCTACAGAGAAAAGCAACATAAAAATGACTCGAGGCTTTAAAAAAATCCTCCTTAAAAGGGAAAAGGGAATTTTAAAAGCACGTAAATAACAAGAAAAGACCAGGATGAAGCTGAAATTAATGCTATAGCGATGCTTTACTAGCTGCTGTCCCTTCAAGCAGGAAGGACCAAGAGGACACCTCAAGAAAACATAATGTAACTTAAAAGAAGTTCCAGGGATTTCTCTCTGTCTTTTCAGGACCAAATAACCGGGCTAATTAACCCAGAAGTGTCTCTTGCACGTGACCCTGTTTTGAAACACCCTTGAGGGAACAAGGCGACAGCAACTGGGCAAACTGGCCAACAGCTGGGAAAAGCAGCTGGTGACTACTGGGAAGGAGATGTGAAACTGCTCCCAAAGTGGGAACTCCTTGGCCCCAGAGAGGCCACAGTGTCGCAACCCCCCCTCAGCTCCTTACTGTGGCGGTGGACGTCAGCCGGCGCGAGACGATGGGGCACTGGTCAGTGGCGGTGATGACCAAGGTGTAGCGCCCGTGGCTGATCTCGTAGTCCAGCTCCTTCACCGTGCGGATCTCCCCCTGCAAGGACAGGGGAGAGCAGCTGGGAGTGAAGGGAGCAGGCCAGGGACGCCTCTGGAACGGGGCCGGCATCCGTACTGACCGTGGCGTTGTCAATGTGGAAGGTACCCAAGATGTTGCCTTCGGTGATGGCATAGGCCACCGTACCATTGGGTCCCTCATCCTGATCCAGGGCCTGCACGGTGACCAGGGTGGCGTTGAGTGTGGAGGGGCCTTCATCGAGGGTCACCTCATACAGGTGCTGCCGGAAGGCAGGAGCATTGTCGTTCTCGTCCAGGACGGTGACGTACACCGTGGTGGTGGCCTGTGGGACACGGGACACGGCATTAGTTAAGCACTGGGCAATCTCTGGAGCCAGCTGGGAAACGCTGGATCTGTCAAGGTCAGTGACCAACATGGGCTCAACACTGCCAAGAGACACAGAGTGCAGAGTGCTCCAAATGAAATGAGCCGTGGCTTCAGACGCAATTCCAGGTAACGGCTGGGTACAGAGATAAAGGCACTGAGATTAAATCACACCCTTGTTCCCAAGAAAAGCATGCCCCTATGGGATTCCTCCTCTATTCACGGTTTACTGTTGCTGGCAACACAAGGGAGCAGCCCATGGCACAGGGAAAACCAGCTGCTGAACCCCACTGTGCCTCCCTGCCTTTGGAGAAGGCATGTGTGAGTCCCTGCCTTGCCATTGGGGACACCCTGATTGTTACTAACAAGTGTGGCAATATGGATGGAAAATGCCTGGAGATGATGCTGCCACGGCTCAGGGGAGGAGCAAAACCGAGCATGTCAGACAGCCGGACTGACCTCCCATGGTCCCACCACCTCCCTGCTGACCACAACGTCACTGCTGGTCAGGCTCAGCTGCATCAGAGCCTCTTCCAGCTGCCCCTGGCCCTGCACAGGCACCTGGATATCCTGGCTGTCTTATGGGGGTGTCACCCCTCCCGGGGATGGGGAGGTGGCAGTGGCACCCCACTCTGCCTAAGGGCTCAGCACAGAGGTGGGGGCTTGGGACAATAAACCACTACCTTGGGGCGTCTGGGCTTCACACTTACACCTTCCCCCAGGAAAAAATTTCTTCCAGACAGCCAAGGATTACGTTTTTGGCAGGAGCATCACAGGAATCGTGTTTGCTGTAAAAACCGCAATGCCACACAGTAACAAGGTACTTTTCTACTTCCCTGCACACTCCGGGATTCAGAGCAGGCAAGCAGCAAAGTTTCCTGCGGTTTGCAAAACTCCACATGTCTCTGGGCTCCACTTCCCAGGGAAGGCTGACTGGAAATGAGGCAGCTCTCAGCTGCAGCCAGAGATTTTGTTGATGCCTTTGGAATTTGAAGAGAAGCTCCAGGAGGAATTATGTGTCAGACCACGAGGCTGCTTTGCTGTTTTAGGGCAGAGTGGAAATGGGCTGTAGGAGGGAGATGCTTTGATTCCATTTTTTGGGGGAGAAAGCTTCGGTTCCCTTTTCCAAGTCAGCATTGCTCTGAGTAACCCGCCCCTGTACCTGCTGCCCATTTGTCCCAGGAGAAGTTCTGCCTCCTTAATCCTCACAAACAGGGGAAAAACAGTAATTGCGAGCAAAGTTACAACCCGGCCCAAGGAGTCAGCTCCTGCTGGGAAAGGGACGGACACCAGCGCCCGCAAGTCCCTTGGCACGGCGAGCATCCTCCTTAGCAGCCCAAAAACGCGCGCAGGGGGGACCGGCTGGCTCTAAGTGAGGCTGTAAGGGAAGAAACCCAGCGGAGGCACCCAGTGCCCGAGGAGGTGGGTTCCGAAGCTCCCGCCCGCAGCTCCCTGCAGCCTCTCACCTCCGGGGGGTGCTCGCCGTTCTCTGCAGCGCTGCGCGAATCGCAATGAAATTTCCTGTGTGTGCAAGCCCGGCTGTCGCTGCGGGGCTGCTCAGAGCGTGCGGTGGCTCCGCAGAGGCCACCACCTTCTCCCCGGTCACCCCGCAGCCATGGGGACAGCGTCCCCCCGCTCCGGGCTGCTCCTGGCTGCGCTCTGCCTGCTGGCTTCCCACGGTAAGCTCCAGCTCGCTTTCCTCTCCTCCCTGCCCGGAGAAACTCTCCTCACTGGGGCACCGTGTCCGCCTGCCCGGGGCTGTGCTTCGGCACGAGGAACCTGGGGTGTTTGGGGCGCTATTTGCTCTCTTGCCCTGCGATTTTGGTGTGTGGGGGGATCAAGCCAGCGTTTCACACGGCGCTGGCTGCGCTGGGGTAAAGGGGCCACAAGGGGAACTGCTGTTCTCAAACTCTGAGACTGTTTTTTTCTTTCTTCCTCTGCTTTGATCTAACACGCGTGGAAGGAAAGCAGCCCCCTGTCCCCGCCAGCCTCCCGCTGGAGACCCCGGGCTGGAAAAGCCGTTCCGTTCCCGCACGGCGGTTTTCCCTGCCACGGTGGGGGTCCCCGGCTGTGCCACGGTGAGAAGACCCTTCCAACAGCCCTGCGGGAGGGAGAGAGGGGATTTGTGCGAGCGGGGCTGGGATGCCCTCTCTAAGGATGCTGCGCTCCGCCGGGAAGTGCCGGGCAGCTTCTCCGGGTGGGCAACCAGCCGTGAGCGGCTGCCGAGTTCCCCTTCCCCGGAGTGAGCGCTTCCCAGTGCTGGAAGCTCGCTGGCTGCTTCTCAGGGGGCATGCTCTGGGAGGGGGCTGCTTCATGCCTGACTCCGCACCAGCCCTGGCAGGCAGCGCTTCCGTTCGGGGGTCCGGGGCCAGGCAGTGAAACAGGGGCGGTGGCATTAAAACCGCGGTTCCACTCCGGACGACGACTCAGAGAGGGAAGCTGGGAAGGACCATGATCCCTCCCTGCCCTGCGCAGGCGGAGGATGAGCATCGGGCTTGGTTTCACCCTTTCTCCCGGGACAAAGTGGTTGCCTCCACGATTTCTGCCAGCGCATCTCCAGGAAGAAAAGATGCCCCAAACTGCCCCACTGCAACGGGGCCAGAGTTCCCTTCTCCTCTCCTCTGGGACAGCAAGGCTGCTGTGGACTGAACCACGTTTTGCTTCTCATCCAAGTCTCGGCATCAGGGAGCAATTCCCAGCATCTCCACAGGGATTTGAATATCGGTTATGCATCTGGTGTGCTGGGACTGAACTTCAGGCCTTCTGCAGTGCAACAAGCTTGGATGCTGATGTTCAACGTGAGGCTGGTGCCAGAGGAACCGAGCTTTGCGCAACTCTGTGCCTGCCAAAACTTTCTGAACCCCTGGCTAATTTTAGCAGGGATTGATGGAGAACTAGCCCTTGGAGACATCCAGCGGGGGGATGCTGGCAGCAAGGTGGATGGGGGAGTGGCTCCTCTTCATCTAAAGGATGGCAGCTGAGTTGGGCTGTCCAAAATCGCATCCCAGGTGCTGTGCTGGAAGAGGAGTGAGGCAGAAGCCCCTGAGGCTGCTCCCTCCACTGCCTGGATGATGGGTACCCTACTGCAGGAAAGCCATTTGGCCCCTGGGGTGCAGGAGATGATGGCTGTTAACATGTCTCAGGCATCCTCAGCGAGTTTTTTCCCTCTTTCTTTCGTGCTGGAGGTATTTCTGCAGAGCTACAGATGCCCCTGCACGTCTCACCTGGCTGATAACTCTGCAGCATAATCACAGCACAGTGGTGATGGGGCTTGGGGCACTTTGATGTGAGCCTGTTACAAGAACTCCCAGAGGAGGAAGAAAGCAAAGTTCCTTGCTCCACCTCTGTCTCCAGCAGCCCCTCCTCTGCAGCAGGTGAGCCCCTCCAAAGGCTCCATCCCCTGATCCCTGCAGATTTCCTCAGAGTGTAAAGAGGTGGCCTGAGGTGGAAATGACTTCTGTCAAGCACAGGAGTGCAGATCAAACACCTGCTTGCCAGGGCCAGGGACCAAACACAGGAGAAGCAGCCAGGAGAGGCTTTTGGTCACTGACCCAGAACGTGGTGTGAAATCCTGATTTATTTAAGCTATTGGTCGGCCAAGCAGCACAGGTTTCTGCACTTTTTTGTGTTTCTGTTTTGTCTGAAAGCAGAGCTCCCAGGTGTCAAGAGAGTGATGCCAGCACTTTTGGCACCTGCTTGAGACCTCCTCTGTCTTTACCAGATGGTGACAAGACAACAGCTTTCTGCTCAGCCCTCAACTGGTCCAACCAGCTGGAGATGCACAGAGATGGGCATCTGGCTTCATTTTGCCATTTGCCAGCAGCTCTGACTTCAAAGGGAATTGTTTGACTGGGGTGTGGAAGGAGCCAAGCCTGGGCTCTGGGCATGGAAGAAGCCCAGGAGGTTAAAGATCCATGGGCTTTAACATAAAGGCGCCACCAGAAGACGTTTCCTCTGGGCTCCATCTGGCATCCAGCGTGTGTTTGAAGCCTCGTTACATCTCGGGGTGGGAACACCAACTGCCCTGGCACTGCTCTGGGCTGTGCCGTGCCTTGCCAGCTGCCTTCTCCTCCACGCCATGGCTTTTGAGAGCCTTCCCCCGCTCCGGAGAAGGAAGGGAAGCCTGTCATGCCGAAGGTTGCACACATGGTAACCTCTGCCCCTCCCCGAAAGCGTGGGCTGTGCTGACTTTCCATCCAGACGGTTCCCATCAAGCTCCGGAGGTGGAGGCTGGATGGTTTAGCAAGGCAGAGCTTTGCAGACTGCACGGGGATGAGCGGGACGGCCCTACGCCATTTGAGGGGGGTGTGTGGAAAACAAAAAACTCCTGCAGATACTTTTGGAAGGTGTTGGAAGTGTGGCTTCCTCCAATAGAGCCCTGGCTTCCCTTCCTCTGGCTCCCGGGAGAGCCCCGATGTGAATGGGGCACTTCCCCTTGCAGCAGGTATCGAGAAACACATCTGAGGTGCCTTTTGTGCTCCGTGCCTTGGCAAGGGGGTGGGGGAGCCGCTCTGCCGCCTGCCAGGACCCATCCAGCCCAGCTGTGCATCCTGGCCCCAGCAGCACCAGGGGATAAGGAGAAGCCTGGGCCTGAAAACGAGACCGAACGAGGCAGCGCCGAGCTCGGGCCGTGCAAACCTCTGCCCCAGCAGAGCAGCTCCGGAGACGTGCTGCTGCACGTGCTGTGGGGAGCAGGAAGCAATTAGCCCGAGTGGTCAGGCAAAGGTCACGCCATCCCTGGCTCTGGGGACTCCTCGGCAGTGAGCTCTGGAGCAGGGAGTGCAGTCTCCTTCCCAAAGCCTCCCTCTCCCTGCAGAGCACCCCTCGGGGGCTTCAGGGCTGCTCTTGCACCATCACGAAAGAGTCAGAGAGAACTGCAAGGGGTGGGAGGCACGTTTGGGTTTCACTCTCTGCAGCAGAGCCTCGGGCCGGGCAGGTGACACCCAGGTGACTCTGCTGCCAGGAGGAGGATGCTCCCGGCGTGGCCTGGCAGGGGGGAGCCCCTGGCCTGGCTGGATACTTGTGGGCAGGCACATCACGCCCTGCCTGCCACTGACGCCCTTTCGATACAGCGAGCGAGAAACCTCAAAGCGAAACGTGGCGGAGCTAATGGCACAACAGGATGTTACCAAAATAAATTAAAAAAAACCCAACATCTCATCCTTGTAACATCTCTGCTGCAAACCAGCCCCAGAAACCTCTTTTCCACAGAAATTAGAGGAAAATAAACCCAGAATCTGCTTTTTCTCCAGCTTTCGAAGTGACATTAGCACTTCTGCAAACGTGAAGGAGTGGCAGGGCCAGAGCACCAAAACCTCTCCTGTCTCTGCACTTTTCCCTCTCCCCATGCACAGCTCCCCATACCTAGCAGAACCCCCCACCCGTGTGCTGGGGAAAGACCAGCAATGCCTTAGTGTGCCCCTTGCTCCCGCTCCTGCCACGCCTTCTACCCACATTCCAGATTTTCTTTCTGAAAATTGTTTTCATTTTCCAGCAGCTCTTCACTGTCGGCATCAGCCAGTTCCCCCTTTTCCTCCCTAGGGGCTGAAAAACAAGGAGGGTGGGACCTGCTCCCCGCCTCATCTGGGAGAGAAAGGGGTGGGGGGGGGCCACTGCTCCTCGTAGAACTTTTCTGTTTGTTTTTGTTCCTTTCATTTTTTTGCAGCTGGCCCAGCGGTGCTTGTGTTTCCTCCTTTACAAGCCTGCTGCCTTGCTTCTCCTCTTGTCCTTCTTTGCCTCCCTGCCCCACACCTCTGTTTTCCCCAGAGAAGCTTGTGCCTCCCTGCTGCTGATGCTTAACTGTATTTCAAGCATGAAAACTCTCCTGCAGAGTTGATTTCTAGGGTGAAGTTGTTCTCTCAGCCCTGCTACAAAATCCTGGAATGATCTGGGTTAGAAGGGAGCTAAAGATCATGTAGCTTCAACTTCAAGTAGTTTCAACACCTTCCACCATCCCAGGTTGTTCAGAGCGCCATCCAACCTGGCCTTGCACACATCCAGGGATCCAGGGGCAGCCACAGCTCTTCTGGGCAACCTTTGCCCACACTGGTGGTGGGTTTGCAGTGCTTGTTTGGGCAGTTTGGCTACAAACCCAGGGTGAACCCAGGCTCTGACTTGGTACCTTCTCCCCAGCAGGAGGGGCAGCAGCTTTCCTGATCACCACCCCGTACTCGCTCTGCATCTGCCCCGAGGGCCAGAACGTCACCCTGACCTGCCGGGTCAGCGGCCCCCTGGCCGAGCGCCACGACCTGCTCTACAAAACCTGGTACTTCAGCAGCACCGGCGACCAGAGCTGCTCCGACAAGAGGCACGTGCGCAACGCCACCGAGAAGGAGCTGCGCCACGACCTCAGCAGGCACCACGAGCTGCCAGCCAACGCCTCCCAGAAACTCCCCCCGGGCTGGCAAAGCCGCCACCGCGGCGTGGAGTTTGTGCCCGACCACCACGGCGCCTTCCACATCGTGGTGATGAACCTGACGCTGCAGGACAGCGGGAATTACTGCTGCTACGCCGTGGAGGTCAGGCGGGAAGGCCACGGCAAGCCCCACACCATGCAGGTGGCTCACGGCTTCGTGGAGCTGCAGATCCAGCGAGGTGAGGGGGGGTAAGGGAGCCCCTGCCAGCCCTGCATCCGTGGCAGGGCACGGCGCCAGGGAAGGGGTGCTGGGGGATGCAGCACTGGGGCTGGGGGAGGCAGCGTGTGCTGATGCTGGAAGTGCAGGGCACGTTCCAGAAGTCAAAGGGCAGCAGATGTTGAAGGTCTGAATTAGAACAAGAGAGCAATGAAACATGAAAAAAAAAAAAAGAAGAAAAAAAATCTTAATAACATGAGAGGCTGGAATGCAATAAAATCCATGGTACATAGTTTCACTGATCTTCAACCTCCTTCTGGCAGAAGCCTCAACTTAAAAGGAGTTGGCTGGTGGTGCAAGCCCAAGTGAGGGCTCACACATAACCTTGGGATAGCAGCCCAGTGGGAGAGGCATGAGGGAGGGGAAGGCATTTCCTGGCCTTGATTTGCAGCATTAGATAANCTGCCATGGAGAAAAGAGGGTCTTGTAGCAGGGATCTCAGTGAACACTTCCTAGGATTAAATTCCTACTGTGGGCTGCTCTGGGTGATGTTCTCAATGCCAGAGAGAAAAGGCAAGGAAAGCCAGCAGACTGGGAGCTCTCTGGGACCTGAGTGAATCCTGAGCTTTTCTGTTCTCTTCTGCAGGCAAAGGAGGGCTTCAAAACTGCACCTTTCACACTGCCACCAGCAAAGGTAAAGGGAAAAACTCCTCTTTCCAACGTGCTGTTCACCATCCTGGCCCATGCGTTCCCTAGGGATCACTGCCAGCACACCAGTGCCCACACACAGCCTCACAGCCAGGTGTTGGGAGAGGTTTCCAATGCTCTTCCAACGGGCTGTGCATGACAGGCACATCCTCAGGCTAAGCAGAGCCTTCTTTAGCCCATCACCTGGACATGATGGTCCTGAAGCCTGTGGAGATCATCCACCCTGTTGTTCTAAAGCACTTGAGCCCCCTCCCACAACAGGGATTTAGTGGCCGCTGCCACAAGCAGATAGGAAGGGACAGAAAGGTGAAGAGTTGCAGGAACCTCCTGCTACACCCCGAGCCTGGGCCACCTCTGCCTCGAGCAGGGGAAACCCAAACCTTGCTTGAGTGCTTGGACAATGTGGGGCTCCCCCAGAGCTGTGTCTAGACGTGGAGATGCCCACACTTCAATGTGCAGCTGGTTTCTTGCTGGGTCGCTCTGTCTATCCCATTTGCTGGCTCCTAAATGGGCAGATTTGGCTAAAATTCTTTTGCAGCATGCCCAGACAAGGGAAGCAGCTCCTGGTCACAGTGAGCTGTGCTTTCTTGTCCCTAAACTTCAGTCTCAAGTGCTGGGATACCCTGCCCTGCCAGGAAAAAAAGAGAAAAATGTCCCCTCCTAAAACACAGACACATGGGGCTCCTTCCTCAGATGGATGCGCAGGAGAGGAGCTGAACCTGCCCTTGATTTAAGCAGCCCTCAGCCTTACCATGAGCCATCCCACAAGGACCTTGATGGCCACAGATGGGCCTGCAGGCTGCCAGCCTTTCTGGGAGTCTCTGTGGGTGACATTCTCCAGGGGCACATTAATTAGCAGAGGCTGTGGGTAACAAGCCCTTTGATGGCCGAGCACTTTGAGGCTGGCACTGGGTCAGAGTCAGCACTCCAGTGTTGCTGGGAGCCTTTATCAAGGGCTTCTCTTCTCATATCTAGAAGACCAAAAACCTTGGGATGTCCTGCAGCAATGAAGGTTTTGGTCAAAGTCCTAACAGGATGCCTCAGAGCTTATCTACACAGTTGGCAATGCATCCCAGCGTGAATCCTGTGTGTGTGGGAGCCACATTGCATCAGCTCTGAGGCAACACGGGGTTGCCCTGTGCTGGACTTAATCATCTTTAAGCGCCCTTCCATCCTAAAGAATCCCATGATTTTGGCCTGGGGAAGCCAAGGGAAGGGAAGGTGAGTGGGAGGGTTCATCTCTGCGCTCTTGTGTTGCAGATATCACAGCCGCCGCGCTGGCCACGGGCGCCTGCATCGTGGGCATCCTCTGCCTGCCCCTCATCCTGCTCCTCATTTACAAGCAGAGACAAGCTGCCAGCAGCAGACGTATGTACCGAGACTCCTGTCTCATCTCCCGGGCAGCACCAGCCTGGCAAGGCTGGATGGGATGTGCCCCACTGGGAGCAGCTGCTCCGGCTGCCCCAAGGCCCACGGGCGTGGTGGAAGGTGGCCCAAAGGCAGGTCCCTGCCAGGTGCCTCCTGCAGAGCTCTCCTGGGAAGGACCAGGTGTGCCTGCAGGCTGCTGGTGAGGAGTGTGGGATAGGAGGGGACACCAGCAGCAGACTGTGAGGAGGCTCCCTCAGCCCTTTCCTCCACATCCACTGTGAGAAGCATCTAATTTACTCATCCCTCCCTCCAGTGCACACCTGAAATAGAAGCTTTGCCTTCTAAGTGACTGAAAAGCATCATTTGCACATTTTCTCACCCTGCTGTTTAAAAAGACCCCTGCAATGTCTAAGGAGTGCAGCAAGCCAGGTCTCTCCCTCTGCTGCCCCAGCCTTGGAATCCCAGGCTGTGCTGAGGCACAGCCAGCTGCCAGCTCCTGCCCGTGCCTGGCTCCCAGAGATTTCGGTAATTAAGCGGAAAGGGGCACCACCTAAACTGGCAGAGCCATTTCATCAGCCCTTGGGCAAGCGGGGGCCCTGCGGTTTTCCTCTCCCAGCTCGGTGGGCAGCTGTGAGGCTCCGAGGAGACCTTTGGAGAAGTGTTTTTTGCAGCAGCAGAGGGCACAGTGCCAGCCAAGAGAATGGGAACTGTGCTTTCGACAGCCATCCCCTCCAGGCACCCATTTAGCAGTGGCTGGGCTGCAGCTCCCACCTCCATCTGCAAAGCATCACCTGGATGCTACTTCACACCAGAGGGCAGTCAAAATCCGGGCCGGGGGTGGGGGAGGTTGCACCTCAGTTTATTTCCACACAGCACTTTTCTTTGGCACAGTCTGGGCCAAAACTCAAGCATCTCAGCTCAGGGTGCTGGCCAGGCAGGCACCCAGCAGAGCCCAGTGACACAGGAGTACCTAACAGGGTGCTGCTCAGCCAAACGGGCAGCCCAGTGGCAGTGGTGTTTGCAGGGCAGGACAGTGCCACAGGTGGGTGCATCCAGGCACGAGTGGGGCCAGACTGCAGCTGCACCTCACTTCACCCCATGTCTGCAGAAGTGTCTTTCCCCCTTCTTTGGAGCCTGTAGCCTCAGTCTGGCCGGAAGCTGGGCTGGGGAGTGAGCAAGGTGGGAGAGGGATGCAGAGAAAGAGATTTGGGAGCAAAGCATAGGGCTAAAGAAGTAGGTGAGGGAGGGAGGAATGCAAAGAGAGAGGAAGAATTGGAGGTGGGTAAGACACCAGAACACAGCCCTGGCAGTGGCTCTGGGCATGATGGTGAGCCCTGTGCTGCCAGCACTCACTCCAAACACTTTGCCTTTGGCAGGTGCCCATGAGCTTGTCAGGATGGACAGGTAAGGAAACCCACGTGCTCCTAGCTCCCCCCACCTCCTCACATGCCCTTGCAACTTGAATCCCAGACCCTGCAAAGGTTTCTCCTTCCCTCCTTGCCCTTGAAGCCGGCATGTATCCTCAGCCCGGCAGAGTGAAAGGGGCGCTGGCGTCACCCACACCCCAAGTCCTTTCCCTTTCTGGGAAATCGCTGTTTCTCTTCCCTGTCTCCACGTGGGAAGTGCCTCCTTCCGTTTTTCAAGGGCCTGAGTCTCCCTGCACCCCAGGAAGAGCCTGAAACCGCTTTGGCTAAACTTTAGCTAAACCTTTCCCCCCTGCACTGGGTGGAAGTGAGGCGCCGCTCTCAGCTGACGTGCCACCGCCTGAACCTGCTCCCCCCTGCTCACCTGTTCCCAGTGCTCAGCCAAGCCCCTGGGGATAAAAAAAGGCTCCTGAAATACAAACGCAAATGCCTCTCCTGTCCCACAGCAGCGCCCAGGGCATTGAGAACCCCGTGTTCGAGGCGGTGCCGTCGGCCAGCGCGGAGCCCCGGCCCCGGCCGCAGCTCTCCTACGTGGCCAGCAGGCTGCCCTCGGAGTCCGGCCGGCACCTGCTCTCGGAGCCCGGCACCCCCCTGTCCCCGCCCGGCCCCGGGGACTGCTTCTTCCCCACCCTGGGTGAGTGACTGGGAGTGCTGAGTCCCTCTGGGGACGGCGGGAGAGGCGGGAAGGGGAAAGTGGGGGCGGTTAAACATCAGCGGCAAACTTGGCGCTGTGTGGGACAGCAAGTCCCACGGCTTAAAAGATGGGAAGGACCTAAACCCTCTGTTTTCCATGCAAAAGCAGAGTTTGGCCACTTCCTCGAATAACATCCCTTCAGTTGTAAGCTGGACTAATATCCCTGGTCTGCCCTTTTCCAGATCCTGTTCCCGACTCACCAAATTCCTTGAAAGCCTAAAGACCTCAGAGGAAACCACATCCAGCAGACCACGCCATGCTCACCAAGACAACAGCCCTGGGAGGGTGGCAGGGCCAGGGGCAGCAATGCCTTAAGAAATGAAGCTGTGTGCAGGATCCCTGCCCTTGTCTCCCATCCTGCCACTGCTCTGGGACTGAAAGTGAACCCCTCTCACTAGGATTTCGACTTCTAACTACCTGTTTCCATGGAGAAGTGCATGGCTCTGTACTGCTCACATTTTACAGACTAGCTGAAAATTGAGGATGTGGGGATGGAAGGATGTCCTGCACCTGCAGACTTCCCTGAGGATTAACTTATTGCCAGGGTCTAAGCTCTGCAACATCAACACGTTTCTGGATCCTTGACTGAACATCCCCTCTGAGAGTGGATGGTAAAATACTTTATTCAGCATGGAACAAAACAGGATCACCAGCCAACCTTGTACTACCTTTTTCTTTGCAAAACAGGAAGGGGAGAGGCTCCCTGCAGCCACCAGAGCCCTCTTTCCTTACCAGCCTTTTGAAATGGCCATGGACTTGTGATGCTGCTGCCTTTTCAGCAGGACACATGTTGGGAGAAGCCTTATTTCTGCTGTAGTTTTATCCTTGGCTTGGGATCAGGGCAATTTATCTTTCTGTTTGTTTCATTATCAGTGCTGATTAAAAGGAAAAAAAAGGATGTTTATAGTTTTCATTTGGTTTTTTTTGGTTGTGTTTTTTTTTTTTTTTTTCTTTGTTTAAATGCCTGTCAATTAGGAAGTTCATCTGAAGGGTGTTGGAGGATATTCCCTGTGGAGAGGTGGAGGCATGGGGGGGCAGGGTGGGAAATACTAAAGGCTTCCCCTTGCCCTCCTGGGGCCAGCAGGGCCAGAGCAGCCAGCACTGGGGCCACTGTGAGAGGACTCTGTGATGCCCTGGGGGACGTGGGTGACTGCAGCATCTGAACACGGCATCTGGCATTGCTTATCCAAAAGAAACTACAGCTCCAGCGTGACTAAGCCCTGGTGATGATATCAAACCTTGTGGCAGACACTGTTACTCAGAGTGTATTTGTTGTTTTTTTAGTTTTTTTTTTCCTTGTTTCTCTTTTTGTTGTAAGGTGGGTAAAAAAAACGGCCACAAGACAAACATAAACATTAGTCATAGCAAAACAGTGTCAGACCTGAGCAACAGCTGCACCAGGCACTGTGGCCAGGCAGAGCATCCCTGGCAGCACACGGATTTCCACACTATATTGCTGGAAGAAACAGCCATGCCTCTAGAATGGGCTGGGGAGACCCTGGGCTGCTGCAGGACTTGATTATACAGCACTGACTTCAGCAGGAGCACCCTCAAGGTGGTTCAGGGATGAAGGAGAAGCCAGCACCCACACCCCCATGTACCATGGATGTAACATCCTGAGCACAGGGCTCGTGCTTTATTGCCACCCACGGCTCAGCCCCTTCCAGGCTCTGCTGGGGAATCCAGCACCTGGTGCCTCCAGCACTTCCTTCTCCTGTCTCAGCAGCTCCAGCTGGAAAGGCACGCTGGGGTTTTGCCTGCCTGCAGGTCTGAACGGCTTTGAAACCCTCTCCAAGTCGCCTGTTCCCTAACAAATGCACCGTTTGATGACAGAAGGAAGCTTTGTTGGAAACAGGAGCCCCATTTCTCGGGATACCCAGTGCCGCAGGCAGAGCTAAGCTCTCTGCCAGAGGCTCTGGTGTGGCATGCTGGGGCACTGAGTGGCAGCAGTTTTCCCTCCAGAAGGAAAATTAAAGACTTCTAGGAGAGAGAAGAAATGGCTTCCCAGGCTTCCACACATCCTGGAGCAAGAGTCCTGGCACAGGGGTGCTGGCCCCACACCACCATGGAGAAGATGACACAGATGCTCGTGGTGAAGGTGACCCAGCCACAAGATCAACATCTGTGCAGTGAGGATCCACCCTGCCCTGCTGGAGCCACCAGTGCCTGAGGCTGTGGGTGCCAGCAGGACCCCTGTTCCAGTGCACAGGGGGTGCTACAACTTCCTTGGGCAGACCTTCCTGCTGCTGCAGGAAGCATACCGACCTGTCTAGAGCAGGGCCAGCCCCTGGGGAGGTGCAGCTGCTGGCTTGCCTCAGGGTCAGACAGCGCCCAGGGGACTCCTACAATTCCCACACACCTTCCAGTTGCAGCTCACCAGCTTGTGAAGGTTTTTTCCTCCTGCAATGCTTTTTTATGAAAATATCTTCCTTTTGTCAGCAGCATTTCATCCTTTTGTTCTTGCATTTCCAGCTCCCAAGAGATTCCTCTTGGCCAGTTTTCCCTGCTCCCTTGCTGTTCTGGGTATCCCAGATATCACCAATTCAAGTGAGGACTTCCCAGTCCTCTCTCAGCTCTGTCTCCTCTGCCTCTCCCACACAGAGAAGGCCAAACCTTGAAACCCACGGATGGATGTACAAATTACAGACAACCATCCCCTTTTGTGCATTGTTGCGTCAGCCCGGAGCTCCTTGTGAAAGCAGTTTCTGGCAGGCAGCAAGCCCCTTACAGACATCACTTCCCCACCCAGGCGTGAGGCCAGCGGGCACCCAGCAACACGCTGGACAGCCTTTCACAAGACCTGAGCGTCCTCAAGCTCTGAAAGGGGCCAAAACTCTTCTCTCCACTCGGGAATTGGGTCACTGGGCACTTTGTGTCGCTGGGATTTGGACTGTCGCTGCTGGCGTAACGTGCGCTCGTGACACGGTGGGCACGCAGCAGAGCCTCTGGGTACAGGCAGGGCTGCTGGGACACTGCCTGGGCAGCATGAAGTGATAAGCTGTGCCACTTGTCCTCGCTGGCACCGGGAAAGAAAGAGGCCATTGCCATGGCAACGGGATTTGCCAGCTCAGCACACGGCATTCCTCAGCACACCAGGATCCATGATGCTCCTGCAGTGATGGGGACAAGGGGGAGCTGGTGGCACCGTGTGCTGTAGTCACATGAAGCTGCCTTCTCTCCTTCTGGGGGAAGAGACTTAGCTAAGTTGACAACACAACTAATGGAAAAGATGGTAATGCAGAAGCTGGAGTGTGAACCAGCCGGGAGGGAGGAGCTGAGAGTGCAAAGCCTGAAGTGAGAATCACAGCCTCAGTTTGCACTGCTGGCTGTGACCCGTTTCATCAAAATGTAGAGCAGGGCTTTGCAGACAGAGCTCTTTTGGCAGAGCAGAGAGATGGTGAGAGATAGCAGGTGTGGGTGGGGGACAGGAAGGATGGCATAGCGTCACACAAGGTGTGTGTCTCACCATTTGTGCACGTGGGTGCTCACTCACCTCTCTACAGAGACGTGGGGTTAGAGTGACTCAGGACTGGAAAACGCCCCACATGGTATTTGCTCTTTTGGCCCTCCCATGCCAGAGTCATCCTCAGAGGCACAAACCACGAACCAAGCGAGACAGTCACTTCCCCAGGCCATGGGATGATGGGTGGGGTCTCACATCAACCCCCTTCCAGCCTGACGCCATTCCCCCTTGTCCTGGCACTCTGGGCCCTTGTCCAAGTCACCACAGCTCTTCTCTTTCACAAGGACCACAGCAGACACGCATGTCAATGGTGAATGGAACTGTGGGTGAGCTGCTGCTCCAGCCGCTCCCAGTGCTGAGATGGGTGGGTAGTGTCTGGAGCCCTTCCAGGCCCAGCACCCACAGAGCCTGTGAGCAGGGCAAGCAGCAGCCAGCACACTTCCACATAGGGATGCTCATACTTTTTGCATTTGGAGATGGGAGATAAGGCCTGCTGAACAACTGTGAGGGAGGGACCTGCAGGACCAGGCATTGAAGGAGACTGAACTAAATCTGTGCACGGCAGGTTTGGACCCCGAGTCACCGAAATGTCACACCCTGTGCCTTTTCTCCCCTTCCACATCCCACACTCCATGCCAAGCTCACTCCCACGGCGCTGCCCAGCCCCACCCTGCCCCAGAAAGGCCCATTTTGGTGGCTCACCGACAGGGAGGGGGTGCCCTCGTCCTCCACGGTGACCACGAGGCTGTAGAAGCTCTGGCGCTCGCGGTCGGGCGGGGAGGGCCGGGTGGCGATCTCGCCGGTGACGCGGTCCATGCGGAAGGTCAGGTCCTCGTTCCCTCGGGTGATGTAGTAGGAGAGGACGCTGTTGAGGCCGATGTCCCGGTCGGTGGCGCGCACCTGGGCCACCGCCGTGCCACCGCCGACATTCTGCGGGGGAGCAGCAGGGATACACGGCGTAAATCCCATGAGCCTCATCACATATAAAATACCTAATTAATAATGTAATCCCAATATTGAGAGGGCACTGACGTGCTTGAGGCTCCGAACTCGCTGCCCCAACACTCAGCAGCTCAGCAGAAAGCTGCACATTAGGTCTTATCTAGTTTGGCACAGCCTGGAAGAGCATAAAACCCACAGGGTGTGCAGAGGTGAAGGCCGTGTAATGGAGCCAGAGCTCGGCTAATTATTTCTGGATAGTCCCATTATGGGGAAAATCAAAACAGAAATTCTGTTCTTCAACCTCCTCTGAACATGTATTAAATAGATAAGAAAACCTTAACAGGGCAATATCCTTAATGCTAAGCTATAAATCATGCGCAGCAGTTCCTCACAGCTAAGTGGCACTGGCTATTACTCATATTTCATTTTTCATCACCAAATTGAGAATGCCCCCCTGCCTCAGTCCAGGAATTAAACTGTCAGGAAATAAGTTGTCTTTTCTCATGCCTGATTGTGTTTTATTGCTTAATTATCTAGGCCTTGCTAAGCTGCTTCCTGAAAGCCATTCTTATTCTGCACCGCACCGTCTCTTGTGTCACTTTGGTGATATTTCCATGGGTGTGTAGCCACTTCTCCTTCTGGCAGCCTCATGGGCTTAAGTAGAGCTTAAGTGATTGTAGAGCTTTTTCCTAGCCCAAAACTAGGAGCACATCACCAGTGAAGGCTTTCAAGGGATCACCAACCCTTACATCACCCAAGGTGAGGGTGGCAAGGGGTCACTGATCCTTAAATGACCCAAGGTGAGGTTTGCAAGGGGACACCAACCATCTAAAGACCAAAGATGAGGTTTGTAGTAGTGCTTAAATGACCCAAGGTGACATTTTCAAGAGACACTCTGTTGTCCCCACTTGTCTTGTGGTCAGACCTGACCCTGGGAGGATGGAGAGGGAGGAGCTGGGTGCTCACCTCACTCACGCTCACGTTGTAGCCAAAGGGGCTGTCAATGACTGGGGGGTTGTCATTGACATCAAGGATGTTCACTCGCAGAATGTGCTCCTTCCTCCGGGGAGGAACGCCGCCATCTGATGCTTGGATCTGCGGTTGGGGGTGGATTTTCAAGGAAAAAAGTGCTACTTTGAGGCCCACAGCTCCAAGCAAACAGCCTCAGCGCTCAAACCAGAAGCTCAAGGGGTGAGGGGGGTGGTTTGGTGCTGACCCGTAAGGTGTAGTGATCCAGCAGCTCCCGGTCCAGCGGCCGTGCCACAAACACCTCGCCGTAGGTGTTGTTGGTGGTACGGATCTCAAAGGCCCGGCCAATATTCCCTGACGTCAGTGAGAAAGTCACCTGGAAACATCACAGGGAAAGAAAACCAGGCAGAGTGATGCTGAGGAGGAAAAGGAGAAAGGAGACCATACAAAAGTAAATCCAGCATTCCCCACAAGATGTCTCATCTTTTGAAAAGGTCCAGTGTGATGGGACCCACAGGTGTGCTGGCTTATTGCAGCTCCCCCAAAGCAAACAGGACCAATCCCTTGGCAGCTCCCGTGATGCCAGCAATTTTTGTTATTAAGGGTGGTGGGACCTCATTAATGCTCGTCTGCAGGGTAATGAAAATAACAAATGTCAGAGAGCTTCCTGCTCAGCCTGCCAAGGACTTTGCTGCCGGCCCCCACGGCAGGAGAGGCCACAGCTGGTTTTCAGATTGCAGGGCTCCTTTTGACACTTGTCCCACAGAGCTCTTTGCCCTAGACAGCCCAAGGACGATGCTTTTCCCCTCCTGCTGCATGCCTTGACTGAGGACCATTGGTACTTACTGCACTGGTATTAATGACCAGAGCTTGCTCTCACAGGTATGCAGAGGGAAGGGGCTGGGAGGATGCTGGCAGGGGGATTTCTGTGTCATTACACACAGCCTCACAGAAGCTGGAAGGGACCCACAAGGATCATCGAGTCCAACTCCTGGCCCTGCACAGCAAACCCCAGGAATCACACCACGTGCCTGAGAGCATGGTCCAAACGTCTCCCTCCCTACCTGGCCGTTCCTGCCTGCATCTGGATCTCGGGCCAGGACCAGGGCCACCCTCTTGCCCACGGTGCTGTCCTCGGCCACGCTGACAGACGAGTCAGAGGTGATGTCGAACTCAGGGCTGTTGTCGTTCTCGTCCAGGACTGTGATGGTCACCTGTGAGGGGGGCACGGGGCTCAGGGCACGGACAGGAGCCAGACCCCTGCCCACCCGGCATCGATAGCCACCCTGACACCCTGGCACACCACCAACACACCACACCCCTCTGAGGGGCCATCCCCCGTGGGAATGATGCAGCTGTTTGAGCACAGGAGCTGAAGTTACATCCCTGCCTGCAAAGGAGGAGGAGGAGGAAGGATGCTTGGAGGCTGAAAAACAGCACAAGGCTGCTGCACCTCTCAAGCAGTGTATTTTTTTTGTGAAACATCCTGTGGTTTTTATCCTCCAAATAGCTGGGCAGGGAGCAGCTCAGGCTGCTGCAGGGTGACCCTTTCCTGCTAAACTTTTCCCTAGCAGTGATTTCAATTTCATCCATGCTCACAGCAGCAGGGTCAGGCAGGATTTGCTTTAAAGCTCAACGGGCACAAAGAAGGCAGAGCCGAATGTGTTTAACTCAACCAGGGCTAGCTGGGTGTGGACCCAGTGACCTGAGCTCCCTCCTGGAAAAAGGCACATGAGCACGAGATGCTCGAAGGGGACCTGGCTACCTTGGCCACAATTAGGCAGAGGAAATCCTCTCATCAGGTTTGTAATCCAAGTGCTGCAGGGCAACACAGAAATGAGAGAGGAAGAGGCTTTCTGTTCCCGGGGATTTATTTTGGGTGCCCCAAGCTCCCAGGTGCGGCTGGGCTGAATGCGACAACATCCCGGGAGGAAGCTGGGGAGCGAGCTGTGCGCCCTGGGGTGATTCAGTTATTGTTGCTGCTGAATTCAAAACAGAGAGCCAGGAGCAGGCAGAGCTCATTCAGCCACTGCGGCAGATCCGGCAGCTGCTGCCCCCAGTGCCGGATCAGGGAGCCGGGATTCTGCTCGCCAGCAGCAGGGTGGCTCCCGGGGCTGCCCCACCTCCTGGGGGTGGCAGGGAGGGTACTGCAGCACAGCGCTGGAGACCTCCACCGCAGCCCCTCCCTGCAGCTCAGTGTGGACCTTTGGAGGGATTCTGGTCCCCAGCACGATGGACACGCTTACCTTCTGTTGGAGGAAAGCAGAGGGAGAAACAGAACACAAACAATGAGGAGTTAGTGAGGGATGAGGAAGTGTGGGTTAACCCTGCATCCTACCACAGCAGTGCCAGGGGTCGTGGGTATCCCTCTGCAGAGATCTGGTGGCTCCACTTTCGGGGCATCCCTTTGTTTTTTCCTAGCTAAGGTTGGAATATCTGCCCCTCACCCTGGGAGAGGTTCAGACAAGAGCGCTGTGTGGAGAGCTGGCCCTGCACTCCGTAGAGAAATGCAAATCACCCCCTGCCTGGCTGCCTGTGAAACTTCTAAATACAACCCTCTGAAACACAAACCACTGCGGGGTATTTCAAGGCCACTAAATTTACCTCCTTCAAAACTGTTTTAGCAGGTTTTCCCCCAGATCAGGGTTTCTGGATTCTGGAAGCTGGAGCGGAAAGCTCAGCTAGGACAGGCTGCCAGAGGTGGGAGAGGGAGGGGATCTGAGGTAGACAGCGGGTGGTGGGGAAGCTGGGACAAGCTACTCACCACTGTGGAGTCAATCTTTGGTCCTCCATCATCAGCCACCACTGTCAAGGTGTAGAAATCCCCTTTCTCTCGGTCCACCTGGCCTCTGACCGTGATCACACCCTGCCAAGCATGAGCAACAGCTGCATTGGCCACCAGAATCAAAGCTCACAGTGCCCAAACAAGCCAGGAGGGACCACGCTGTGGCTGCTTACCGTGATCCCATTGATTTTGAAGAGGGAGAGTGCCTGCGGGTTGGTGTTGGGGTCGAACTTGTAGGTGATCTGGTTGAGGTTGTCAATGGAGCGAGCCTGGACACGGAGCACCTCGGAGCCCAGGGGAATGTTCTCCATGATCACGGCCTCGTAGCTGCTGTTGGAGAACTGCACGGCCTCGTCCAGCTCGTTCAGCAGGCTGACGTACACGCTGCAGAAGCCCTGGTTGTTGGGGGGCGCTTGGTCCGTGGCAGAGACATTCATCAGGTAGCTGGTTTTGGTCTCGTAGTCCAGGTACTCGATGGTGGTGATGAGGCCCGTGCTCTCGTCGATCTCAAACTTCCCCTCCGCGCCCGACACGATTTTGTAGCTCACCAGACCCCCGTTCCCTGGGGAGGCAGCAGGGACCATGGTGCTGGCTGGACCAAGCACCCCCAAGAGGCAGGCACCACTGACGCCCACCCCCAGCAGAGCCCATCCTGTGGGATTTCAGCCCAGCCCAGCCAGGATCTGCGCAGCGGCCGATCTCCCCGTTGTGCCCCATGCTGCGTGTTCCTCACCCCACCCTTCCCACCTGTGTCTCGGTCGGTGGCCCGGACCACTGCCACCGATGTCCCAATGCCCGCCGTCTCCCGCAGCCCCAGGCGGTTGTACTGGCGCTGGGTGAACACCGGCACCTCATCGTTGACGTCTTCCACGTACACGATCACCTGGGAAGCCCCGGAGACACCAGGTGTGAACCGGGAGAGCTTGGGAAACAAACACTTCACGGTGCTCGTGAGAGAAACATTTCAGACTGGACAGGGCTTGGAGCAACCCGGGCTAGTGGAGGGGTCCCTGACAATGGCAGGGGGGCTGGGACTAGGGGAGATTCAAGGTCCCTTCCAACTCAACTCATTCCATGATCCTGTGATAATCTCTTCTTCAGACACCACGTGGTGGGGAGTGAACACAAAAGGTTTAACATCAGGGATTTAAACGAGCCCTGTGGGTGGGAGTGAGTCAGTCTTCCCCTGCTGGGGGTGGGGGGGGAGGTACACTGGGCACATTAATTCCTCCATCCTGTGGGATCCCCTGATCAAACCCTTGGAGACCTCGCAACACAGAGACGCTGGCAACTTGGTGGGAAATTTTTCTCCAAGTTCAGTGCTGTTTCCCCAGGGAACACATTTCCTTCTCCTGGTTTTCTGCTTGCTGCTGGTGCTGGGGGCACTTCACACTCAGCCAGAGCCCACCCCACCCCTTGGTCTAAGAATAGATGCAACTGCAGTGCTGGGTTTGTGGGAGGGAGCCGTGGGAAGCTGGTGTGCCGCAGCTGAAGATTGTCACCACTGGGTCCTGGATTATTTAAATAGTGCCTGGCCAGGACACACGGTTTTCAACAGGCTGAGGCTCAGCTTTTCTTCCCAGCTGCAGAGCCGCATCTCCCTGAGTGAGCAGGGGAGCAACTGCTGCACCACTCAGCAGCCTAATGGCACCAAAACATCACAGAAAAAAAACAAAATTAAACGACTCCCCCCACCAACAAACTCTTCTCTGCCCACGAGCAGCCCCCAGAGACTTTCCACCACCATCTTCATAGCAGATCTTTCTAATTTCCCTGTACAACTGCAAGTGCTGGAAAGGACCAAGCACCCCAAACATTTTGCGCGACCGTGCAGCCCGCGGTGGCTGCGGGGTCCTCACCCGCACGGAGCTCCTCATGGGCCCCTGCTCCGTGTTGTAGGCCTCCACTTCCAGCACGTGGGAGGAGTTCTGCTCCCTGTCCAGGTGCCGCACACCTCGCATCACCAGCCCCGTGCTGGGATTGATGCGGAAGTGGTTGTGCTCATTTCCTGGTGGGGGGAGGAAAAAACGTGAAGGGTGTTTCTTGCCGCCTCGACATCCATCCTGGTGACACACTGAGCCCCCCGTGCTCCTTTGGAGGGAGACCATTGAGAAAAACTTCAGCCCCATCACATCTGGCTACATCAGAGTCAGCTACATCAGTGTTTGGCCCTGAGTCAGGCCAGGAGGAGCTACAGAGTCCCACCAAATAAGAAAAATGGGGATGTGTTGGAGTGAGTCCAGAGGAGGCCACAAAGATGCTCTGAAGGCTGGCGCAACTCTGCTCTGGATCCGGGCTGGGACAGCTGGGAATGTTCAGCCTAGAGAAGAGAAAAGGCTCTGGGGAGACCTCAGAGCCCATTCCAGAGCCTAAAGGGGCTACAGGAGAGCTGGAGACAAGGGCCTGGAGTGACAGGACGAGGGGGAATGGCTTCAAGCTGAAAGAAGGCATGGATAGATGGAATATTGGAAAGAAATTCTTCCCTGTGAGGGTGGTGAGGCCCTGGCACAAGCTGCCCAGAGGACCTGGGACTTCCCCTGGATCCCTGGAAATGTCCAAGGTCATGTTGGAGGGGCTTGGAGCAACCTGGGGTAGTGGAAGGTGTTCTTGCCCATGGCAGGGGGTTGGAATGAGGTGAACTTTAAGGCGCCTTCCAACCCAAACCATTCTGTGATTTTAGGATTCTATCTAGTTGTCCATCCATGACAAATCATTCCCCAGCAATGAGCCCTAAAGCTGGATTTTGCCAAGGGCTGGGATAAATGGTTCTGTGGGCCTCCAAAGTGAAAAAGGATAGTGAGCTCAACCTCCCGAGCCTGGGCAGAGCCTGGGACAAACTCCCTGATGCACAAAAGGGCACCTGGACTTACCTTTGACAATCCTGTACCACACTCTCCCATTAATGCCTTCGTCCGCATCGGTGGCTTTCACCTTTGTGAGAAAAACAGAGGAGCAGAGGTGAAGGGCAGAGAATTCCAGACTAGGACTAGTCCTCCTGCCCTGCCAAAGCTGGACATCCATCCTTCTCCTCCCCCTGAGCTGGGGAACTTACCAAACACAAGGCAAAGTAAGTGACCCTCCCCTCTGCATTGGACAGCCAGGACAGTGGGCTCAGGAGCCCTTGGCTGCCAGCTCAGCTGCTGGATTGAGGTGGGAGCTGAGCCTCAGGACCACAAATCCCACAGGTCTGTGTGCTGGAGGAGGTGCCTCCATCAATCCTACCCTGCATTTTAGTGCTTGTCCCAGTGGCGCTGCTGCCAGGGATGGAGCTGGGCAGGGGGAGCTGCTCCCGTGGGCACACAGCCCACGGCATCCCACAAGCAGCAGCACATGGAGAAACTGCCGAAGGAAATGTGAATGCAACCAGCCTAGAGCATCCTCGTGAGCCCCTGAGCAGGGGTGGGAGTACCCCTAGGCTGTGATGCACTGCACAGTCCCGGCACGGACCGAGTCTGCCCTCTGCCCTGGGAAAACCAAGGCACGGGTCCCCTCTGGTGTCACTGAACAAGACTGCAATGCTTTCCCTAAAGCCCCTGCCAGCAGCCGGCAGCTGGGAAGCAGGACCTGGCAGTGACCAGCGGGGCCAGGGCTTCCAGTCCAGCTGGCACCGAGCCCCTGCATCTTCTCTCGGCAAAACCCACTCCTCACAAAGCACCCGAAGCTCGGCCACAGCGTGGCCGCTCACAGATCACCAGGGTGAGGGTGCAGGGAATGCCCCGAGCCTTTATTCTCTCCCTGCTTCCCTCTGCCTCATCTCCTTTCTACAATACCACCCAGCAGTTTCCTTTTCCCAGGAAGGATTGCACCCAGATTTATGCTGGAAAGAGGAAAGGCTGCTGCAAAGGATGGACGTGCAGTGGGAACAGGGAGGGCTTTCACCCCCAGCCCCACACAACACTCACAGGAGTCAGAGATACTCCTTTGAAACGTCGTTTTGAGATACCTTGAACTGCCCCTGCTCCCTTCCACCAAGTCCCCCTGCACCAGCAGAACACTTGGAAAACACTGACCTCTGTCTGGATTTCTCATCCCTATGCCCCTACATGCTGTTTTCCTCTGCCCCAGACCAGTCAGTACCTTGCTTGTGGCTTATTCCATGTTCCACCAAGGACTTCCTTTCACAGTGAGGAGTTCTCCCTCCCACACCAGCTCTTTCACCTGCTGGGCTCCCTGAGGCAGAGCTGGGCTGTCTCCTCTCCCGTGGGATGGATGGATGGGCCCCACAGCAGCAGGCAAGTGATGCCCAGGCAGACCAGCTGCCTTGGCATGGCACAGGGAGAAGCTATCATGTAGCCAGAGGAGGAAAAACAAAGGGATGGGAGGCAAACCTTGGCAGCTTTTTGTGCCATTCCTTGCACAAGAGAGTGCATTTTGGGATTTCAGCCAATTGCACCTTGCAAACACCCCTTGGGCCATCTTCTTCCCAGCTCGCCCCAAGCCTGAAGCTCTGCTACATAAACTAGGCGATATGTGTCAGCCCAGGCACTTGTTTTTTTACTAAAAATTAGTAGTTTGCATTAAAGCAAGGCATGGTCCTGCCAGCCCGCAGCCTGAGGAAAGCTTGGCTGCTGCTGGTTTGACCTGCTGAGGTCCCAAAGGAAAGGTGGTACTTTGACAGACTGTCCCAAACTCGGGAAAACAATGGCAGGGCAAGCAGCGGGAGAAAAGCTCTTCCTGCTGCAGGTGGAAAGCACCTTGTGCAGCAAAGCTGAGTTCCAGCCTATTTTATCCCTCTGCAGGCACAGCCAGCCTGTCACAGCCCCCTTTCAAGCCCCCACCAGCTACTGGAAAGGTGTCAGAAAAGGATGAGGAGGGGCAATAAAAAAATGGGAAAAAAAGTCGATTTTCTCGGAAAATCTGGGAAATCTTGGAAAACACTGACCTCTATCTGGATTTCTCATCCCTGTGCCCACACATGCTGTTTTCCTCTGTCCCAGACCAGTTTATATCTTGCTTGTGGGAGAAGGGGGAGCAAGCACGTGGAGGGCAGGTGCCACCCCTCCCACCACGGGGGGCTCAGCCCGCCACCGTACCCTTTAGTCATCCTACGGGGACAAATCCTGCAGGGACGCATCCCAGGGGGCTCGACCCCAGCAAGGGACACAGCTCCGGCAGAGCCCGGGAAGGGGCTCAGGCCCTCCCCAGCGCGGCTGCCGCCTCTGTCCCACCCTCCCCAAAGGGAGGAGGGGGCTGGCAGCCGGCAGAGCGCGGTGGGAGAGGCAGCCAGGCGGGAGCGCGGAGGCAGAGCCCGGCTGCTGAGAGGTACGGAGCCCAAACCCCCGCGGCAAAGCCACTGCCGGCCCCTTGGGTCACCCGCAGGGGTGAGACAGACCCCCGGCTGCGGAGCCGCTGCCCTCAGCCCGGGGAAAGGGCTGGGAATGGGTGGGGATGCAAAGTTTGGGGTGGGCACCAGGTCAGGCATCCCTCCTCCCTCCCCAGGCGCCTTGCTCTGTCTCTCCCGCGGACGGGAGAGGGGGAAAGTCCTATGGATGCAGCTGTGCCGTTTAACAGCGAGGGTGACGGGGAGCAGCATCACTCACAGCCCTCTGCTCCGGGAACTCAACCACCCCGGTCAGGCAGCCGTGTCTGGTACCCCCAGCATCACCTCCTCCCGCAAGCCGCTGGAAAGATTTAAGACACTGGGAAAAGTTGGGGAGCTCCAGGAAAAGTGTTGCTAAGCAAGACGGGGAGGGGAATGAGAGCTGCTTTTCATGGCAGCTGTGTCACAGGCAGCGCCTGAAAACAGCCTTTTCTTTGCAGGAGTTTGAGGAAAAGGGAGGGAGAGCATATGGAAAAAACTGCCCAGTTAGGCAGCTGGGCCAGGCCAGGGAGCAGTGCCTGGTGCTGTGCAGAATAACCCTCTCTGCTGCCCATTCTTCTTTTCTTCCTTTCCACCTTTCTCAGGGACATTCTGCCTTTTGCAGTTTCTCTTTTTTTTCCCCCCTCTGATCCTCATCTGCCTCATGGCCAGTGCTGGAGCCCGAGTGCTCATGGGGATGTGTGATATTTGGAGCTGACCAGGCAGGGATGAACCTCTGGGGAGGATTTCCAGGACAGGAAAATCTCTTTTACCCCACCAGGGTGAAGAATATGGAGCCAGGGTGGGACAGTGATGCTGGGAAGGGGCAATGCTAGAAAAGCTCTGCCAGCTGAGCTGGGTGTGAGGAGAAGCTGGATGGGAAGCAAGAGGAGAACAGAGCATGGCTCAAAAAGCCTGGGAAAACACTGGTGTGATCCCTGCTGGTGGGTTTCTATGGAACACTGTCAAGTCAATTTAAAAGACAAACTCTGCAGCCATGAGCAGGGGAGCAAAAACAGCCTGAAGGAATTGTCCACGCCTCCTGGCTGCCTCTCAGGGAACAATGTGAGGTCACCACGCTGAACACAGTTGCAGTCAGCAAATGCCAGCATGAAGGTAGCCGTGGAAACCTTGATTGAGGCTGCCTTTGGTGTGGGACACTCTGCAGCCCTACCTGCTGGCTTTGGTGCCTGGGCAGCACAGAGGAGACTGTCCATGGAGCAGGGGGTCCTTGGGATTGCTGCTCTGTTCCCACACCCGAGGGGAAGGAACGGAGATAGTTAGGGATAAAAAAATACTTTTGGGGTGAAGAGAGGTGAAAACATCACTGTGGAGGAGGTGACAAGAGCCCCAGTCCCTGGCATTGCCTGCAATACACACAGGGACTCACCCTCCCAAGCGCTGACCCATTTGTTTTTGCATTTCCCACTTCCCAGGCACAGACCTGGCTCTGACCCATGGAAACTGCACCATCTCCCCAAAGACCCCGAAGCTCTGAGCAGGCTGACACACCCTTTGTGATTAAAACCGTGCTGCTGATGTCTTCTCTCCACGTTTGGGAATGTTTAATGGTGCAGGTCTGGCTGCTGCCTTACACACACCTGTGTGACTTTGGGAAGGTGGCTGCAAGAGCGGACCCAGAGACCCTGGCAGCCCCTGCAGCCCTGCCTTTCCCCTCCTAAAATCCGTTTTAAATTGCCTCAATCCAAATCCAAGTTCACCAGGAGATTGCCCAGCCACAGACCAGCTAGGCAGCTCTCCCACATCTCCACAGGAAAGTCAGCATAATAAAGCCTTACCTCCAGCACACAGGCTGGAGCACCAAGGGCATTGCAGAGGGTTGGCACAAACAGGATTTCCCCAGCCCTCATCCCATCTCCATCTGGAGAGATGCCAGCCTCTGGCACAGCCTCTCTGGGGCTGGAGGGGGTGCAGGTAAGCAAAAAAATTTGGGGCAAAATGCTCTTTGGAGGAGGATCTGACCCTTTGAGGAAAGGACAGGACAGTCTTTACCAGGTGTTAGGTAAGAGTTATCACTGCTAGCACTTTGGGAAGCTGGTTTGCATCACCTGTGACATGTCTGAGCCTGAAAGCAGGTCAGCAAAATGCCTGACATGAGCATTTTTGGCATGAGTAGGGTGAAGGTGTTACTGCTCACCCCTGCAAAAGAATAAAGACAGTGCTAGTACAATACTACAGCTTGATGGGCAGGCAGGATGAACCTTCCCAGGGGACAGACTCAACCAACTGTCCAATTTCTTTGGGAGAATAATCACAAAACCCCCAAATGACAGCCAATTCAACAAACCTGCATTTCTGGGGAACAGAGGAGAACTAAACCTCAGCAGCTTGGGGGCAGGATTTTGAGCTTTCTGTAGCACACGGAAATTTATCTCTTCCAGAAAAATCTTCATGCAATGTGTGTGTGCTCCCTAAAAGTGTCCTCCCAGGGGCCATGGTACCACACGTAAATAGTGGTAGATTTCTTTGCCAGGTGGTTTTGCACTTCAGTCCAGGGTGACACTTGGCAAGTGTAAACCCCACCTTTGTGCTTTGCCTCCCAGCAAAGCAGATGGACACCTCCTGTCCCCCTGTTCCATTGAAAACATGGCTGGGAGAATCTCAGACTTCTAGGCATGACACGAATCCATCAGTTTAAGCAGGGGGCAGCTGTCTGTCCAGCTTCCACGTGGTAATCACTGTGCCACTTCTCTGTATCACCTTGCACTGCAGGGAAAGATGAGCACAGAGGACTCTGGCAACGGGAGCTCTCCCATCCCGCCTCTCCCTGGGCTTCTGGTCCCACCCAGTGCCACAATCCCCGAGGTGACAGACTGGCTGCCCATCATCGTGGGGCTCGTCAGCATCTTCCTGGTCCTGGCCACCCTCCTCACCTTTGTCACTGTCTGCAAGCCAGCGGCGCCGGGCCCGGCCCTCTACGGCCCCCACGAGCGCCTGCCCCACCACCCCGTGGATGCCAGCGAGCCCCAGCTGAGGCTCTGGAAGCGTCTGGGCTCCCTGAGGTGCTCCATCAGCAGCCTCAGGAGGAGCCAGCTGGTATCTCACAGCCCGCTCGCCTGTCCCAGAAGCTTCTCCGCCAGCCAGGACTGGGACATGATGGAGTGCACCAAAATGTGATCTCGCCCTGCAGCTCTTTCCCAAGCTTTTTGCCTTCTCAAGCATCCCTTGGTATCCTGAGCAACCTGGCAGAGACCCTTTGAGCAACTCATTTCCAGGCAGTGGCTATGTGAGGAGACAGAAGATTTTGCAATGTCAGGTTCCCAAACTGCTTCCTGCCAGGAAAGGTGGAGGCACCCAAACAACACCCACGCGCAGCTACCAGCGGGCAGTCCAAAAAAATCCTGCTGCTTCATTTCTTTTGGAAAACATTCTGCAAGCTGTGCTCCACCTGAGCAAACAGCCTGGAAGAGAGTGGGAGCAACCTGGCTACTTGAAGAGAGGCAGCCCAGGGCAAACCTACTCCATAGAAAGCAATCCTCCGTGGAGATTTCCCCCCGAGCTGTGCTCTGGAGCAGGTAGAGGGAGGCTCAGGCCCCATGTGCTCCCTGGTCCCTGTCACCCCCTCCATGCAGCCAGCTGTGGGTTGCTGTGGTCAATGCATTCCCACTCCTGTACTCTGGTCTTGGTCTGCCTGGTTTTGGGAGAAAGGGATGGAGAAACATTCAGAAACTCTCCTGATGCCCTGGGGATGTGGGGATGCATTTGAAGGGAGAGACCTTCGGTACACATGGTTCACACTGCAGGTGTAAATTAAACTAAAGATGGGTGATGGCTCATTTCTGTTTCTCTTCCATGCTGTTCTGTGGAAAATCAACTTCCCCCAAATACTTCCTCTCTTTTGCCATGGACTTTCACGGGCATCCTCCTCTTTTGGGAAGCAGGTTTTAAGAAAAGGCACTTTGACACCAGTCAGACTCCAGTTCCCTGTCTTCCTCCGATTTGCCAAACTAGGTCAATTTTAGAAGTCCTGTGCAGGGACACACCTCCATCGTGGGACTGCAGACGGATGTCTGATCCCAGAGACATCAGGAATACCGTGCCATGGCACAACAGGTGATGAGGAACCACAGGATTCCTTGGGGACCGGTTGCCCCGAGCAGACACGCGGTGGCTCCCAACAAACCTTTGCTGCAGGAGGCAAAAGGCTCCTTTCTTCTCCGCCAGTGACTCATCCTGCCCACCACAGCCAGGGACAAAGCTGCCCCTTTCCCTGTGCCGCCAGAGGTATTGAAGGCAGGAGGAGCCTTCCCAGGGCCCTCTGCAAAGAGCCTTTGGTGCCTGCTCCAGAAGAGCCCTGAGTTTGAAGGGATGCTGGAAGGCCCCGAGCCTGTGTGAATGCCCGCATTCATTCAGTGCTCACTGAGCCATTCAGCTCTGCCCACCGCTCCCTCAAAGAGGAACAAAAATGAAAGCAAAGTCCAAGTGCTTTTCTCCCTCTCTGAGGGCTTTCCCCCCCTCTCTGAGCATCTCTTTGCAGGCACTCTTCTCCCTCCCCATGGAGATTTCTGTTTGGGAGGAGGGAGAAAGCAGGGATGTAGCCAAAGTGGCCTCGTCAGCACAAGGCTTGGCTCCTCTCCTCTCACCCCCTGCAGAAATGGGCTGAGTTCTTAATTTTCCTTTGTTTTTTGCTGCCTTCTCCCTGGCACTCTCAGCCTGGACTAGCAGAGGAGTGGATGAGCAAGAACACATCTCGTCCTGCCCCCACAGGGAACAGACCACTGACAGGGAGAGAAAAATCTCTGCCCTGGGCTTCCAGCAGCTCCCGGTCAGGGCACAGTTGGTGGGGGACTCCCACCTCCTGGCCCAGGGTGCCAGGGGAAGAGCCACATGCCTGCACGATGCTGCTGGCAGCCGGGATGTCCTCAGGGACACTGACTTCATAGCTGCTCTGCAGGAAGATGGGTCTGTTGTCGTTGACATCCAGGACGGTCACGTACACGGTGGCAGTTCCTGTGCGCCGGTTCCCAGTGGGGCCATTGTCTGCAGGGACAGAAAGGTGAGGGAAGGAGGTTCAGTCACCTCCTCTTTGCACAGGTGGTGCTCAGCCCATGGCTGCTGAAATAATGGGATAGAGATTTCTAAACTAAAACGTTTTGTCTTTTTGCAGCTTTCAAATCCCACACTGAACCATGGGGTTTTAGGGTTTTTTTCTTCTCTTCCTATATTGAAAGAAAAAGGAAAAGCCAAACCAGCCCCAAGCTCTGTCATGGAGCCCAGTGAGGCTAGAAATGCCTCTAAATTGTTAGAGAGGGTTTGCAATTCCATACATCAAAGGAAGGGACTGCTGGAGGCCAGGGATTTATTTGGGAGATGAAGACGGCACAACGAGTTTTCCACAGCCACAGCTCAGCTCTGTCAAAGAGCACCAGGATGGGTTGATGTTCAGTAGAGAAGGATATGACAGCACAGCTCTTGGATTTGCCAGGAAGAGTGAGGCACTGGGATGCATGGGTTGGGGCTGGATTTTTCAATGTGCCTTTTTTGCAGGGAGCACTAAACCCACCCAGCTGGGAGCCTGTGGGATCTGGGAAAACACAGGGAACAACAGACCCTTTGGGATCCAGTCCCGTGTGCGAGGCAGTGCAGCACCCCTGCTGCAACCCCTGTGGCACCTGCAATACTGTGCCCCCAACATTTCTGTCGAGGCCACTTTTTTCTCCTTTCAAAAGGCACATCCAAGTCATCTGTGAACAGGCACATCATTATAAAGCTCTGAGGATGACAGCCAAGCTGCGTTTGGCACGTGGACCCTCTGCCCATGCCAGGTGGCTCAGGGTTAATCAGCAGCCACAGCGCCAAGGGCTGGCACGGCATGAGGGGAGCAATGCTGTGCCACTGGCATTTTTGGGTAGAGGGCTGCCCTGGACAGTGTGGAGCCTCTCAGGAACAGGGGGCCTTCCTTCCCTGAAAGGTGTGCAAGGGAGAGCCCTGGGGCTGGGCAAACCTGAGAGGAGAATATACCCTCTGCAAAAGTCATGATGGAACCAGGACATTAATTCACATGGGCAGTGCAGTGTTCACACCAGGCACAGGCTCTGGTTTGTAGAGTGCCTTGGAGGTTGCTGCCCCTCCGACACACCTGCAAGGGAGCTGGACACGTGCACGGCCACCAGGCGTGGCTGTGTGGCAGTGGTCCCGTGGGAGCGCTGGGAAATCCTTACCAATGGCCTCCAGGATCAGTGTGTAGGATGCCACGGTCTCCCTGTCCAGACTCACAACTGTCCTCACCACCCCGTCCCTGAAGCCGACGCTGAATTTGCCATCCTGGTTCCCACCTGCAGCAAAGGACAAGTAGAATAGAAGCTTGGGATGGTTTGGGTTGGGTTGGGAGGGACCTCGAAGGCCATCTTGTTCCAACACCTTGCCGTGGGCAGGGACACCTACTAGACCAGGCTGCTCCTGTCTAACCCGACCTTTAACACCTCCAGGGATGAAGCATCCACTACTTCCCTGGACAGCCTGTTCCAATGCCTGGCTACCCTTTCAGTGAAGAAATTTTTCCCAATATCTAATCTGAACCTTCCCTGGTGCAACTTGAGGCTGTTTCCTTGGATTCTGCAGCCTGGGCACAGGGTCAGCCCAGCTGGGCAAGGATGGGTTTGTATCTCATCCCTGGCAGAGCACCTTCCCTCTACCTCACAGCACAGGAAAAATCCAGCGGCCACAGGAACAGCTGAATGATTTCCTGAATGCTTTGGAAGCAAACTGGGGTAACTTTGCACGTGAGCCGTGGTACCTGTGGGACAACACACCCCGTTTCACTCCTGGAGGGGCCGTGACATGAAACAGCGGGCTGCTATTGTGGGAAAAATGACTCTCTGGTGACACTTCTGTTTTTACCCCCTTCCTGAGGGCTCAGTGTGCAGTTTGCAAGTCAAACCGTGGCCGGGGGATTCCCCAGCCTCCCGCTGCAGGTGCTGCAGCTGCGGAGCAGGCTGGGCACTGCCTGGGCAGCATCACCACCCACCCAACCCCACCTGCCCACAGGAAAGTGCCCCAAAATTCCATTTATGGCGTCCAACCATAAATACTCATGAAAGCCACCCCAGCCCTTGCTCCCTAGAGGTGTTCTGCCCATCCCAATGCTTTTCCAGGATTGCCAGGGGTCAGCAGAGTGGCCAGCGTGGCCGGGAGCCAAGCGGGGCTGTTCAGCAGAGGGCGATGCCGGATAAGGTTTGGAGGGGCTGGGAAAGGCAGCGCTGAAGTGCAGAACACCCTGGCCGAGCTCTGGGGCAGCCTCTGCCTTCCTGCAGCCAAAGTTCCCGTTCTGCATGGGGCTCACACCTGTGATGAAGTAGCTGAGCTCAGCGTTCAGCCCGATGTCAGCATCCGTGCAGTTGAGCCGGACCACTTTGAAATCCCGGGCCACGTCCTCGGGCAGGGACACGTTGTAGACGGAGGGGAAGAAGGTGGGGTTCTCGTCGTTCACGTCCAGAACTGAAAAGGGGGAGCAGAGCTGAGTGTGCTGCCAGGGCTGCCCCTCCTGCAGATGCCACGCTGGTTCTGCTGGGCTCCCCTAACCTCCTGCCTGCTGCTCTCAGCATCCCAGGGAATGCTCTGCCTGACGCTCCCTGCCCTTTGTGCAGTGGGGGTTCCTGCCGAGTGGCTGTAGGCTGCGTTTGGTTGCCTCTGATACGCGTGGATCACTCTCCTCACAGCCAAAAAACCACTACATCACTGAAATTCAAGTTACTATTTTCATCAAGCCTGTTTCCATCCCCACTCAAAGGAAAATATGGGGATTAAATATCAGCTCAGTATTTCCTGGAGCTCTGAAGGTAGAGGACCAGGAACTTCTTTTCCAAACTCAGGCCTGAAGACAATCCAGGGTCAGTTTATTTCCAGATGATGCTTATCCTTTTTCAGCAGTGGACTTGCACGAAGCCAGTAAATAGCAAGGCATTAAATTAAAGACAGGCCACCGCAATAAGGCTCCAGCTCTGAACTGGGATTGCGTGGGCTGTCCAGGCACGCAGCTGATGGGTATCACATGCTGAAGCAAAACAAAAAGCAACACTGGGGATGGGGGAATGGAGAAAGAAAGACAGAGAATCTGGGGGCCCTGCCCAAAACACTATGTTTTCCCCATTTGCAGTGTGTTGACAGCAGACACGGAGCCTGTGGGGATGGGAGCCATCCCTATGTCCTGCTGTACACAAAGCCGGACCAGATCCTGTTCTCAGGCCACAGTGTGTCCCCTATAGAAACCACATTTCCTCCAGGGAGGTGTCCTTGTCCCCGTGGGGTCTGGGCGCACCCACCTTTGACAGTGAGGGTGCTGGTGGAGCTCTTGGCGGGCGTGCCGGCGTCGCTGGCCACCACCCGCAGGAAGTACTGGGGGATCCTCTCCCTGTCCAGCACGGCCGTGGAGGTGACCAGCCCGCTGGTGCTGTTGATGAGGAAATCCATGCGGGGCATCCCCACCTGCATGCGGTACGACACCTGCCCGTTGGGGCCCTCGTCCAGGTCGATGGCCACGACCTGGTGGGGAGAGCACCCCGGTCATGCCCCGGCCATGGGAGTCACGGTGCAGAAATCCCGAGTGCCCCAGGGATGCAGGGATGAAATGGCCTTGGAGGATCCTCCCTGCCGGGAGTGAGCCCATGGAGTAAAGATGCACGGCCCCTTCTGCATCCCCCCTGTTCCATTGCTAGAGGATGGCAAAGAGGAGATGGAGAGGACGGAGGAGATGGAGAGGATGATGAGAAGGGAGGGGATGCGTTGCTGGCCCGCTTTGCAGAAGCCATGGCAGAGACAGCAGCAGCCCCCAGGGTGAGGAATGGCAGCAGTGGGACACGCTCACCTGGAAGACAGAGGAGCCCACGGGAAGGCCCTCGGCGATCTCAGCAACAAAGGGCAGGTTTTGGAAAGTGGGGTCGTTGTCGTTCAGGTCCAGCAGGTTGACAAACACCGTGGCACTGCTGGTGGCTCTCAGGGGTGGCCTCCCACCTGCAGGAATGGGGTCTTGAGGTTAACGCTTGAGATGTTTCCACCCTTTTCCCCTAAAAAGGAGCCCTCACCCCCTATGCAGAGAGCAGTGCAGGATGGGGTGATGGTCCTGATCTGCCACGGATGGACAATTAGATAGAATCCTAGAATGGTTTGGGTTGGAAAGGACCTTACAGATAATCTAATTCCAACCCTCTGCCACGGACAGGGACACCTTCCACTATCCCGGATAGTTGCTTGGAGCAACTATCCCAGGTTGCTCCAAGCCCTGTCCAACCTGGCCTGGGACGCTTCCAGGGTTAGAGCAGTCACTGCTTCTCTGGGCAACCTGTTCCACCACCTTCTTAGTAAAGAATTTCTTCCCAACATAATCTAATCTCAATCTATCCTCTTTTGTTTTAAAACCGTTCCCCTCTGTCCTAAAAATAAAGAATTATCTTTGTATATCTACCTTTTTTCCTAAGAAAAGTTTCCCTACTGCAATATTTCCAGAGGAAAACCCATCAGCTCTGTTTCCCTCGCCTGCTCAATTGATTTTCTGGGATGGCAGTGGAGCAAGGCTGAGGGGAGGGAGAGTTCCTGCCTCTCAGGCTCATTCTCAGGGCTGCTACATGAATGACTGCACTCACATTTTGAAGGGTTTCTAGTTTGCTTTTAGCAGCAGGTTTAAAGCTACTCCCATTTTTTAACCTCAGAAACACTCCTGCTCAAAACAGGAGAAAAGTAAGCAGAAGAGGCTTTGTCATAAAAGCAGAATCAGGCTGGGGAAGGTTCAGCTCATCTGTGCAAACCATCAGCGTGGGATGGCAGCTTACAGTCGGTGACGGACACCACGATCCTGCGCATCAGCTGGGCCTCCTGGGCATTGGGATTCTCCCGGTCCAGCAGCACGCCCGAGGTGCGGATCTTGCCCGTGGTGCTGTTGAGGCTGTAGAACTTGTTGGGAGGTCGGATGCTGTACACCACCGTGCCGTTCTCCCCCAGGTCCGGGTCAACAGCCACCACCTGCCGTGGGGGGACAGCACAAAAATTACAGGAGAGTAACTATTATGGGAATTAACTCCCGTGGGGAGTCCCCGCGGAGGTTTGCGGGTGTCCAGCTTGGCCTCCCTGCACCAGCAGCAGCAAGAAGTTCTTCCTCCATCCAGCTCTGCATTTTCAAGACATTTGCAGGGATTTTGCACCCTCGAGATTTCTGCTGCGGCATTAAATCTCCCCAAAAGTGGCCTATAAGCACGGGAGGTAATGGCATGACAAGACACAAACGTGCAGCAATCAAGCTGGGCTTTCCTCCTTTTGAATAAAACCAGCTAAAAAACAAGGATCCTTTGGAAAAATAAAGTAAATGGGGCAAAGAGGCATGCTGAGGGACTTGTGCTGCCACATCAGGAATGCTGGGAGTAATTCCTTGGTGGAGTTCTCCTCCATGCCAGATATTTTTTGTTGCTTTATTGTTCTCCCTGTGACGTTTTTAATTACAGGGGACATTTACATTAAAAAACACCCCAATTTCATTGCCCTCATAACTTCCCCAGCTCCCGCTGCTTGTCCCGCAGCTGAATTTACATCGGATCCATGACAAAATAATTATTTTCCCAGCAACTAATTGGGTTGTCAAAGGCAAGATGACTTCAAGCTGGCACTGAGCAGCAGGGCTGAAGGAGAGGAAACCACTGTGCTCTGGCTCAGGCAGCACTGCCAGACCCTTCTTCCTAATTTTTTTTGCAGCCTTCCTCCTTATATGATTTTGTGGATTCTCTTCACTTTTCCCTCATTTATTTTCCATTTTGTTCCCGTCATTTTTCTCTCAACGTGATGGAATAGAAGCCTCCCCCTCTCCTTCTCTTTTATTTCGCCAGAGGGACTTGAAAGGCTGTAAATCAAAGTCTTTCAGAGAGGTCCTTGAAGGAGGTCGCAGGCGAGGCTAAGAAAAGGAAGATTTGGCCAAAATCCACACGATTTGGAGAGGAAAAAAAAAAAAAATCCCATCAGGGAGAAGAAACGCAGGGGATGGTCAGCAGAGGGGAGGGTCAGGAGCAAGCTTTCAAATGGAATTCTTCAAGATGGTGCTGGACTGAAGGCGACACAGGTGACGCCACAGTTTTAGGAGGTGACACCCGTTTGGAGGTGGCCCCCTGCTCCAGCCAACCCTTCAGGACAACCATCACCTTGCCTCACACCTACCGTGGTGACATCCGAGTTGGGGGGTGTCATTTCCACCAGGTTAATGAAGTATGGCTCATCCTTCCAGGTGGGATAGTTGTCGTTGATGTCCAGCAGTGTGATGTTCACCTGTGGGAGACCAAGGAAGAAAAGCTGCCATGGGAGTTACAGGTTCCCGAGGCGTGGGTGTCCCCTGGATGTACCCAACACGTGTTTCAGAGTCACCATCCCTCAGGGGGGTTAAAAGATGTGTAGTTGTGGCACCTGGGGACATGGGTTAGTGCTAGCCTTGGCAGGGAACGGCTGGATCTGATCCTCTCAGAGACCTTTTCCAACCTGAATTATTCTATGGTTTTGTGATTCTGTGTTCACCCTCTGGAGGGAAAACCTGCAAAAACCCAACACCCTGCAGCTTTGCAGCCAAGGCTCCTTGGCATAACTGAACTGGGTTTGGTTGCTGTGTATTTATCACGGTTAAGAACAACCACAGGGCACAAGGTGTGTCTTCAAGCAGCTCCTTCACTGGAAGGCAGATGAAAATCAGTGGAGGAGAGGATGCGGTGGGAATGTGTCAGGAAAGGAAGGAAAAATCCGTGCGACTGGTAAAAAGCAATAGGAAAAAACCAAGGAAAAATGAGAAATCAGGAGAGAATACGGTAGACAAGGGGTGGGAGGTGTGAAGACAAGAGCAGGGGCGAGGATGGTGCCCTGTAGTGTTACCTGTCTTCATTTTCCGCTCGACAAGTGGCATCCCAGTGACAGCAGCGAGCCTGTGGGATGCATCCTGCTGCCTGGGAGTCTCTTACCTCCCCACAGCACCCATTTCTCCCCAGCCTGTGGGGCTCTACAGGTGTCTGAGGGAAAGAGCTGCAGCTCCAGGGGAGCCCCTGGCAGGTGCCATCCCTCACCAGCTCCTAGCAGAGCTTTTCCTGGGATCTTCCCTGCTGCCACGCCACGGTGTCCCACTGTCACACCAGGCTGAGCTGCTGGTGCCACCCCGTGGTAGAAGAGGCCACTCTGGACACACAGTCTCGGGGGACAAGCTGAGGCACCGCGGTGATCCCTGGCAAGGCTGCTGACCCACCCCTCCTCCGAGCACCTCGTGTGCTTCACAGCACCTGGGGGCCTTGCAAGGCCATGAATGGACCTTTATTCCCCATCAAAAATGATTGTTTTGAGTGCCGGGTGTACATCCCAGCAGACAAACTTACTCATCTGCCCTAGTCTCACTGAGTTCTAATACTCTTTAACTCTTTAGGGATCAGGAGGCATCTTTTCCCCCCTTGCTCTGCCTTTTAACAAGGCTGTTAGGAGAACACAATCCCATCCGGAGCCCCAGAGGAGATCTCAGCATTCCACAGGCCATGCTGGTGCCCAGCCAAGGCCATCACATGTTTCTGGGAGGTTCCAGTGGGAGCTTCCAGTCTGCTACCACAGACCTTCTGATGGCCCTTGGCAGGAGGGACAATTATTTTAGGGCTATTCCTCAGCACAACCACGAATTTTTCTGCATTGCCCTGTGTTGTGTGGGACATCTCTCCTGCAACCCGACCGAGAGTCCCAGGAGCATCCAAACTAATGAAATGTCCAAAGAAATGTGATGCCATGAGCAGTGAGAGAGAGAATCATGGAATAGTTAAGGTTGGAAAAGACCTTTAAGGTCATCAAGTCCATCAAGGATTGATCCTTGGCTTTTGATCTCCTGATATTTCCTGTTGGCTTTGCCAACAATGGGGTTCCCTGAGGCCTGAAAAGGGGGAGGCAAAGCACAAGGCTTCAACCTACAGCTCCACTAGAACCTTCCCAGGAGCACAGCCATGCCAGACTGGCTGGAAACTCTGGACCCAGCATGTGAACAGACTAAGGAATAATCACATGTACAGGCAGGCTCCCAGAGTAAGCCCCTTCTCAAGAGGAACAAAGGGAGCTGAACAAAGGGAACGTTCTGCAGGGGAAATAGGACTCATTACCACATCCACAGGCTCTGCAAAGTCAAGTGGCTCCTGTGTGAATGGTTTGCCAGGAAATCAAGTGGACTTCAAGGTCTACACCACCTGGACAGTCATTTTGGGCACAGCAGCAGGGGTAGCGCAGAGGGCAGGAACCACTGCACGCTCTTCACACAGCGAAGATGAAACACCGCAGCTCCCCACATTCCCGGCCCCAGGTGGGCACCACTGGCTCAAGGAGATGGGAATTCCTCCCACACTCACCATAGCAATGCCTGTCTTCTGATGGTGCCCCACGCCTCCGTCCACTGCCCGGACAATGAGGATGTACTCGGATTTGGCCTCCCGGTCCAGCAAAGATGTTGTTGTGATTTCTCCTGCAGCCACAGGAAATGACAAGGTTAGAAAAGAAACACTTATAACCAAGGTCAGGATAGTCCACAAATGGGCCCTTTTTTGGGATCCAAATGGATGGGCCTTGGCAGCTCCTTCACTAACAGGAACCCTCACAGCCAAGCCTTTCCTTAGGCTGAGGAGCTGAGTTTCCATGGGTGCCCCTGCTGAAGCTCTCAGAGTGACTGAGCAAGGGGTGGTGTCTGAAATCTGGTGAATCCCTTAAACTGTGGGACTCCTAAGCAGGCTGACTGGGGGAGAGGAGGGAAGGGTGGGGGCGAAAAAGGGAACTGAAAGGAAAAGGGCAGAGCACGTCCAGAGGCTCACCTGAGCGAGCATTGATCCGGAAATGTGAGGAGCCTTCCAGGGAGTAGATGATTGACTCCTGCCCATACTCCCTGGACCGGTCCATGTCCGTGGCATTGAGAAACAGCACTGTGGCTCCTTGGGGGAGGCAGAAATGAGGACTGGGGTGAGCCAGAACTGCTCTGTGCCCCTACACTGCTCCTGCAGGTCACCCAGCCAAGGGGTCCCTTCTGCACATGCACAAAGTGGCCAAACCCCCAAGCTATGAGACTTTACCAGGCTTTACCTCCCCAAAAGGCATCACCCACCCCATCCTGACTGTAAAACACCCAGGGCCCACCTGGGAGCCCAGAGAAGGAGCAGGGGTGTGCCCTATACCTGCCATAATGTCCTCCATGATGGCTATCACGTAGGAGGGCTTGCTGAATGTGGGGGGATTGTCGTTTTCATCCTGAAGCAAAGAGAAGGTCGAGATGCTGGTTGGGAAAAAGGCAAAGTGGTCAAGTAGCTGCAAGAGTCTGGTATGGGGATGCTCCAGGGTGACTGCATCTCAAGGAGTGACCAGTTTATGATGCCAGCGAGGGGAAGGTGGCCCGGGGGGAGGCACCCAGGGGGGCTGAGCCCAGGGTTTCACTCTGGGGGCAGCTGAGATGATTGCCAGCGACTGCTGAGCCCGGCAGTGGGGATGGTACCGACTACCCCATCACCTCATCACCCAGCACAGAGCTGAGGAACCACCACTGCTGAGAGAGGAGGATCTTCGGAGCTGCTCCTGACTCTGCCACAAGCCTGGGAAGCCCCAGGCACCACATGAAGCATCGTTCACAGACCAGATCCTCCCTCCCAGAGCAGCACAGGGGTGGCTTAGTGTTCCAGGTCATCCTGGCCACAAGGTCATGAGGCAAAGTGGAGTGGCCAGGGGAGCTGCTGAGCTTTGGATGCTTTCCTTCCAGAGGGGGAATGTTGTGGGTGTTTGCATGGAGAGCAGCCATAGCATTTTTGGGGGGGGAAGGTGGTTTGCACCCCCACGTGCTCCCTCCAAGCCTGTCTTTGCCAGTGACTATGGCCACCCTGGAGATAACAGGCAGGAGCAGTTGCTTGCAACACCCCCCAAAACAGATTCTGGACTGGTTTAAAGCTTGCCCAGGGGGTTTTAAATGCTGTTTAAACATTGTTAAGGATCTGCCTTAAATGAAACAACTGCCTATGGAGGGAAGGACAGAGCTGCCCAGACATTAAAACACCATTATGGACCTCTCCATTTCCCCGGGGCTGCTCTGGAGACGTTTCCTACCCGGAGACCGCTGAGGGACCTGCAGGCTCAGCTGCTCCTGCTGCCACTGAACTTGAGATTTGAAGCAATTTCACGTGCCAACGATGCCCATCGTGCTGCAATTAAATTGCCAGCCCCTGCTTTAGTTTCTGTAAGCAGGTGGTCTTTCATCAGCCTTTCAGTCACTCAGCTTTCCTGGCACCTCCTCTGAGGGTAATGAGGAACTCCTTGCCTGTCCCAGTGATGTTCTCACCATCCCTCCTCCTCCTCCCAGGGATCGGTGGGGCTCATCCAGGGCAAACCCAGGAGGCCTGGGCAGGTTAAAGGCAATGGAGAAGCTGAGCGTGCATCCACATGCAGCTGGATGGGGCTGAGCTGGGGCTCCCGCTGGGTGGACATGAGCCAGAGCAGATGCTGTGTCGTGTCATTAATGTTCCCAGGATCATCAGGCCATGCTCAGCAAGGCCACGGCCCGGCAAGCCTGGTCCCAAGAAGGCAGGGTTTGCTGCTGGCTGGCTCTCCATCTGGCCAGAGCTGGCCTGCACCTGCCTAATACTCCAGAAGGGCGTTTCTCTCTTCAGCCACAGGAGCTCCAAAGCTCCCCAAGGCACCTGCAGCGACGCCAGACAGAACCCAGCACTCTCCCACTCACACAGAAGATGTTACCCACCTAACCAGCTAAAATCAGCTTCCACGTTCTCCTGACCCTCAGCCTTTCTCCCTACAACTTCACCCTCAGACAGCCATTGCATCATAGAATCTTAGAATGGATTATGTTGGAAGGGACACTGAAGCTCAGACAGTTCCCACCCTCTGCTATGAGCAGGGAGACCTTCCACTGTCCCAGGGTGCTCCAAGCCCCATCCAACCTGGCTTTGGACACTGCCAGGGATCCAGTGGCAGCCACAGCTTCTCTGGGCACCCTGTGCCAGGGCCTCAACATCCTCACAGGGAAGAATTCCTTCCAAATATCCAACCTAAACCTCCCCTCTCCTCCAGTTTGGAGCTGATCCCTCTTGTCCCATCACTCCTCGCCATCTCCAAGGATGCTGAGCGTGGCAGATGCTCAGGCTGAGCACACAGCCCCTCTCCTCCAGGCACAGGCAGGCTGTGAGCTCAGACTCTGAGCAGGGTGTCAGTGGCAGGGAGTGAGGCAGAAACTTATTAGCGGTGCTATTTCCTGGGATCCTGGCGCAGCGCGCACTATTAGTTCTGACTCGGCGGCTCCCTCTACAAAAGCGTATTGTCCCCTAATGGGAAATCTACAAGGCGAGTTTGACTTCTTTATTAAAAACCAACAACCAAAGGATGAAAAAAAATTACCTCCCTCCACACTCGCTCCGGTTCTGCCTTCTCACAGCTCTTGTTCCTCAAGTGCCGTCACAAAACACTTCCCCCTCATTTTCTTCCTAGTTTTTGGCTTTTATTTCTTTTCTTTTTCCAGCTGAGAGAAATTCCCTTTGGTTGAGAGTGGGAAAAGTGACAGCTACTTAAACCCTGCCAGCGAACAGACCCAACCCGGGGAGATGACCCACTGAAGTGTGGTCTTGAAGAAGAGGTGTTTATGCTGCCAAATGCACAGTGTGGGAAGGATGTATTTAACCACCACTAACTCCCTGGGCACTGCCTTGTTCCCTCTCTCTAGAGCACTGGGAGGGATCTGAAGGAGAGACATGCTCATGGGACTTCATTCCCATCTTACAGCATCGTTGGCTTTATCTCCTTCACCTTCCCAGACTGATGCTGCCGCCAGCCTGGCAGAGATCCCACAGCTGTGAGACTGACACGTTATCAACCCAACTGTCTCCATCACTGATACCTCCCCGCAGACATCCTCAAACCACAATGTGCCTCAAAGTGACACGCAGATCTGATCTTCCCGAGGAACGCTGCGACGCTGCGCATCTCCCAGCAGGAACCCCTCCTCCAGAGGGATTTCCACACCGGTCCTGCTCTGCTCCTCACCCCGTGGTTAGCTGTGGCACGAGGCATGTATGACACATCCACGAGACATGTGCGATAGGAATCCACTCACACACATCCACGGGGTGGGACAGTCTTGTTGGGTTATTGATGAGTTAACAGCGCTGCTACGGAGCAATTGCAGGGAAAGCACAGGAGGAATGCCAGGCAGTGTACTTACAAACACCTCGATGGTGACAGGGACGGTGCTGTTGAGCGGCGGGTTGCCGGCGTCCTTGGCCATCACCGTCAGGTAGATGACCCCGTTGGGCACCTGCTCGTAGTCCAGGGGGTGGTTCACGCTGATCACTGGAAGGATGCACAGAGGGGGGGTCAGGGGAGCGCCTGGACACCGAGCAGGATGTGGGCACGCTCGGGGGGCCGCTGGACCAGCACCTACCTCCGTACCCTTCTGACACCGTGATGTCGAAGTAGTCGCGGAAGGCAGACGCCTGCACGATGCTGTAGGAGATCTGGTTGTTTGGAGGGGAGTCCTCATCAGATGCCTAAGGTGTGAGCAGAGGGAATACATGGGCATGGGAGCTGTGCCAGGGAGAGCTGAGGGGATGGGAGGCACAGGCTGGGCCCAAGGAGACTGGAAAAGTGATGGAGGGAGCTGTGCCCATCAGGGGCCATCTGCAAACCAGCCTCCTCTCACCTGGTTCTCTCATGCAAGAAGGAAACTGGTCACTGGGACCTGCTTTGGAAGATGTGTGTTAAACCCAGGCACTGATCATTTTAAATTGACAGAGGGAGGTTTAGATTAGATATGAGGAAGAAATTCTCCCTTGTGAGGCTGGTGAGGCCTTGGCACAGGTTGCCCTGAAAAGCTGTGCCTTTCCCATCCCTGGAAGTGTTCAAGACCAGGCTGAATGGGGCTTGGAGCAACCTGCTCTTGTGGGAGATGTTCCTGGCCATGGCAGGGGGTTGGGACTGTCTGAGCTCTAAGGTCCCTTGCAACCCAAACCATTCTGTGGTTCTAAGCCACTCCTGTCTCCCTGCTGCACATCCCGAGCGGAGGAGCCACTGCAGTCCCTCACCCGGAGCCGGACCACCTGGGTGACGGAGGGCTCGTTCTCCCGCAGGGCCCCCAGGTAGGCCTCCTTCTGGAAGGTGGGGACATTGTCATTGACATCGAGGACGTTGATCCTGACGCGCCCCGTCGTCTCCTCGCCGCCGCCGTCCCGGGCGATGACGGTCAGCGTGTAGCGCTGCGTGGTCTCAAAGTCCAGCCGAGCTGTCAGGAGGATCACACCCGAGTCCTTGTCCAGGGAGAAACTGAGGGAACAGCAAAGGAAGGGGAAAAAGCCTCAGTGACCACGCACTGGAGATGGAGAAGCAGCAGCCTGACAGTGTGATGTTCACGACTCTGTTCTCTTTTCACTCTCTTTTAGGTCCCAGAACGACTTCAAGAGCTCCACACAGCTGAGCAGTGAGAAACCCTCACTGTTGCTCCACAGGCAGAGAAAATGGGTGCAGAGGCCCCCAGACCTGTTTTGCTGGGCAGCCCATGCATGCTCCCCAACCTTCCACCACAGGTGTTGCTCCAGGGCTGACAACTCACTGCAAAACCATTTACTGGTCTCAGGCAATGCTGGTGCCTGCAGGTCCCAACTTAGCAAAGCAGTTAAACATGCTGAGCATCAGGTGTGTGCTGGGCTCACACCTCTGGGAGACAGCATAGACAGGGCATCTCACAGGTAGGACATAACCACCTGTGACATTTAATCACCCTGAGACAGCCTTGTAAGGTTAGAAGAGGATTTTGGAGGATCAAACTCCTGCCAGTCAGTCACTCTTACCGGTCAGGGTCATCGCTGAAGAAATAACTGACTTTCCCATATGTGCCCACATCATTGTCAGTTGCCTGGAAAACATAACATTTAATTAATAAATGAAGGTATCCATGGAAACGTTGCATTGAACACACCACTGCAGACCTGGTGTGCTGCCACTTATCCCTCAAGTGCTGCAGGACAGGGGCTGTTTACACTCTCCTGCTCATCCCAGCCTGCTCTAGCCAACAGCCCTCCAAGAACATTCCTCAGCATTGCTCCCGAAGCCTTTTGGCAGTGGGAAACATTACACCTACTTACTTTCCCTGACACACTAAGCTAACCTGGGAAGCACACCTGAAATAAAAGTCTCCATGCATGATTCCTGAGGACCACCCTTCCCATCCCCGTGAAGGCAGGAAGCTGGGACTGCACAGCCACAGCTCGTGTCCTTCCCTGTGCATTCCAGAGTTGTGTTGGTTTTGCACAGTTTTTGGTAGCAGAGGGCCTCAGAGGCAGCTTCTGTGAGAAGCTGGAAGCTTCCACCATGTCCAGCAGAGCCAATCCCTGATGGCTCTGAAGATGGACATGCTGCTGGGTCACTTAGAGATGATGGTAATGCCTCTCTGACAACAGATTTAAGAAGAAAAGCAGATGGAGGAGGCTGTGATCCAGTGGAAGACCCGGTGGAGAGAAGGGCTCCGCTCCCAGGCTGGCACAGCGTGTCCTTGGAGGGCTGCACCCCATGGAAGAGTGACCCATGCTTCAGCAGTTTTGGGATGACTGTGTGCCCATGGGAGGGACTCATGTTGCAGGAATTCTGGGAGGACTGCTGCTCGTGAGATTTGGACCCACACTGGAGAAGTTCACGGCGAACTGTCTCCTGTGGGAGGGACCCCATGGTCTCACAAGGGAAGGACTCCTCTCCCTGAGCCAAGCAGAAGAAAACCTTGGGTGATGAAGTGACCGAAACCCCCACACCCTGTCCTCTGCTCTGTCAGTGGGAAGGAGGGAGGGGTTGGGGGAAAGGAAAGGTGGTTTTTTAAAGGCTTACTTTACTTCCCATTATCCTCCTCTGCTTTTGGTATTAAAAAATACCTGCCCTTGGAGTGTGTTCTCCCCATCTTTATCTCAACTCACAAACCCTTTGTTAATTTTTTTTTCTC
>VYXD01007802.1:934796-964731 GCA_013397195.1 Hylia prasina
GAAGTGAACTCTTGCTGCTTGATGCCAGCTCTGGTGGATCCAGCCTTCCAGACACACTGATTTTGCTGGTTTTCCTTTCCACGGCTATGATGTGATTTCCTTTGCATGGGCATTGGAATTGTGGTTGGCAAAATGGAACAAATCTGTGGAAATCTGCCTGGAGAGATGCCCAGAGAGCAAGCAGCACCCGCTCCTGAGGGACAAGTCCCTCTAGGGTCCATCTTCCCCCTCAGAGGACATCCATGGAGGTACTCCATCCCAGGCAGAGTGTGGCAACTCTTCCATAGGGAAACATCTTGGAAAGAAGTGGGGGGGGTGCAACCCACCACCTGCCCACACCAGCATCCTTCAGCCAACTGATTCTGGGGTTAATCCCCCATCTTAACACCTGCCACCAGCTCCTTTTTGGGTCCTCTCTCCCCAAAATCCTTGAGTGCTTCGAGCACCCTCAGCACTGCTAGCCCTCAACCTCCAGCCAGGATTTTTCCTATCCGTGACTTCTGTGCCCACAACTGCTGTGAATCCCTTGGTTCCATTAATTCCTAAGTGGCTGGTGCGAGAGCAGAGCCCAGAAAAGCATTTTCCATGCACCTGGATGGGCTGGTGATGAGATAATGATTTACAGGGGGTCTGACAGTACCAGAAAGCACGGGCAAAACGAATTCCCTTCATTTGGCCCCATACAATTGCACTCCTAAGTGCTTATTGCGGTGACAGACAACACTGGGAAAGTGTAATTTTCTTCTGATGAGGAAAAAAAAAAAAAGATAGGGAAGGAGGAAGGTTAAAAGAAGGTTAGTAAGGAGGGAATGGGAGCCCTGGGGAGAGGGGAGCCAGGAGGGTGGCTGGAGCACAAGCTGTGATGACATCAAAAGTGCCAGTGAGGCAAAAAGCTCCTCTCCTGAGGAGGCAGGACAGGCAGCCTGACTCTGCCCCATCCACTGCCTCACCAGCTGGGCTAATTAATGTCCCTGATTTACACCGGGGAGGTGGAAGGTGAGGCCAGCTGGATGGCTTTGCTGGCAACTGAACATCATGGAGAGATAATGCTGGGCAATGGAGCAGGTTAGTTGAGCGTGACAGGGAACATGCTAAAAAAAAGCCAAACCACGCAGGCTCAGCATATTTAATTTGGGATCTTCACCTGTTTCTGCATTACCAAGCTTTTTCCCCTCTAAGGGTAAAAAGGATGCTCAGCTGGTCAAACCCCTGGGGAGGCAACACACACTCCCTTTGCAGAGCGATGCCGAGGGCTCCGGAGAGCACACGCCTGCAGAACACCCCAAATCCCACCGAGCTGTCAGCAATCCCAGGGTGCCAGCTGTTTTCCTGTGGCATTTCCCAATCACTGAATCGTTCTCCCTCCCAGCATCCATTCCCACAGCCCGGGGAGGAACGGCATCTGGCTGGAAGTTTCTCGGGGTTCCACCTGGAGAAGCAACCAAATGGCTTTTACGGCTCTCCTCTCCTGCCCGGAATATTAAAGCGGGATTTGCCCAGTGGAGCCTGCAAAAGGGCAGGATGAAAACGCAGGTCCACATCTGTACTTTTATGAGCTGTCACCAGCTCAGACCATTTCTAAAAAATCCCGCATTTGTGCAGCTAAACTCTTGGAGAGAGGCAAGAAGAGGAAGCCTGGATAACCCAAAGGATTAATTTGCCGCGCTGCAGCACGGTGTGGGCACCCAGCACACAAATCACACAAAAATAACCCAGGGCCTGGCTCTCTGTCCATCTGCATCCCCCAAGCACAAATATTTGGGATGTCTCCTTTTGTCCCACCAAGGGCCATCGCATCCACCCTTCCCTACCCGCAGGCCGGCAGAGCTGGAGACAAAAGCCAGGAGCTGGCGAGCAGTTCTGCTCTCCTGGGCAAATCTGCAGGAAAGGGCATGTCGTCCAATTTGTTCGGGAAACAATAGCAATGTTTGACATGTCATCAGGATTGATGGAGCAGAAATTTACATGGGAGAATTCAGTTTTAAACAGCTCCATGGAGCTTCACTGGGTAATGGTTTAGACATTCATCATCCGCCAGACCCACTCAACGACTCCTTAAACTGCCGGAGATTAACTCTACTCACAGCAGCTTCAGGGAGCACGGCAGGAGGAGTCGGCAAGGGCTTACAGAGCCCTTTGAGGTGGCTCAGATCCCCCACGGAGCCCCTGGGACGGCAGCCCGCCCCCCAAAACTGTCAGGCAGGGATGAGCAGCTGGAAGCTGGTGGCAGGGGTGAGCGGAGCGCACTGGAATGATGATCAGGGCCGGCATTCCCTGCCTGGCTGAAGAGCCAAACCCTTCCCACCTTTCCCTCAGCACGGTGCTGCCGGAGCAGGTCCCAGCTCTGTTTGTTCTCCTTCGCCCTCTTTGTTTTCCCTCCCTCACATGCACAAAGCAGGAAATAAAAATTGATGGGGAACAAATTGCTTTGGCCAGGAGCTCTCTGCTTAAAAGAGTTGTGGCAGGAAAGCAATTACAGGACGTCAAAAAGCTGTCAGGCTACTGGAGTGACCAGGCAGAGCCTCGTCCCCGCCTGCTCCCCTGGCTTGCTCCAGCAAGATGCCTGTGGCTTGGGGAAGCAAACAGAAGGAGGATTCCCATCTTCCTAGGGTGGTTTTTTGTTGTTGTTTTCTAGGAAAGTGAGGCAGATGTAGTTGCTGCTTAGGGCTGACTGGGCAGCCACAGGCTGCTCAGGCCGTGGTACAGGAATTCCAGGGTGGGGAGCCATGCCCTGGCATCCTACTGATTTTCGGAACCACCAAAACCTTCATATATTAAGCAGGCAGCCATCCATCCAAACATCCCTTCCTCAAGGCAACCTCAGCTCCTAGAGGAATAACACCTAACTGCTGGTAGCCACTGGGATTGGGATCTGATTTGTGGTTTGGAGGAGACAAACGTGAAAGGCCGAGGGCTTCCATGAGATGCAATCACTGGGCTGCGAAAGCCAAACGGAAAACCAATGGAAAACCTACTTAAAGTTATTATGGAATGACTTTAGTCGGAAAACAGCTCTTTTTTTATCAGCACTGCCTGGCCCGGCTGTGCTCTCTCCCAGGCTTTTAGAGAGAGGCTGCCCGGTGGGAGGTGGCAATCAGGTGAGAGCAGAGCCGGTGGCTGGCCGGCACTGGAGCCCGGTGGCTCCAGTGATTAGCTGGGAAAGAGGGAGTGGGGAATCAAGGCAATGCCGGGCCACCACCGCCTCCCCAGCAGCTCCAAACCCTGCCCGGAGCCAGGCAGCTCAATCGGCGCTAATGACCCCAGAGGGCTGCGCTGAACCTGGCTACGGGGGAAAAATAGTCAATCAACCCCCCTGGGAATGGCAGAGCTTTTCCCCACCTCTTGTGCCAGCCACCAGGGAAAACAAGAGCCTTCCTGATTGTGTTTTATAACAGCAGCCCCTGCAACAGCAGCTCCACGCAGGCAAGGTTAACACTTGCGTGGGCAGCCGTGATTTAGCGGGCAGTGATTTACTGTAGCCAGGCTGCTGGAATGGCTGGAGACTGGGCTTTAAAACACCATGTGACAGAAGATGGCCCAAAAGTGAGGTTTTCCAGCATGGGTTTTCACTGGTAGCACCCAAGACCATTTAGACGCCCACAGGTTTCACTGGAGCTGGGAGCCCACTAATGAACCGCACTGATTTCATATTCTCCTGTTGTCCACCTAAATGGGAAGTGGCACAACTCAGCAATTAAATAACCCCACAACTGCCCGGCTTGACATCCGAATCACTTCGCTGTTGGGTCTCTAATGAATTTTACAGCCCAGCAAAATGGAAGAAATTAAGGTCAAAGTCTGGTGGAAGAAATATAAATTCTCAACGATCCCTAAAGTGTTTGTAAGAGCTCTGGGAAGCCGACCACGCCGCCCACCATCTGCAGCTGCACCTCACCCAGGTGAGAGGCTCAGCAGGAGTGGGGGGATAAAAACAAAGGAGGAAGGATGGGCTGAACAGGTCCTTGACATGAGATGGGCATGAACATGCTGCATCCCAGCCTGGAGAAAGGGAATTTGGCAAAACCCAACTGATTAGCACATCTAATGGCTCCCAAACTCCCAGTTCAGGTAAATGACCCTCCTGCTCACACACCAACCTCAGCACGTCAGCAGCACCAGGGGCAGCTCAAGGTCATCTGTCCAGGGGTGACACTGTCCGTGTCACAGTGTCACTCAGCCAAAGGCACCCCCTGGGTGCTGATTCCCATGGAAGCCGTTTGCTGGAGGAAACACAGCCTTGGATGCTTTGGGAGAGATGTGGGGGCTGAGGGCAGCTTTGAAAACAGATTAAAACCTCCGGAGTGTTGGATTTATAGGAACACTGGGGGGTGTAAAAGCATGAGGAGTCTGGGAGAGGATGTATCAAGGTGAAGACAGTGATGGCCCTAAAGGGACTGCTGAGAAGGAGGTGCGAGGCCAGGGTGTTCACATTGCAAAGAGCACCACCTTGGGAAAAATTCTCCCTTGAACTCCCAGTCACATCCCAGATCACCAGGCAAAGGCAGCAGCAAAGGGAAACCACCCAACCCCATCTCCGACTGGGAACAGTGGGAGGCATGGAGGGGAGGATCCTGCTGCCTGGCTTGTGCTTTGCAGGATGCAATTTCGACAGGAGCAGGGCTGCATTTGCTCCCTGATTTTCTTTTCCCTCTCACGGGCTGAATTGTTGGGGTTTTTCCCTTTTTTTTTTTTTTTTTTTTTTTTGGGTTGGGCAGGGGGAAGGGGGCCAAGCAGTGATTTTGTTTTGTTTTCCCACCTCTGTGCTCTTGCTGTGCATTTTTCCTGACAGCTCCATCAGGACAGGGAGCGGCTGCACAAGCTGCAATAAGTGTCTCTCTCTCTCCTCAGCGCTCCTCAGGCTGTCATGATTCCTATTCCACCCCATTTCAGTCTCACGGATTGATATTTAGATTAAAGAGATAAACACAGCCAAAGAGCACTGGGCCCTGACAGAAAGACGAGGACTTCAGATCTGTCAATCATGCCTGGTAACTCCCTCCTCCCCTTCCCTTTATTTACAGAGCTGACTTGATAAGAATATTTAACAGGAACAAGGAGTGCAGGCATATTTTTATACTTGTAAAAACCCAAGGAGCACGCAGGAAGAAGCCAAGCCATTCATGTTTAACTTTCCAGGCAATTTGGAATCATCTGCTTTGATTATTTAACTCTTTACTGTTTCGTGTATTTGCAGTTTTCCTCTCCTCTTGCAGATAAAGGATTCAATTTTCTTTTAAGCGCCGGGGAAATTGGAAGAGATTTTGTTCTGTTTAAGCACAGCTGGAGATGGAGCACTGGGGAGGGGGGGACTGAGAACAACAAGATCAATTAAGATGCTGACAGGGAGGGAGAGCTGTGTGGCCCACGGGCGGGGAGAAGGGCTAAAGAAGGGACAAAGGCCAGGCTTGGAGGACATCAGAAACGTCCAGCTGAGAGTTCTCCAGCCTCCATGAGCTGCTGCTGAGCCATGCTTTCATATTCCCACCAGCGCCCTCGGAATGCCCTCCTGCTTTCTCAGATCCTCTCTGCAGGCTCTGCAACATCCAGCTTGCCTCGGATATTTGGCTGGCAGTCCTCAGTTACCACCACCCTGTCCATTCCTCCTCTGCAGCAAGGACTTTCCAAGAGATTTTTCCATTCACATCAAGCAGGAGGAAAGGAGGAGGCTGGCCTGGGAGTCCTGCCAATGTTTCCCCATCCTGTACTTCCATAACCCATATGAGAAGGTAGAGGAGGTGCAAGTTACTCCTGAAGTAGGTGGGGCAGGTGACTCCCTGCAGAGCAGGACACAAACTCCACCCCCTGAGCAAAATGTAGAAGGTCAGTCAGTTGGAAAAGGTTGAGAAGCCCTGTGCTGTCCTCATGGTGGCATCCCTGCTGACCACCATGAGGTGATGGGCTGCACCAGTCCCTAATGCTGGGAGAGCACCACAGGTGCCACCCAAGGGACAGGGGATGGTTTATCCCACACTGGTTCCTCGTGGAAGAGAGCCTAGATGCCTTTTTATCCATCCATTGATTTGCAAGGTATTTCCCCACCACACTCCCTGCCTTCAGTGGCTGTGTCCTTTTTCCATGCAACCTTCCCAAAACCAGGAGCAGTGCAGGTTTTTTCCCTGGAGTTTGGTCCACAAGTCACCGTCACCATGTGAGAGAGAAACACAGCTCAGGGTGAGCCCCTCACCCACCAGCACCTCAGAGCTGCAGCCTCCACTACTGCCTTTCATCTCCAACTGCTTCTGCCCCCCTGCATTCATTTGTTCTCCAAGAAAAAGGGCAAAGAAAAGCTTCGGAGATCACCAAGAAACAACAGCCAACAAGATATTGGGGGATGGAGAGTGCCCTTGGCCAAAGGGATGGCAGGATGCAGGGTGGGGTGAGTCCTGAAGGGAGCCAGAAGAACCCCCAAAGGCTTGCAAAGCCTCATTCCACCCACATCAGGACTCGGAATGGGACAAACCCAGAGGGATGCAACTCTCTGGGCATCCCACAGTTGCTCTGGGATGGCTGCAAAGCAGCACGATGGGATGTGGGAGCGCCCTGATGGGACGTGGGAGCCCACAGACCATGGCATTCCCTGCCAAACTCAAAGGCTGATGGCTGATTGGGAAAGTGATTTAAATCCTAAATAGCTGTTTATTGATGTCTGCAACTCTCCTTGCCAGTGTGGGAAAAGTACATTATTACTTTCTTGTTGACTGGCGTTTACAGCTGGCTGGAAAGAAGGGGAAAGAAAATCAGGCCGGGATTGATTTTCCCATCCCCGACACGAGGCCAAAGAGAGATCGAAGCAGCAGAAGAAAACTGACAGCTGGGTGGTAAAGGAGAGGAACTTTGCCAACCAAATTAAAGGTTGATTTAATGAGGAGAGTAATGGAAGGTTAATTAGCACATTTACTTCATTAGGTTCTTACTAACAAGGCTTCTCCCGAGGAAGTGCAGCGGCAGGGAGTGGGAAGATGAGAATCCAGGTGAATGGATGTGCTGGGGATGGTGTTCAGGGAGGGGACAACCCATGGAGGGTAGGAGAAAGGGACTGCTCAGGAATGTGAATCCATATGTGTACATATACATTGAATGCACACACATACATAAGAACACACAGGCTAATGCATTTGCCAAAAACGCAGGGAGACCATCTCTTCACCTCTTCTGTCAAATAATCTGAAAATTTTAATCCAGATTTCACTAAAAAACCAGGGAAAGTAGCAGGGATTTTACACACAAGTCTGCCTTAGAGATTCAGGTTATCAAGCCCTGAGGGGACACGGTGCTTATTCTACCTGTCTTGCCACATATCACGAGATACAGAGAATCATTCCCGTGCTGAAATCGATGCCTGCTGGTTGAATCGGGCACCACAGTTCATCATCTGAGGTCTGCTGGAGATGCTCACACAGTTTCTGAGGGTCTCCAAAAGATAACTCTGGAAAGCCCACCAGCAGCTTGCCCAAAAGTATTGGGGGTGTGTGTGTATTTAAAGCTCTGAAAAGTCTCCACATCCATTTCAGACTCCTTGAGGGTGGTTGTCATGAGGAGAAACCCAGCCCCACCCCAGACCAGAGGGGTGTCCGGGCAAGGAGGACACCAAGGCAAGGCAGAGCAGATCACCTCACAGGGATTTGGGAGGAGGCTACCCCACGGAGAAGGAAGTCATTAACTCAGCAAGGATTTGGGACAAACAGCTACACAAACCATCCCAGAGAGGTGCTGATGTGGTTTCCAAAGCATGGCTTGTCTATCTGATCCACGCCTGACCCAGCTGGAGTCAGGAAGAGCTGGCAGGAAAGGATCAGGAAGAGCAGGGGCTAATGCCTGCTGGGAGATGCCTGTGTGTGGTTTGAAGGAGGGCAAGTGGGCGATTTGTTCCCTACAAGCCCCTCCATGCCTCCCTGTCCTCATCCCAGCCATTTTCCAGGGTGAGACAGCAGGAAGGGGGCTGGCAGCATCCCTCCTGCTCACTGCTGCTTGCCAGCCAGCTGATGGAGCCCACAGCCACTGATCCCAGTCTGTGCAGCCAAGCCAGACTGGGGCAAATAAAGCGGAGAGGAGGGATCACGGAGCTAGGATTACTTTCCACACTTCCCTGGAGAACCATTTTTCTCCAGACACTTCAAGGCAAATCAAATGCATTGTTGTGTTAAAAACAAGTTACTCCTGGCTTGTTTGGGCTTTAATGATTTTGGTTATCAGAGCTTTTCAGGAGGACTTTGCTGTGCAGATCTGTAGAGAACGAGGAGCTTAAGATCTCCTGCCCCTTAATTCCCGCCTCCTGCTGGGTCGTCTGAGGCCCCTTCCCCATTCTCCAGGTCCAGAAAATACATCAGCAACTGGAGCACAGCTTTTGGAGGGCCCTGGCAGCTGCTGGCAAAGCAGCAGTGTCCAAAGGCGTGTTTGCAGTGAGGTGGGACCCCAAGATGCCACGGGCTCAGTGTGAACACAGGCTGGCACCTTCCCTGAGCTTCCCAGGCAAGGGACAGGAGGGGATGCTGGGCTGAACTGCCCCCTCCTCTCCCTGCTGGAGGGAGCTCACAGGAAGCTGGGCTGGGTCTTGGTGACCTCAGAAGCAAGGCCATGTTTATGTAGCTTCTTCCACCCAAAAAAACTTCCCAGCTGGAAGCTCTCTCCTGCTCTCCCCCTGGCCAGATCACAGAAGAGCTCCTCAGGGGACTGCTTCCAAACCCTCCATGCCTGGGACAGGAAGGAGCAGAGACCTGGGCAATGATGTCTGATGCCAGAGCAGCATCAGTCCCCTTCACTGGGCAGAGTCCCCAGACCTCCCTTTCTTCTCGTGTCCCAGCTGAGGTGCTAAAGGAGGGCTTGTGAAGCAGTGGCACTACTCCCAGCTGCTGGCAATGAGGCAGCCTGGAGCAGGATGGAGAGCAACAGGCTTCTCCTGCCTCTCGACTAAGGATCTAAGGATCAGCAGATGTCCCTGCCCACAGCAGTGGAGCTGGAATTAGATGACCTTTAAGGTCCCTGCCAACCCCTCGCATTCTATGACTCTGATCATGGCTCCAGCTGGACACAGCCATTCATGCCCCCCAGCACGGTCCTTCCCCAGAGCTTCCTATCCCAGAGCCCCGAGCCAGAGCAGGCACCACACCTCACCACACCTCTCCAGGGTCCATCCTTCCATCCTGCTCCTGTTAGGAAAGCCAGCACCCATCCAAAGCCACTGGACACCAGGCAGGCAGTGGTGGGGGTGTCAGAGCCCCAGTTAATTCAGGGTGCAGTGTATGTTCTCACTGCCTCGTTCCTGGAAGGCATGAAGTTATACTGGCTGCCTGCTTGCTCAAGAAGTGTGAAATTCTCTCTCTGACCTTTTCTGTTATGTTATTAAAAGGCTTCATGGCCAGTTGTTTCAGAAAAAAAACCCCAGTATTTCAATATCTGCTGGTAGCTGGGGCAGAACTGGCCCATCTCTTCGGGATGAGCTCTGCTCGCCTCTTGCTCTGTTCCTGCTTCACAGAAGGTGTCTGCTGCTGTCTGGGACCTTTCCAGCCTGCCTTTTCCTGGCACGGCAGAGTCTGGGGCAGGCAAAAAATGAAGTTTGCATTGTGAGAAGTCTCTAACAACTGCAGAGCCCTGGACAGGCTGCTGGTCCTTCAGTCATCACGGACATGCAATGGACATGTAACTCCAAACAGCCACGATTTATGTGACCTGGAAGCTTTGCCTAGAGTAAGGAGCCCTTCACACTGGTCTCTGCAAAACCAGAGACCTCTGACCTAAGGGGCTTATCACATGTGTAAACAATCATGGAATCATTAAGGACTGGAAATGGCCTCTGAGATCATCGAGTTCAACCATGAACCCAGCACTGCCAAGCTCCCCATGCACCCACGACCCATATTTATGTGGTTTTTGAACATTTCCAAGGATGGTGACTCCACCAGTGCCCTGGGCAGCCTGTTCCAATGCCTGAGCACCATTTTCACTGAAGAAACTTTTCGTAATATCCAACGTAAACCTCCTCTGGCACTTGAGGCTGTTTCCTCTTGTCCCGTCGCTGGTTAACTGGGAGCAGAGCCCGACCCCACCTGGCTGCATCCTCCTGCCAGGGAGTTGTGGAGAGCCAGAAGGTCCCCCCTGAGCCTCCTCTTCTCCAGGCTGAGCCCCTTTCCCAGCTCTCTCAGCTTGTCCTCACATTCCAAAAGCATGGAGGCAGGAGAGAAGGCTGCCTTTGGGCACATTGTGGGCTCCCTGTACAGGGCAGGAGCTGTTTGCCATGGAGCCTGGACTCTCCAGATGTTCTTGTGCAAGCAAATGACCACCTGAGTCAAAACAACAAATGCCTTTTAGGCACAGAATTAAACAGATGGATAGATGGACAGAGAGATGGAGGGAATGCTAAGCAGAGAGCAAACAAAATCTTAGAGGGTGGACAAGGTTGTGCTGTGCCAGGGAGGCGGCTGAGGTTTCACCAGGAATCCAGGGATCTGAGCCCACTCATCCCTGGGCAAAAAGGGAAAGAGGCAGGGAGCAGAGGGCAGGCAGCAGCTCTGGGTCCCCGCTGTCTGCCTGCACTTGGGGTTGTTTTACAGTTGATTTATACGTGTAACAGGCAATGTTTCTCTGCTGCCACTGACATTAGGAGCTGAAATGCTGTAGAAACAAATGGCCATTTGTCACTGCAAATGAAGTCTACTTGCTCTTTCCTTTTGCCTTTCCCTCTCAGCTGGCCACACTGAGGGCAGCCTGGAGAGGGTGGCATTGAGGAGAGCCTTTCCCCTTCACACACAGCCCATCAGCCACGGCCAAGGTGGGATAGCCAGGATGCACTCACTGGAAGATGGGAAAACAGCCCAGGGGCTTTTGGGCTGCTGAGAGCAACTTCTCCTCCTTCCCCAGAACGCTGGGGGACCTCCCGGTGACCTCCCCTTGCCTCAGCTCCCGTGGTTTTAGCTGCTTGTCTCCCTGCTAGGAAGGTGCTGCAGGCACTGCTCTGTCCTGCCAGCTGTGCCTGGCCACCTCCAGCAGCAGCCAGCACAAAGCCTCCTGCCACCCTTCAGCAACTCACTCAGCCCACGCACTCCCCTCCTCATCCCTGCTCATCAATTTCCTTGACCCCACAAGCCATCTGATTTATCTTTAGCACCCTGAACCCCACTGTCTCTCCAAACTTGCACTTATTTGCACAAAGGAGCACAAGAAGAGGGGAGCCAACTAAACTCCCCTTCCATGAGGATGTCCTCCAGCAGCCATCAAAGAAGTGGGCATGCAATGTGGCTGGGCAGGCTTTCTCCAAAACCCCATCCCTAAAGCCCTATGAGTGAATAACCAAGAATATTCTCGAGCAAGCAGGAGAGAAGGAAGAAAAGGAGAGGAGGAATTTATTAGCAAGGAAAGCAGGATTTTTGTCTGCAGCACGTGGGACAGGTGGAGAGATGTGGCACGACCAGAGGGCTGCAGCTCAAAGGCAAGCGGCTGCAGCAGGAGGAGCTGGTACTTTATGAGGGTTGTTAAAAGTTTGGGATCAGCTGGGAGGGCAATTTGGATTTCAGTGCTAATTGCCTCCATTCTGATTTATCATAGAAGATTCAACTCCTGGCATGTTGTGCTCGCTCTGAAATGCTGGCATAGCTGGAAGTTGGGGAAAGAGGAGACACAGTAACAATCTCATTGTTTAGTGTCTGACGGCCTGACTAGCTAAACATCTGCTTGAAATATTAATAACTGTCAGATGGGAACAGCTCGGGGGCTCTATACAGTTTCACACCATCTGTTTGTAAAGTAAACACACTTACACACAGGCACATACACCCAACTCTTTTGTCCGGGCTTTTATCCTCTTGAGTTGGCATTCCTGCACACAAGGGAGACCAGGGGCTGTGTCTTGGGAGAGCAGAGGGACAAGGAGAGGGCAGCTGGAGCAAATTCATTGGAGAGGGAGCCAAGCAAACTCATTCATGACTAATGATAGTGGCAGTAACATGCCCGAAGTGTGGCAGGGGGTTTGGTGCTCCCTGCTGTGATATTCCCCATCCCAGAGGAGCTTTGATGCCTTTTCCAGTGGTATTTCAGCAAAGGGTTTTGCTGTGGCTCCTGCTGTGCCTCACACTGGCACTGACATCGCTCTCATGCACCAGGAAATGAGTCTTCTCCATAAGGATTCCAACCAACCCACAGAAGAGGAAACGAGCCCCATGGAAATGCCCTCTGCTGTCACCACCACCTCTGCCTGCCTCTGTTCTGCTGCCAGCCATGCAATACCATGCACTGCTGAACAGAGACATTCCCCTCCTTTTCCATCCTTTGCCCTTTTAATGGCGGGACCGCCTTCGGTTTGGTTGAGGAAGATGATGCTTCCAAAGAGGGCAGTGGGAAAAGCCACACCAGGGGCTTTTCATCTGCGGATGAAATGCAGTGCAGGACTCCCTCTGAATCCCAGAAACACATCTTCCAGAGAGCAGGAAAGGCCAAGACATCTGCTCCAAAAGCCCATGAGAAGTCCACACCCTGCCACCAGCATCTCCCAAAGCTCCCTTCCCAGGCTAGCCCTTGGTGAGGGACGCCACAGAGCCGACACACGTGCCAAGGACTTGGCAAAGGGAGCTGGGCTGCTCCTACTCACGTGGACCTGGAGGACGGTGGTGCCCACGGTGGTGTTCTCCAGGAGGCTGACGTTGTAGAGAGCCTTGCTGAACACGGGCCGGTTGTCGTTCTCGTTGATGAGGTTGATTTTCACCCGCGCGAAGCCGACATGGTCCGGGACGCTCTCGTTTGCGAAGAGCTGGGAGGGCAAGGGGAGGGTTGGAGGCGCTGGGAAGCTTGGGAGAGTCACCTGTCCTTCTCTAGTGGAGTAAACAAGGCTCTCCTCAGCTTCCTCACCAGCTGAGCCAGCTCAAGGCAAAGCACCGACAGAGCTGGAGCAGGAGGATGGGGAGGGCTTTGGCGCCTGATAGGTGCTCTTAAAACAAAGTTTTATGCTCTATAAAGCTTTTATGGCCCTGTTCTGCTTAAGCTCTTGCAGCTGAGCTTTTCGATGTTGGAAAGAGAAAGTGCAGAGCAAATCTCTTACCCACCTCCTTCTTTATTATAATTTCTTGGATTTTTTGGCTGTTTTGTAGTGCTCCACTGTTTCATAGTGGGGATTATGAGAGAACGGTTTGGGTTGGGAGGAACTTTTAAAGACCACCTAGTCCAACCTCCTGCCATGGGCAGGAATATCTTCCACTAGACAGGGCTGCTCAGAGCCCCATCCAACTTGACCCTGAGTTTCCAGCAATGGGACATCCATCTCTCTGGGTATCCTGTTACCATGTTTCACCACCCCCATGGAAAAAAAACTTCCTTACACCTAATTAAAATCAACCATCACAAGCCCCCCCTTGTCCTATTACAACAGGCCTTGCTGAAAAGTTTGTTCCATTTTTCTCCTAGGCCCTCTTCAAGTACTGGATAAGAGAGTGGAAGATGTTTAATCGTTGGAAAAACCCTTTTTCTGACCCAGAGACGGGGCTCCTGAGAGGTGTTTTAAAAGATTTTATTCCGTTTTCAGTCTCATGAGAAGGGTGAGACAGTACAGATGTTACAATTCACGCCATCAAAATCAGAAGCCAAACTATTTCCTAATTACAGGACATTATAAGTGTTTTTTGGCCTATCAGCTTTTGCCACACTATGCTGCTAATGCTTCTAAGCCAAAATACCCCACGTGGGTCTCACTACAATACATCTTTCGTATTTCTCATTCTCCAAAGTGTCTGGTCTGTTTGCAAGGCCATCATTTGAAACTTGTTTCCAGTTCAATTTCTCTCTCAACAATGTCTCCTCTATTCCATGGCCTTTCTAAGTCAGCATACTTTATCTCAGAGTTTGCATACAAATGCACAAGACTCCGTGAGCCTTCTGTCAGGCTTCGAGAATTCCCTACAAACCCATTTCCCACATTTAATGGCCACCTTAGGCTGTGCTGAAAGCTGTGGCTGAACCACGGAGGCCAGGGGCGCAGCCTTACCGAGAACTCGTAGCGAGGGATGGTCTCGAAGTCCAGCGGCACGGCCACGCGGACACGGATGTCCGCCTTCCCCTGGATGGAGGTCGGCGAGATGATGAAGTGGTTGGAGTTGTTGCCCACCAGGTAAACCTCAAACACGCTGTTGGGTCCCTGAAAGAGCAAGGTTGGCTTTTTATTTACATAATCCACGTGCACGTGAGAGGAGTGGGAATGCACCCCTGCGGTGACGCCGCGCGGCACACAGAGCTTGGAAAGGCCCTTTTGCCAGCTGAAGGGTCACACACCACACAGGGTGTCCCGCCCTGGGATTTCACTGCCTCAGGCTGGGGGCACAGCATGGGTGCCTCTCCCATGCAGAAGGGTTTTTTCCAGTAAGGCAGCGCAAACTGGGAACTGGACAAACTCCTCCTCTCCCAAGACCCGGCCAGCAAAGCAGCAAGGCCGCCAACACACCGATGCTTTCGGAGCCTTGCCCAGCAGAGCACATGAAAAGCAAGCCCAGAAGCTGCCAGAGATGAATTTCCAATTTTCCCTGAATGACCTCCCTCCTATCAGAAAAAGTGGCCAATTAAATGCACGAAGGGGCACTAATAGCAAAAGCTGCCTAAGTGTGACCGGTGAGAGCGGGTAACATGAGCAGAATCTCTGCCTTGCCCTTCTCCTTGAACACCTCCATGCAATCTGTGGAGATGAGGGAACATGGAGCACCTCCCAGTGGAGCCCCACAGCAGGAGCAAGCTCCGAGGACACCCACAGAACCACACCCAGTGCTTCAGGAGCCCAGCAGTGCTCTGCTGGTGGACAGTGGGAGCAGCTCAGGGTAGACTGGAACATTCCAGGAGCTGTTTTAGCGCCAAACAAGGAAGTAAGGGATGCTCCTGACACCCCAGACACACCCCTGGGAGGGAGGGAGCAGAAGATATGGAGAATGGCAGAAGGAAGCATTCCTTCCCAAGCTGTTCTGTCCCCTATCCTCAGCACGTCCATTTACAACAAATGACCATTTCCCACCAGTGACAAAAAGCTTCTTCATGGAGGAATTTCTGCCCATCTCTGCTGACGGGCCCTCAGGATCTCTCCCAGGTCCTGCACCCTCCCTGCAGCACATGAGAGCACCTTCTGTGGCAGCGAGATGTGAGGGACTTTCTTGGAAGCCAGAGAAGAGTGAGTTTGTTGGGGGCACGAGATAAAAGTTGAAACATCAAAAGAAATCCGAGTATTTGCAGGAAGAGAGCCAGGTAGATTAATTCCCCTCTAGCTGGGGAAGGAGATCAGCTCCAGATACCCACTATCCCTAATTAGCAGCCCCTCGAGTGCCTCAGTCTCCCCATGTGAGGTCTGGAGAAGGGGGAAACAGCTGCCTCTGGGGGAGGGCTGCTGCGAGTTGCCATTTATATATTTATTCAGCTATTTATTTTTTTGCCTCGGCCCCCATGCTGCTTTCCTTGCTCCTGGTTCCCGGAGCTCACGAGCCCCCTGCGGATGCCTGAAAGCAAATCTGAATATTCAAATTGTTATCAGCTGCCCAGCAGAAGGGCCTGGCTAAGCCCGGCTCACAGCGAGGACCCCCCACTCCAGAGGAAGCCACAGGGAGCTGCTTACATTTCCCTCACCCCTTCCTGCCTGCTCCTGCCACCCAGAGCAAACAACGGATTTGAAACGTGGTTGGGAAGAGGAAAAACAAGCGCTGCATCCCCGGGCTCTCAAAGGTCCTGGCGTGCAGCGATGACAGCCAAGCACCATCAGCTCCTCGCAGTGAGGATGAGGATGTTATCAGTGACCTGCTTCATGTGCTCATTCCCCTCTCCACCCCCTGACCTCCCAGCTCCTGCATGGCTCCAGTTTTTCCCCACCACTGCAAACAAACCCAGTCCTCTGCCTTCCTTTAGAGCCACAAATTGAGGAGCAGCCTGCCAAAGCTCAGCAACCCTACAACAATAAACCTGTCTCCTTCTGAAACAAATTGACCCATAAAAAAAAAGGTTTTGGAGGGAAGTTTGCTATTGCCCAACACCAGGATGCAGCCACACGTTTTCCAGCTCCTCTCATCCCATGCCAGCACTCGGGGCTTGCCCTTGCTGTGGCTCAAAGCTGCTGCTCACTGCCTCCTTCCCGGCAATCAAATCTCTCAGCCACTACCACAACTGAGGGGAATTTCATGTTAATTCAGCTAAAAGACAACTGGAGCTGCAGTTGGGCACAATTACAGCTTTGTTCTCCGTGCGCGTGTTCCTCGGAGCATGTAATCGGAGCTGCGCCGTGGCCCCGCTGCCACTTCCACCTCACACCCATCCCCTGCTTCCAAAACAGCCACCACTGGCTGATCACACCGTGGTTCTTGGACAATCTGTGACAGGCCTGGTTGCCAGCCTGATATCCCTCTGAAATTCCAGGGGGAGAACCCTGGGCACAGGTGGGACCTGTTGCATTTTATCTTTTTATCTAAAATTCTCAGTGACCAAGGTTCCAACAGGGACCCTGGCAGGCAAGGGCAGAAGCTCAGGTGTGGGGGTGTGAGGTGCCAGTAGGTGGGTACAGCTGTCACCCCAGAGGTCTGAAGCTTCAGGTGGAACCTGTTTATGCACCTGCTGTGAATCAGGGACAAAAATCTGCTCTCCCAGCTTGCAATCCCCACTGAGGTGGCAGAGTTCACCAAGAATCAGGAAACCCTTTCTCCCATCAAGAGGCTGGGGCAGCCACATCAGCTGTTTCAGCTGGGACTGAGGATGGATCATCATTTTATTGCTGCTTTTTCACTCACTATCACCTGCTGTCTTCATCCATCACTGATGCTCCCACCCAGCCCCTTCCTCGTGGCAGCACACCCAGAAATGCTTCAGGAATTTTTTTCACCTTCCAGCAGTCACAGTGAATATTTAGCATAACTTACCAATGGCTACACAAGGAAACAAAGTTAAAAAAAAAAAATAATCCAGGTCTCTAGACAAGCAGAAAACCCTTCCTCGACCACACCATTCCCTGAGCCTGGGTAGGTTGATCTCCTGTGATCATTTTCAGCACAAAGTGAACTAGACCCAGGGAAAAGCACCCTGGGAATCCTTGGTTTTGTCCTTTCCAGGCTGCCTCAGTACAAATCTGCCTTTGGGTCCCTGAGTGCAATTTGCTTCTCCAAAATGGAGAGCCCTGCCTTCCTGAGGCACAAAATCCAGTGCAACTCCAGCTTTCCCTTCAGTCACTTTCTAGGCACTCTCTGGGCTATTACCTACAACAAGCTACGGAGGATTTAATATTCCTCACTCTGGGAAGTTTACAAAGAAAGGAAAGAGCTGAGAGTTCCGTAGTGGACGTGGAGGAAGAGGAAAGAAGTTGGGGTTTTTTTGAAAGCAACTAGTCCCTTTTGTAGGGCTTGGATAACTTAGGCCTGGCTCTAGTGAGTCAGACAGAAATGGTACTTAATCCCTCCTCTGAAAACACACGGCATGAAGGGGGTTATTCCCTGCATCCATTTCAAAGCATTTAACTTGGAATAGCCTCTCTGGGTGTTGCCTGCCTCTCTCCCACTGCCCAGCCAGCTTGGGATCCCAGCACTCCGCTCCCACCCGGTGCCATTAACCCTTTTGAGGGCTCACTGGGCACTGGTGCTTGTCCCCTGCATCCCCAAGGAACACACTGGGCTGGCGGGCAATGCAGGATGCCTGGAGCAAAATGCTCCCCAGCCCCTCTGATCCTCCTTCCCACGCTAGCAGCCCTATTCTCCCATCTTTTTGTCCATCCTAAGCGTCAGTCCTTGTCCGCTCCCTCCCTCCTGGAGGAGTTTTCTCCTTCCCCTGCTCTCCCCAGGTTATCTGCTGAATTCCACACACGCCTGCACAGACGGGATCAATCCGAGGCTGCCTCGCCTTCAGCTTATCTCTGCTCCAAATGATTGATTTTCCCTCTTTAAGGGTAATTTGCTGGTGAATTCCATGTATTGCAAAAACCCCTGTGAAATCTAATTCAGCCCGACTGGCAGCTGGCAGTTTTGGGAGAGAATACTCATGTGCCATCAATTCCCCTTTACAGTTTCTTGCCATGTAGATCATATTTATAGTGCTTGTGCCTGTCATATGCATATATATGCTCTGGATGAATCATATATTGCCACCTGCACACGCATGGGCACACAGAATATCCTGGTGGGGGTCTCTGGTGGAGCTCTGTGCAACCAAGAAAGCGTATTCCCATGGCCCAGATTTTCCCTTGTTTTAAATTCCCCATTTTACCTTCCTCGATATGCTTATGTTAGAGAATTGTTTCAAAATGATTTTGAAATGTCAGGCCGTGATAGTGGTGCTTCAGACAGCTTCTGCCCTTTTCTTCCTCTTCACTCAACCGCGTCGAGGAAAATCAAGTGGAAGCCACGATGGGAGAGCTGGTTTCCCTGGCATGCCCTGGCAGAGGAGGCTGCTGCCTCCCTGAACAGCCATCCATGGATCTCGGAGCCAGAGGAAATGAGGGATGCCCCAAAGGATGCTCTGCTCCTTTTCTTGGATGGCCAAGCCCTTTCCAGGTACAGAACACCAGCATATCCAAAAAGGACATCCATGTCCCCCAAACCAGCCAGCCCAGCAGCAGATGAGCCCTCTGAATTAACATCAACCTGTACCACAGCTCAGGGCTCTTGTTCTCAACCTGGAAACAAACCTTGCTGTAAAAGCAGGTAAGTTGATGCTTTAGTCTTCTGCCTCACACGCAGGATTTATTCCCCACTGCTGAACCACCAGAATGTGAATGAGAGGAGAACCCAGCCACAGCCTGGGGGTGTCCAGTGGAGTATAGGCTCAGTCTAAACACTGGGAAACCTCAATGGGTTTTCATAAACAGCTCTTGAATGGCTTGGGAAAGCTGTTCAAGGGTCAGCTCTCTATCTGGCAGGGAGAGAAACTCAGCTGCACAGCAATTAATGCGTTTTTCTTGGCTCATAGAGCCCCAGAATGGTTTGGGTTGGAAGGGATCATAAAGATCAGCTCATTCCAACCCCATGCCCTGGGCAGGGACACCTTCCACAGGACAGGTCGCTCAAGAAGGCCAGATCAAGAAAATCCTGTGCAAAACCTGTGTACTGATTTCTCTTTCAGTAAGTCCTGGAGAATTCAAAAGGAAAACCAGCGCACCTGGTTGAACACCTCTTGGTTGCATCCCAAATCCACGTGTGGGGCCACCTCAGCTCAACTCCCTCTCGAGGAGCTCCCCATCCCACCTTGCAGCCCCAGCCAGCTCCCCCTGGAGCAAGACCATGGCCACGTTTGGGGAGTGAAAGCTGGGAGTTTGCAGGGGCTGGACTCTGAGGAAGGGCTTCTCCTTGGAGACACTCGCCTGGGAACCTCGTCTGAGAGGTTAATGCCAGCTGAGCTGCAGAAAGGCACTTACAGCACAGAGGGAAATCCAAGCATAGGCTTTCAAGTGTGGTCTTGTGTGCCTCAGAAATGCATTTTTAAGTGCTTTGCTGAATCGTTTAATCTGACTCCTTCCAAAAGCCATCATTTCAGTTTGTGCAAAACACACCAGAAGAAAGAAAGGGCAAAAACCCCACAGTTAAAGAAACAGGCTGTGTGGGCCTGGTTTTGAAAAGCCTTGTTTAACAGCCTTGGCAGCCCACAGGGTGTGTGCTAAAGGCCAGACCCATGTGACAGCCCTTTCCCCAGATCCACAAAGGCACAATGACAGGAAGGCTCCCCAAAACCACCCAGACCCCTGGGCACGGGGCAAAGCCCAGGTGTGGACTGCTCCCTCGCTGCAGGATCTCAAGCTGGAGGGCGAAAGCAGCAGTGCCTGGATTTTCTGGAGGGGCCAGAACCAGGCTGGGTGGCCTGGCTCAGGAAATAAGCCAATCTGCCAAGGGACCCTCCCAGGACTTTGTGACATAAGTTGGGAGGCAGGAGACACACTCAAGCAACATGATCTTCCCAAAGACTCCAGTTTTGATTTCTTGTGTCTCAACCCATCTGCTGTCATTTATTTCTCTCTCTGCTTTCCCTGGAGATGTGTATAATTCTCTTCTTGTTTCCCTCAGCCCCTTACACAAACGAGTCGTGTCATCTCCAGCATGAAGCCAGCGCTGCCAGAACAGCTTCTGTCAGCCACGTCCTCAGTCACATCCCTGCCTGAAGGCCTCGGTCCCTGCCAACACATCCCTGCACCCCTGCATCCATGGAGAGACGAGGGAGCCCGGTGCCACCTCAGCTACCTCAAATCCAGATGGTTTGTAAAACCCTCACAGCCCTCACGGGGCACTCGAGCATCCAAAACATCGCTGTCAGGCAACTATCTAACCTTTCTGTAGTTTCTTTCACTGAAAGTTGGTGGGTCTTCAGAGTTCTACTAATACTTCTCTGGGAAGCAGTGCTGGCTGCAGGTGCAGTCCTACTTCTATCTCACACACATCTTTTTCACCAGCTGGGAATCTTCTCCCATTTTTTTTCCCCCCAGAGCGCTACCTTTACAGTTAACCCAGTTGCAACCATCCATGAGAGGAAATAAGGAAGATCCATCACAGGATAATGCAGAAAAAAAAGTAACCAATTGCTTATAACTTTCCTCCCTCCAGATATTCCAAGAATCAGCTCTCCTCTGCTTCTTATCAGTGAAAATAATGCCACGGTCAAAGCAATCCGTGCTAATATGATGGTCTCTGAAGACGTGTACAGTAAAACTCCTTCAGACTCCCTTAGCACAAGAGATCCTCTCTCAGCAGTTTTAAAAATCTCAGCCAACTCTTTTGGGGAAATCTCAGGAAGTTAAAGAAATACATCAAAAGAACGGCATCTATTTTTTGCTGGTGCGATGGGGAAGGCAAGGCTATTTTTTATTCTCCCATTTTAAAATTAGCAAGGCTGAAAAGTGAATTCTTGAATGGGAGTCACTCCACTAAAATGAGCGTTTAACCAGAAATAATGATAGATCCTTCATCCTGGTGGCACAAACAGAAGTGTTACAATGCCCTTCAAGAATGGATCTGCTGACATCTCTCAGCAAGCACGACGGCAGCTCTATTCAGAAAATATCCTGAGCATCTGTCATATCCATATCTTTATTAGCAATTGACATTTTCAAGAAAAAACACTCTCTTTATCTGCCTAATAGCTCATCTGCACCTCTTCAGGCTGAACTCATAACTCCTGGACGGTGACATCATGTCACCGGTGGGTTATTAGTTCTGTGTCATAATCACTTCAGATGGGAAAAAAAGGGATTTCTGGAGGGCTTGACGAGACGGGGTGAACTCCACCTGGGGCTGGGAAATAGCAAATCCATCCTCTCAGCCAGAAAAGGCAACTTAAAAGATGCACATTTTAGCTGACCCACCAGGATTTTAGGGGTTGGGAGGGCTGTTTTTGTTCCCATCACTTGAAGCATCCGGAAAACACCCTGATGATGTTTTGGTGTGATGCTGGATGGAGCTCTGAGCCACCTGGTCTAGTGGAAGCCGTCCCTGCCCGTGGCAGGGGGGTTGCAACAAGATGATCTTTCAGGTCCCTTCCAACCCAACCCATTCTACGACGCCATTTATTCTGACAAACCCTCTCCCCTCATCCCCTGCCCAGCCTGAAGAAGAATGGGAAGAGCAGGAGCCTGCAGGCAGAGCCTTTCCAAGCGATTTTGGGCAGCTCACCATGAGGTGTCAGCACTGGTTTGGAGCAGACACTCGGCAGCGTGGCGGGGCTGGGGGGGACCAGCACACAGGAGCAGCCAGACGTGAACTGCACAAGTCAAATAATCAGAGTAATTGAAGGCTGGGAGCCCAAGGCTGGAAAACAGGCTGCAATCCCAAACACGGCACAGATCGGCGCATGACAAACAGCAGCTCCATTGACACGTGGGAGGAACAAGCCCCCAATGCTCCCGGCTTGTTTGCAGTGATGAACTTGTATCCCAGTCCTCCCCACCCGGAGGGGCTTCTCCTGCCTCCTCCCTGACAGAGAGCTTGGGGCTCCTGTCTTCCCTGTCCCTGGCAGGTCCCCCCTGGAGCCCTGGAAGGAATTTTCCTTCCTCCTTTGCTAAACCAGACTGGCAAAGCACGAGAGCCCTCAAAAGCAGGCGGGGATCAGCCTCCCAGACAATCCTGTTTTCTGGCTCTCAGGGGTCGTGCAATCCTGACTGCATCAGTGCCTGCACACTGGGGAAGGAAACTGGACTTGGGGTACACAGCAAAGAGAGCAATGGCAGCAGTGAGAGCTGAAAAAGGGGATGTTGGGACAGAGGCGTGCATTTCATCACAGGTACCTTGGTGACTTCTCCCCTGCCCACCCCGAAACCAAACCGGCGCTACCCCGCAAAGGAGGGAGAGGATACCTCACCTCATCCTTGTCCTGCACCTGGATGAAGAGGGGAAGGGCAAAGCCCACCTGGGCCAGCTCTGGGATGGCCACGCTGTACTCGGAGCTGTTGAACTCGGGCGCGTTGTCGTTGACGTCGATGACCAGGATGTTGAAGGTGGTGGTGACGCTGGCGTTGGAGGGAGTGCGGTCATCGTTCAGCTCCGTCCCCTGCACGGACAGAAAACAGGGCAGCCTTTGTTCTCCAGAAAGAATGAATGTAAGGAAAGTGTGCATGGTGTGGTGAAAGACTCTTACAGCTTTCTCTTCCTCCGCTTTTCCACAGAAGGATGCCCAATTGGTTCTGCCATTATTCCATTAACACATGGAGATGTTGGCCCAACTCTCCCATCACTCATGCTTTGGTCCCACAACACTCTCAAAAACTTTCCCAGGGGTTTAACATTTCCCTTAGGATGGCTGTGGCCAAGCTCTTCCTTGCCCCTGTCATGCAACAGGTTGGCAGGGTCCAGAGTCACACAGGAACAAGTAGGAGATTTCCCTGCCTCAAGCATTTAAACAGGAAAAAATGTCCCTTGTGAGATGTAGGGGACAGTCCACAAAATAAGCAAAGGCTCAACGGGGCAAAGAGTACTCCTGCTCTCTCCTCTGCCATCCCTGATGTGGGACTGGGAGCTGACAGTGAACCACACAGTGTGCTGAACAACACAGGGATGGAAAACTAGGGCACCAAAAGAAGACAGACCTTAAAATAGGTTTGGGCAACACATGTCTAAATACAGAGCTGAGTCATGAGTCCGCATCGCACCTCTGTCTCAAGAAGGACTTTAATTCCGCCTTCCCAAAAGGAGAGAGTGCAGATTTTAATGCCAGAGAAGCAAGACTCATGAAACAGCCTTTCCAAGCTGAGTCCCTCCAGTTGTCCTTTGGATAATCTTGCTTTGCTGTGGGCATGGAAAAGCAACGCTATCACGACCCACACGGCTCATTGCTATTCACTGCTTCTGCACACAACAGCAGAACAGGCTGATCCCAGCGAGGAGCAACCCAGCTGTATTTTCACTGTGTGCTCCAGGATGAGAGCAGCAGAGAACATTTTGGGTCCTGGGGATTGCGGGACGCAGAGAGAGCTGGCATTCACGGGAGGATGTGAAGTTTGTGGGGAGAGGACGTGGAAATCTATCAGATCAACAGAACGTGGTTGGAACTCCATTGTCATGCAGGGAGGAAAGCGGGCAAGTTTTCAGGCTCACAAACCTTTCCAAGACTAACCAGATATTTTTGTCCCTATCAAAACCAGACAATCCCTCCCTCTCTTGATTTTTGAAACTGTAAAAGCCTGAATGAAAAGATACCAGGGATGGGTGAGGATCTCTTCCTCACACACCAAGCCCCACAGTATGAACATGTCTGGGACCTAGAGGGGTGATTTCTTGTCTCTCTGCCCTCCTCCAAGGAAGCATCACACACTTGCCAAAACAAGAAGGCGATGTGCTGGCTGCCTCCCTCCCAATCAATGACCCTTCCTACGCTGCTGATTTTTCCCCACCCCAGCCCAGCAGAATCTATACTTCTAAATGTGTTTCCAACCAGCTGCCCAGCTTGGTATTGATTTTAATTACAGGGCTGTGAGCAGAGCCACGGAGTCCCTCTCAGGTGGGGCTGGTGGGGCTGGAAAGCCACGCTCCAGTGCCTTTTCTTGACAAGGCAACTTCCAGCATCACTCCCTCCCCGTGCTAGGCAGGCACAGATGGTGCCCTGCTCCACCACTGCCTGCTGACAAGACAAAATGTCACGTTTATCCAGGGTTTTGGTGAGGAAAAAGAGGGAAAACAGGCAAAAGTAGGCACAGTTCAGGTGCCTGAGTATGTGCCTGGTGCTATATGCAACCCTGGGGTATCTGCACGCTGCCAGCAGACACAGCCACAGGCAGGACAGCAAAAATACCCTCATACATCCATATTGAGTGGATCATGCTTTGGGCCACCAGACAGGTGTGTTTAACATCTCCCTTGGTCAGCACATCATGGCTCCCCATGCCCATGAGAACAACACATCCCAGGTTTGCAGTGCTGCCTGGAAGGGCGTGTCCCCAGGCAGGATGTCCTCCCCACCCTGCTCTGTCCATGATATTCCTGGCTGGAGCAGGTCTCACCTTCACTGTCAGGATGAATCCAGAGCTGTAGAAGGGATTTTCCCGGTCCAGGGGCCCATTCAGGGTTAAGGCTCCGCTGATGTAGTCCAGTGCAAAGATGCTGTTGGTGTTACCTGAGAAAAGCAACAGGAATGTGATCCCAAAAAGTCCTGGAGGCAACAGGGAGGGAAGCAAGAGGGCACGAGCTCCAAACAGTGGGTTCTAGGAATGTGGCACACCATTCCAGTGTGCTTTAAAATGTCATGGCTGTAACACTCCTCTCCTCCTCTCACACGTCCCAGCTTAGGGCTCAAAATGGGGCTCTCCTTCCATAGCCAAAAGCTGCCAATGCTGGAGGCAGCTGAAGAATTTCAAAGGGTTTTAGTTATTAAAATTTGCAACAGCAAAGCTGAAAGGAGGACCAAATCCAGCTGCTCCCCTCTGAGTGACCACCTGCATTTGCAAGGTACTGTGTTCCTGGGGTGGGCATGGCCTCTCTCCTAAAATACAGGAGTTAAGGGACATCAGTCCAGGATAATCACAGGGAGGCACAGATGGAGCAAGCTCACGGGGAATTCTCCACATAACAGGCTGTGGTTTAGCTGTAGGGCCTCTTGACAGAGGGTGCTGAGGGGGATACAAGTCCACATGTATTCAAGGAGAGGCTGCAGAGCTTAAAGAAAGAAAAAAAAAATTCTATCAAGTAATACAGAAGTCACACAGCTCAGGAATTTCTTAGCTGGATGTATTTGAAGCCAGTGAAAGTATCAGCAAAATAGTGTAGGCACTTGCCCTGCTTTTATGCTCTGTGTTGACCCCGTGCAGCTGCCTGGTTTTCCTCTACTGGAGCCAAATTTGGCCACTGTGCCTGTCCCTACATGCAAGCAACCACCAAGGATGTCATGGAGCACTGGGCTGGCTCCAAAGACCAACACGCCCCATGCCATGCCGTGCCATGCCATGCCATTCCCAGCTTGGATCCTCCTCTGGAATTAGACACCCAGCGAGGATTAGGACAAGACGCTCGGATGTCACGGCCAGCAGATACGAAAAGGACAATGTCCTGCTTGGGAATGTGCTTGTGACAGCCCCAGGTGCTCTCCCTGTGTGCCAGACAAAAGCCAACAGTTGGTGTGTGGAGCCTGGGACACCTGACACCAGCCTGACACAAAAGCAGAGCAGGCTGATGAATTAGTGATGACCAAGGAGGTTACATCCAGGCATATGGTCACCCACACAGCTCCCCTCAGCATCTCCAGGCATGCAGAAACCCCTGAACCAGATGCAGACGGGAGCCAGGAAACCCTGCAGGTACATTCCAGTCATCCCAGTCCAAAGGAAGTAAAAAATAAATCCTGTCTTCTCAATACGTCTCAGCACGGACGAAACACACACAGCATTTGTCATTTCCCTGGAAGGGAGCTGCAAGACAGATCTGCTGCCACGGAAAGTTGTTTCCCATCACTGAGCATCCACCTTGTTCCCTTCCAACCTCTGTTTGATCACAGCTGCACCTTTCTCGGGATGGCCAAAGCCTCCAGGTCCAGCCACCCCCTCTCTCAGCCCCCTACCTGGCCTCTCCTCTGTCTCCCAGAGCCCAAAGTGCCTCGACACCTTTGTCCCCATTACTGAGCCATTCCATCTTCCTCCTGGACCAAATTCCTCCCATTCCTGTCCTTGCTCCTCTCTCCATCCGAAATGCCCCACTGACCACTCGCCAGCTTAATGAGCTGATGCCAGGCCACTTAAAATACTAGCAGTGGCCTTGAGGGTTTTTTTCCTAATCCTGTGCTGCTGTACATGAAGATCTCTAGTCTCCTCCCTCGGACAATTCCCCTCTTTCCCTCTTGACTTCCCACTTTGGTGCTGTAATTTATGGCTGACTCCTTAGGAAGCTCCTTCCGATCCCAGCTTTGAAGGACGTCCCTCGAGATGGATTGGACTGTGCTGCCAGGCATTTCAATGCTCCAGGACACCAGGTTGCCATGGTAATATTTATGCCTTGGGGTCACCTCCCCTTAATATGAAGTGTAATAAAATGTGGGAACAATGGAATGCAGTGGAGTTAGGTCAATAGGGCAGGAATTTGACTAAACACAGCACTGTGTTCCATCTCCTAAAAATGGTTATGCACTTCATATTTGACCACAGTCACTTTTTGAAGGATGGGTAACTAAACTGGGGACTCAAAGGCCTCCCAGGCTGCACTTCAGAGGCTTTTCTCTAGCTCAGCCTCCCCAACACCATCAGATACTCATCCCACTATGCCCACTGGGGCTTCCTTTCTATCAGCAGAGAATTCCTGGCTTTGCAAATTTAGGGAAAGTTAGGGAAAGAGATGTCTCCAATATGTCTCCAACCACCACCTCCTCACTGCTCTGACCAGTGATCCCTGCTGAAGCACTCACACTGCTGAACAATGCCCGTTTCCTGAGGCATTTCCCTTGCCAAAATCTCTCTGATCATCTTCACCTGCCTTTGCTTTCCTGAGAACAAGGGGAAAAAATGAGGTGGGGGGAAATTAGCCAATTTTGTCCTTCCTTTCCCTGGAGAGACCAGAGGTGTGGGCCTGATATTTCTGGGTCTGAGAGATTTTAGCCTGCTAGCAGCTGCTAACTTTTTCCCAAGGAAAAAATTTCTCAACAAAGCTTTTTCTCAAAACAGTCTCGGCAAACAACTATCCTTTCTTAAAACAATCTTTCTCCAGGTGGTGTTTTGCTGTTTCTCTAGTTTAACCAGTGGGATTAGAGAGTGTTGTTCCTATTCACCAGTCATGTTAAGTCTGTATCGGAACACCTTATAAAAGGTAGTAAAAATTAGACAATAAAGCTTTTTCTATGCTCTTTGCCTTCTGAAATATTTAGAGTCTCTCATCCTTCTTTTGTGTCCTACAACAACAAGAAGTACACGCAGGGATGTGGCAGAAATTAAAGGATGGGAAAGGAAAGGCTGAGCAGCAAAATGGGGGGCAGAGAGAAGGAAAACAAGGCATAAAATGTTTTAAATATCAGAAAGACAGAGGGAAAGGGGAGAATGACAACAAGAAAAAAAAAATTGAGAACTTTGGGACAGCAGTATGAATCCACTTCTGGCAGACTTGTTGCTCCCACCTGGCGAGGAGCAGGCTTGTTCAGGACCTATAAACCCAGCTTTTTGTTACGACACAGGTCAAGAAGAAGGAGAAGTTTCCCATCCATCTGTCTGTGTGCAGGTACAGGGACAGCAGCAGCTCCTGCACACGCTGCAGCCAGGCAGGGGCCTGGGAATACAGGCACTGATGGGATGCTGGGTTGGGAGCACTGGGATGGATCACAGGAGCCCATTCAGAGTGTTTTTCCAAGCTCATTGAAGAACGGATGGTGGCATAGGCATCATTTTAGAGAAACACTGCTATAACGAGGGGTTTTATAGATGAGAGCCATAATGTTTAATTGCCTTCAGCCAAGCTCTCAGTTTAAAAAGGCTGTTAAAAGTACTGGCTCAAACCCAGAGAAAAGGGAGGGGGGAAGAAAAAGGGGAAAAAAAGGGGGGGAAAAACCCCACATCACATCTCCTCCTTCCTCCCTATCCCTTTAGCCTTCGAGCACTGTTCAAATCCCTGGGAGGGAGAGATGCAACTACTGCCCTGCTCTAGTGAAGAGCAGCTACCTGTCAGTCAGGGCAAGCCGTTTTCCCAGGGCAGGATAATTTTCCCACCCCCCTCTACAGGAAGGGCTGCTCACGTCGGGAAGCTGCCGCTGAGCTTGGAGCGGGTGACTTTCATGAGATGTGAAAGGGGAACCCATCACACACACCTTGCTCCGGATAATTTATTAATCAAAATGTGCTCCGTCAGGGCTCCTCGGCACCAAAATAGATGCTGTTGGACGTGGTTCATGGAGTCAGCAACAGACACAGTTATTAGCGTATAAATAGTCCATCAGCTGCCGTGAGCACCTCGCTGCTCTTCACCTTGAGTTTCTGCCCCCAGCCCGCGGGCAGGGAAGCACTGCCAGGGCTGGGACCTTGCCCCGTGCTTGAACTCAAAGGCAACAAGTCATTTCCAAAGGAAAACAGGTTATTACAACCTGAGCTTTCCGGGAATTTGAGGTGCTATATAAAACCAGTGCTCCCTTCTCCTGCTCAGGACTTTGGTTTGCTGCTCTCTAGGATAACAGATCTGAGCCCAAAGCTGTGTGCCAGCGCTCCTTCTGACATGCCTGCTCTGCAAACAGAGCCTTTTTAGTATCTTTCCCAAAGGATTTGTCCATTCTAGCACAACCGGCAGAACTCCTGATCTTGCAGAGCCACAAAAGGAGCTCACATCAAATGCTCACACGGTTCCCGTTTTTAGAATGGAATGTACAGTACAAGGGAATAAAAGGAGATATTTATCACCCAAGGTGCAACCCCCCTCCCAAATTTCCTGGGAGATGTGGCTGAGTACCAGAGAGCAGAACAGAACCCGTGGAGTTTCTGCTCTGAGTGTAATTCTTCACACAAAAGGATTCTGAGTCTTGGACCACAACCGTCATTCCCCCCGTCATCCAAAATGGGCTTTTTGACATAAACCTCACATCTCCAGGCTTCAAAGCTTTCTGAAATTCCTCCATTCAAAACCATCTCAGAACCTGTTGGTTTTGCTAGCCACAATGTGAATGGAGGTGGTCTAGGTTCATCCTTCTCCACTCGTTGTCAACATTGAATCCCAGACTGGTTTGGGCTTGGAGATCACCTCTTCAAGCTTCTGCTATGGGCAGGGACACCTTCCACTATCCCATGTTGCTCAGCCTTGAACACACATTAAATCCCAAGAAGTTAAACAGGAAGTCCCAGAAATGAAACAGAAAAGATGCTTTTGTTTCCTATTTACACATAAAAGGGAATGTATAGTTTTAATTACCCAGGGCCATTTGCTGGGGGACCACCTGCCACGCAAACCAATTATCCCAAATCATATCTCTTCCCAATGATTCCTGGATTGCCAGGGAGCCAAAGCCAGATGCCAACGTGATGACAAAAAAAACAGCATGGAGGGAGGTGGGAAGCAACCGAGCCAAGGAAAGAGGGGCTGTGACCACAGCCACCATCTTTGCTTTGTGCTGTCTCATCCCCTTGCATCGGCAGGGTGGGGAGAAAACAGCTTTTGATGGATAACTCGGCGTGAGGCACTTTTCCACCCATCAGCGTCCTCCTACAGAAATGTTCTGCTGTGATGGCTGCCTTTAAATCATGCAGGAAGGCCCTCCCAGCAGCTGGAATTTATGAGGGCTTCAACACCCCGGCAGTTCACCAAGCGAGCCAAATATGGGAAAAAGCTGGAGCCATGCAGGGAATAGTAGAATGAGCAGGTCCCCACCTCCAAGGGTTCTCCCTGATGTCTGGTTTAAGGGTTTTAGGGAAGTGCTCTGCCTTCTTTACTAAATCAGGTCAAGCTATGGAGCCCTCCAGCTGAGGGTCTGGAGACCTCTTTGGCCACTTGACCTTTTCTCAAGGATTCACTTTCATAAGGAAGGCAGTGGGGCACTATGGCTCTGTTAAGAGAATGGGAAACATGTTCTGAGAGCTACTTCACTGATTTTT
>VYXD01007802.1:969196-984047 GCA_013397195.1 Hylia prasina
AAGCAGCTCAGGCTCACTACTCATCGCTCTGGTGCGAGCTGCAGAACTCTGCTAACCCACCCCAGGATGCAGCTGGGAATGCTGAGGGCGTGACCAGGAGGAAACAACTCCCTTTTCACCACGACCTTCAGTTTGGTCGCTACACCAGTTTAATCTGCCATTGGCTTTCCAGTTTCAACCCTTCCTCTTCTCCCACTGTGTTCCTCAAATGTGACACCCCAAGCAATAAGGGCTGCTCACACTGACCATCAGCATCCACCTGTACAACTGAGATGCAGAGATTTTAATTGTAACCCTCAAGGAGAAGGAGAAGGAGGGCTGGACAGATGCTGGAAACCAGGGATTGCCCACAGGCAGGAGCTTCTGCAACTGCCAGCTCATCCACCTCACCCTCCATCCTGCACTGTTCCTATAGCCCAGCAGAAAGATCCAAGAGTCCCCCCTAACTGACAAGAAGAACATAAGAGGGACCCAAAATTCTTGTTTAGCTCCTGAAATAAAAATATCCTGCTCCATAAGTCAACTTCCCCCGCCGCAGTGCAGTGAGCCCCTGTGAATACCAACACATGCACATGCCCGTAATTAATGTAGTGTGAAAAAATTTACAACTCAGCTGTTCTTGTTTTCATTGGCTTATTAACAGTGGGGAAAGCAGCAAATTTTTTAATTTTTTTTTTTTTCCCCTCAAAGGAAATGTCAGCAGAGGCGTTTGCATATCTAACGAGGTCGGCAGCCTCGTGCTTGCCCCGCAATCCATCATTTGAAGGCCAAAGGGAAAGCTGTGGCAGAAACATCACTGGTGGAAAGCAGGGGCTCGCCGTCCTCCCTGGCTTCCAGATCCGTGTCCCCGTGGGCTCAACGCCGCTGCTGGCCATAAAGAAGGCTCCCAGGGCCAGGCAGGCTGCCCGTTCCCTGATCTCCGAGGGCATTTCAATGGACTCCTTAAGTAAATCCATGTTATTAACCGAGAACATTAGCCATAAATCCCAGGTCGCTGGCCTCTGAGCAGCACTTGGATGGTGAGGCTCAGCAGCCGCCCGGAGAGCCTCTAAATTACTGACAATAACTGTGCTTTCCCACAGCACAGAGAGAGAAAAAACACTGCCAAAGTGGGGAAGGAGCAGGTGGGAAAGCAGAACAGGGGACATGGAAAGGAGGGCAGGGGAACATGGAGAAAAAAAAAAAGATGATGCATTTCAGTGTGCTCTGTCCCAGCGTAGTTTTGTTTAAATTATAATGTATTATACCTTTTACTATACTGTATATATATATTTAATTGCATTATATACATATATTGTATGTGTTATTATATATCTTATGTATTGTACGATACATTACGCTCATATTCAGCAGAATCAAAGTCGATGCAATCTTTAATCTCCCATCTCCACGGGACAGAAAGGAGCCCCTCCCCTCCCTGGCACAGTGGGAGCTCCCCGATGGCAGGGGCAGTGGGTGAAGGCACTGGGTCTGCGTGACAGCTCGCTCGTCACCTGTCACACAGCTCGGGAGCAGCACGGAATGGGAATTGCCTCCTGCAGAGGGAAGGCAGGGCCCTGCCACGGCTGGGGAATAGCAATGGGCACTTTATCTGCGGGAGAGGCCCCTCCTGGAGGAGCCAAGGGGAAGGGCTGGAGGGAGAGATAAAAGGATGAGCAGAGATGCGGCAGCAGGGGAAGTTTGGGGGGGTGGAGGGGGAATCTCATTCGGATATCTCGGCGGCACGTGCCACAGAGATGCCTACGGGAGAGAAATTATCCCAACATTTGATCACAGGAATGAGGGCTGTGAGGGACCATGCTGAGGTTCGCCCTCTGCCCTGGGCAGGCCCATCATGATGATATCGTGCTGCTGGGTTTTGGCTTTGAGTGTTCCCCCGTTCTCCTTGCAGCCTCCTGTGGTCCTCCTCCTGCTCCACAAGCACCTCCTGGGGACGAGCCACGTTTCTCCAGTGTCCAAGAAAGACATGTTGGAGTGGCGCTGGGTTCCCTACCATCCATGGATGCTGTCTCTTGGAACCATGGCAAGATCCTTCACATCCCAACTGGCTTCCATCCTTCCTGACAGGTCTTTCACAAGACTTTTCCAAGTCTGGCAGACTCCACCTCTCGGGGGTGGACGATCCCCTCCTGAGCAACGACAGTGTTTGGGAGCAATCTTGGACCTTCCAGGAAAGGGGCTGAAGAAGTGGCACAGGGCACAATCTGTGGCAAGACCCTGCAGCTCTTAGAAACACCCAAATACCCCATAGTTTTCTTTTAAAACGAGCCACACCTCTCCCGCCCACTGCAGACAGCAGTGGCTGCAAGGAGAGGGCTCGGCTGGTGGGTACAGAGAGAACAGAATAACTCTTCCCCTCTGGGGGAGGAGGAAGAAGCTTTAGAAAAGTAATAATCTGGGAAAGCCTATACTTAAAAAAGGCACAGAAAATAAAGAATGGCACATTATCCAAACAAAATCTGAGGGTTTTTTGAAGAGGGGCAGGGGTAAATCAATCCTTTTTTAATAAAACCCTGAGCTTTTAATAAAGTGTTCACACTGATGGGCTGGAAATATTGTAAGAAAGAATTAACTCTGAGCTATTGAGACTCTAGGGCAAAACCAGCACTGATTCTACATTATTTCTTCAACTCAAGGAGTTTCTGAGGAGGAGGGGGATGGTGCTGAGGAATTAAAACTGTTTTAATGATGTTTGACATGCATCTGTACCATTCTACTGCAAGGGAATACAACTGCTGGTGGCCCCAGAGGGGTGTGGCCCCACTCTTGCCTTCACGTGGCTCCCTGTGGGGTGGGGCACACATTCACAGCCCTCAGCTTCTCTCCTGGAGAGTGGATTCCTCCTCTTGCACCCACAAAGTGAGGCTGCAGCACTGCCGGCACCATGCCCCGGCTGAGGTGCAGAAGCAGGGGCTCCTCAGAACCACAGCAGCTCTGCAGGGTGAAATGGCCCCTCTCCTCCAGCCTCTGTCAGCCTGCCTGGAGGACATGGAATCACAGAATCATTCAGAAGGTTGGAAAAGCCTTCTGAGATCATCCAGTCCAACCGTTCCCCCAGCACTGCCAAGGCCACCCCTAACCCCCTTGTCCTCGAGTGCCACATCCACATGGTTTTTAAATCCCTCTAGAGATGGTGATTCCATTACTACCCTGGCAGCCCGTGCCAGTGCTTGGGCCACCCTTCCTTTCCATGACACTCAGCATCAACCACGCCACCCAGTCTCCAGCTGCTGTGAGGACAGACACCCCAAAATCCTCTTGAGGATGAAAAACACGCCTTGGAGCTTTGCCACAGCTGCAGGCGCACTTGGGTGCCCTAGGAGAGATGTCTGAGCCACGCTGGGATCACAAACAACATCAAGAAAGAAGATACAACACCTCCAGGGACAGCAGAGTCTCTCCCTGCTGTGTCCTCTTCCTCTGCCCGATAAGAAATTGCTTTCTTCTCAGTGTCACAAGAAGCACCTGCCCAAAACGCTTCTCAATTATGCTCCCAGATCCCAGCCTGAGAGAAATAAGAACTACAACTGCACTCCTCTCCCCTCTTGTGCCCCTCCACCCCTTTTTCTTCTTCTTCTCTTACAGGATTAGGGACTTGAAAGGCAAAGCGCGGCCCAGCGTTGCAGCAGGGGGAGGGGGCGGGGGGTGAGCGCTTCAGAAAGCTGCTACGGCAAAAAGAAAAAAAAAAAAATCCCATTTCTCACTTCTTAATTCCAGTCAATTCCAGTCAAAGGGCTGATAGAGATCTGTTTGTGGTAATTTGCTGCAGTTTATCCACTCTTTTCACCTTCTATCGTCTCTCCGCTGACGGGCTGGCTGACATGCTGTTGCTCGAGTGAGGAAATTAAAATTTGATGCAATAATCCCAATAAGAAGGATTTTATTAGGTAATGTATACACTTAGGATGAGGTATTCTCGCCTGATACATTGATAGGGGAACACAGACATGCTGTGCACCACAGATAAAAGGAGGGAAGAGAGAGATGGGGAGCGGAGCGGCGGCTCCGTGGATTTAGGGCTGGGATGAGATGCCTTGAGCACATTTTGACCTGCTGTGCCGAGTCACACATCGGGGCAAGCATCACCCAAAAATGCACCACAGCCTCTTGGTTTGACCTGCAAGCCTGGTTTTGGATGGCAGCTGGCCAAGCCCAGACTCCCTGCCCAAACTGGTGGTGCTCATTTTGATAACCAAGACATTCACTCTACACATGGCTCCACTCAGGGGCTAGGGCAGAGCTGAATTTACACTGGGAGACAAAAAGTGCACATAATTAATGGCTGGACTTGAACTTTGAGGTCTCTTCCAACCAAATGACTCTGTGTTAAACCCCAGGCTTGTGGGTTTGCCAAAGCAAATCGCATCCTTGTTTCAGCAGTGGAATTTCTCCCAGGAAGGCTGGGAATTAGGGTCCAAAGCAGAGGGTGACACCACTCAAAGCAGTCCCCACCTCCAGCAATCCTCCTCTTCACCGTGCCTCTGGTGGCACTTATCCATCTCGGATGCCTCAGTGCCTCTGGAGATGTTGCACGTGGCCAAGAGAAATTAAAATCTCTAAACCTGGTGGGAATTCCTTCCTCCTTTTCCTGTGTCCTCCACACAGTGGTTATTTGCTGCTTTCCTGACTGCAAACAGTGAATGTTCCAGGAATAACTGTGGTGCTTGTCAGTGTATTGACACGAAGAGATCCTTGAGCCTTAATATATATCATTATTTGGAAGACATTCCCTTTCCTGGATACCAGATCACTCCATGGAGGTGATGCAGTCTACGATTTTTAATACTTACGGCACTTCCATTCCTCTAATTTCATTTAAAGCTGTTTTCCTCCTAGTTAAGTGTGACCTAATTTGGGGGGGGTTATTTCCTTCCCTCTGTCAACCCCAGACATACTCCTTAGCATCAACAAAACTTTTACCTTGTGAGTAATTCATGAACAAGCTGGGGTTTTTTTGGCTACCTCTGGGCCAGCAGACAGGTAATGTGCTGTGTCACCAAGGATTTGAGATAGCACGACTCAGCCCCATTGATCCAGCACTCTCCATGTCAGGGCTTCGCTCCAAAGTGAATAAAAAGGCAAAAACTGAAGCACGCTGGAATTCCCTCTCCCTCCGAACTGAGCCACCAGGCATTTGGGATCCAAGTTATGGGATGTACATGTGCTGTGGGTGCCCACCATGCCGTGATTTTAAGGCAAGGTTTTTCCTTCCACACAGAAAAATGTTTCCCTGTGGACAAAGTGATGGGATGCACAGCTGTGGATGCTGTGAAGAATGCTGTGCTTGCTGTGGATGCTGGTGCTTGGATTAAAACCTTTGGTGGGAGCAGAGCAAACAGCTCCCAAAGCCCAAGCTGCCCTCCACGCTCCCTGACATCTGTGGGGGAGAAAAACCCCTCATCCCTGCCTTATTCAGAGACTGGGAGACGTTTTTCCACAAACAGCGAGTTTGCTGACAAACCGAGTTTCAGAAGAACTAAAATGATTGGACCAATTTGGCAAAACCTGGGGGAAAAGACTCAAAGTGCTGAAATGGCTGATGATTCTGGCATTTTCAAAACTGCCTCATTTCAGGAACGTTTAGATTTCTCCTTCAAGTTTCTCTATTGGAAATGGCATGCAGATAGACCGTGGGGAGGAGACGGGGTGACTGTCTGCTCTGAACAACACAAAGCCTTGGTAGAATTTAAGAAGAAACCCCCAAGAAAACATTTTATTTGGGGTCCAGCCTTCCCAAACCCCCAAGCTTAGGCTGCCTGTTTCAAAAAGGGGCTGAATATTTTGGATCTGGCTGGGAATGTGCTGTTTCAGAGGGAAACCCCACGAAGCAGAGCCCTTACCGGAGGCGAGTTCTCGTAGATGTTTGTGCTGTAGGGCAGGTTGATGAAGATGGGGTCCATGTCCTGCACGTCTGTGATGGTGATTGCCAGGTTGGCCAGAGTAGACAGAGGCTTGTTTTTATCTTGGTCCTTGAAAAAAGAAAGGGAGGGGAGAGGAGAGAAAGGATTTCTATCAGGAAAACAGAATTATTCAGCAGCATTAAGTCTCTTGTGGTTGTAGTTGGGGCAGGATTTCTGAATAGTGGAGGTAATCATCTCTTTTTCAAGCTACCTGCTGGAATTATTGTCCACTGCACCTCCCTCTAAGCTGAAATACAATATGCATTTCATTGCAGCATCAGCCCTTTCAAATGAAGCAAACACCAATTTAGTTTTCATCACATTTTGAGTGAAAATGCAGCAATGCTGTTCAACATCTACTTCAAAATGTAAATTCCTCCTTAATGCAGACACAGCCTAAGGTACCTCTGCATGGTCAGATGCAGGGCTGGGTGCCAGCAGCCTCTCTCATACCCACACTGCTGATGCCTTAACACAGTTTGGGCTCTGTCAGCTGAAGAGGAGGCCCTGGGAGACCTCAGAGCCCCTTCCAGTGCCTAAAGGGGCTCCAAAAGAGCTGGAGAGGGACTTGGGACAAGGGCATGGAGGGACAGGACAAGGGGAAATGGCTTTAGACTGAAAGAAGGCAGGGTTAGATCACATATTAGGAAGAAATTCCTGGCTGTCGGGGTGGTGAGTTTGCCCAGGGGAGCTGTGGCTGCCCTGGGATCCCTTGCATTGTCCAAGGCCTGGTTCAATGGGGCTTGGAGCACCCTGGGATACTGGAAGGTGCCCCTGCCCATGGCAGGGCCTTGGACTAAATGGTCTTTAAATGTCCCTTCCAACCTGAACCATTCCATGATTCCATGATCACCTCCCTTTCATTTCATCACATCCCACCGGGACAGAGCCTCGGGCTCTTTTCTGAGCACGATCCTTCTGCAGCAGCCAGTGCCACAGCAGTAGGCACTGCCACCAGCTTCTTCTGCTGCCACTGGTTTTCTTGCTGAAGCCTTGTCCCATGGGTGCTCAAAAGTGACCCCACTGCCCCCGGTCCTTTGCTAAGGGCAGGAGCAAAGAGAGCACAAGGAGGGAAGGGAATCAATATCTCCTTAGCCCCAATCAGGCACTGTGCTGGTAGGTGACCATCAGAGGTTACCACACACTCCTCCAAAGCAGCTCTGAGCAGAGGCAAAGACTGATTGCCAGAAGATTAATGTTAATTTAAACCCTATTCAACAACTCAGCTTGTACATTATCCTCTTAACCTGCAGGGCTCAGTGTCTGTGGCCTGGGTGGATGCTTATTCCAACTCTGCTGTTAGTGCCATCACATTAAAGTCCATTGTTTCTTCAGATAATGTTCCTTCCCCTCCCCTTCACCTCTTAAATTTTGTTTAAGGCATCACAGATAGCACTGAAAAGGCAAGCATGCTTCCAGTTTCCTCACTGGACTCTCCTGCTGTCCTTTCCAGCCTCTTACTGTGCTTGCTGCCTTCATCCTTGGGATGGAACAACTCCTGCCTTGCACCAGTGCTCCTCAGCAATCCCTGCAGCCACCCTGAACCCACCATCACCCCATTCCCCACTCTGGACCATGCAAACTGCTCATCAGGCAGGCAAAAATCTGCACTTGCTCTTCCAGCTCCTGCTACGTTGGTGCACCTCTCATCTTTCTTTCCTGGCACAGCTTTGCCCTGGGGTTTCTCATCTCCCTTCTTCTAGGAATTACTAGCACTGACCAAGCCAAGGAGATGTTCCCACAGCTGCCATCCAGCCCAGCTCAGAGACAACGCTGAAGTCCTTGGATTCCCTAAGCTGGAAATCACTGGATGCCAGGAGTGTATCGAGCAAGTAACAGGGTACCCAGAAAAGCTGTGGCTGCCTCATTCCTGGAAGTGTTCAAGGCCAGGCTGAACAGGGCTTGGAGCAACCTGGGATAGCAGAAGGTGTCCCTGCCCATGGCAGACGGTTGGGATGAACTGGGCTTTACAACCTCTTCCAACCCCAACCATTATGGGATTCTATGAAGTATTGGATACGCCCCCCTTTTATCTTTGCTGGGACACAGGGCCAGACAGAGCTGGATGGACCAAGCTGACACCATTGCACCCTTGAGGAAATCAGAATCCTGGAAGAAAGGGTTACATTTCCATCAGGGGCTGTGTTTGGTCCCACATTTTCCCACCTGCTAGACATTTCAGTAACACATCCCAGGAAAGCGTGTCAGCGACAGACACTGGCACAAGGAAGCAAAAAACAGACAGGCCCTCTTCCCATAAGAGTGTTAAAAAAAATTTTAAAAAAAAAGAGGTATGTTTCAAAATAAAAAACAAAAAAACCAAACAACAAAACCCAAGTGTCTAGAGAAAATTCCAGAGCCTGGAACATGCAGGGCTGCAAGGCCGTGGTGTTTGCCCTACAGTCCATGAGTGTCTGGGCTCGGTGCTGTGACGGGCGAAGCACAGCCCTCCGTGTCCTCCTGACATTTGTGGTTCTGCATCAACACAATGATTTTGATTAAATCACATGCTTCAAGAGTTCTAGCCAGCTGCCTGGAGGGGGCAGAGAGGGTTTTCCCCCCCCTGCTCCTGAGTGTGGAGTTGGGCAAATGTACTGTAGGGCTGAATCTCACCTTCCTCTGCTGCGTGTGAGGTGTGGAAGGAGCCACCATCCAGAGCTCCAGCCTGTGTGCTCTTCCACATTCTCCAGCTCTCTCTAGACTGAGCACCAGGGATTGAACACCCATTCACGTGAGTGCTCCTCCACATTCTCCACCTCTCTCTAGACTGAGCACCAGGGATTGAACACCCATTCATGTGGGAGATGAATTTGCCTTGCTGGACGCATCTCCCAAGGGTCCCTTCCCAGTGTGATGGCACTGACTCTAATTAAGACCTTGCCCACCAAAATTTTAACTCTTGATGTCTGAACTTAATACAGGTGAATGCACTTGTAATAAACCACAGTGTACAAGGGATGAGTCTGGAGGATTCAATATACCAGTGACATTCCTTACTCAGAGGGTGCTGAGACACTGGCACAGGTTGCCCAGAGAAGTTGTGGATGTAGTTCCATCCCTGGAAGTGTTCCAGGCCCAGCTGGATGGGGCCTGGGGCACCTGATCTAGCAGAAGGGGGGTTGTAATGGGATGGTCTTTAAGGTGCCTGACCCAAACCATTCTATGATTCAGTGAGTGGTCTGTATGCCCTGTAGTGGGTTTCATCACTCAGGAGCTGGCCCCTCCCCACAGAAGCCACTGACATCTCTGAAATGCTGCTGGAGAGGTGCAGCCGTTCCCCACAGCAACTTGAAACCACCCAGAGACTGCACTGATACAACACCTGGCTAAGTGAAAAATGCTGGATGTGCCCAAAAGAACGTTTGCCGGAGCAGGGCGATAAAAGAACCCCCAGACAGCACCCGCAGGCCTGCAGCTGCCGGGGTAAGACTCACCGTGGCGTTCACCTGGAGCTGGTAGGCCTGAGTGACTTCGTAGTCCAGCTCCCGGATCACCGACACGATGCCACGGCCGCTGTCGATGGCAAAGAAGTTGGAAGGGGGCTGGAAGGAGTAAAGCACGCTGCCTCCTGCCCCCTGGTCCGGGTCCGTGGCGTTCACGATGAAAATCGGAGTGCCCACAGGGGTATTCTGGAGGTAAAAAATAAATATCTGCAACACCGTGCAGTATTTTCACATCAAACATACACCAGCAATTGCCTTTTCCCACCAGGAGTGATATCCAGAGACCCAGCAGCTTCGGTGCTGTATTTCCAGGACATTTATAAATTACACAGCTGCTTTCTTTATTACAGTATTGCAGGGCCTATAATAGCTGTTACACACTTATAATAATAGTTATACAGCTGTGGTCAAGATGGCACTCTATCACAAACCCTTGTTTTTCCCAGACATCCCAACTTCCCAGAAAAATTGCTCTCTTTGCTGAAACTTGTTTTTTGCCCAAAGGCGCTTTTATTTTTGATGCTGACTCCCTCACTGTTTTCACCACAAAGTATTAAATATAGGAGAGCTTTAAAAAAATAAGGGGAAATTAAAAAAAAAACAAGTGTTAAATGCAACACAGAACTTCACGTAAAAGTCAAAGTTGTAGTTTCCACAGCAACTACAACCTGGCCCGATTAACGCAGGCATGAACAGTTCCATCGTCATAAATCTGGAACTAATCTACATGCATAAAATATGCAGCTGAGTGCACAAAATCAGCAATGGCAAGTGCAGTTTGGCACTTCTTATTGTTTAACTTCACAGCGGGGAGAACAATTATCCATTTTTGGTGGAACAGCTGCATGTTCCTATGCAAATCTTAAAATGCATATTCTTGTCTCTCCCTAAAGGCACGAGCACAGACTGCCAGCAAAAAGGCTCTGCCGGGGCTCCAGGTACACATGACACCTTGGGCACGTCCCTCTGCCTGTGACAGGATCCAAAGGGTTGGCAAGGAGCTAAACCCCAAAAGGGGACACAGCAAAGGTCAGAAGGGAGACCTGACAATGGCTGGTTATGGCCAGGTGGGATAATGCGGATTATTCCTGAAAACCTCTCCCCAAGTCTCTGTGGTTTATTGTTAACTCCTTCCCTATTAAATTATTCGCACTCAGCTTATAGAGAAGTATCCTGAAGTGCTGAGAGGATGGAAAGGAGGCAGAGCTTAGAAGGTGGGGCACTGCTTCCAAGAAAATCCCTGGCCAAAGCTGTGAAACAGACTGAGCCATTTTCAGGTTTTTTGGGAACCACAGGGCTTGTAGTAACCCAAAGGTTGTCCCAGTCAACACTTCTACTAGAAAATATAGGGAAATAGGGTCTGCACTAGGGAATCCTATTTAACCAGTTTAATACTGGGTGACGGCACCAGCAAAGAATCAAAGAATCCAATTTTTCCCAGTTACGGCTCAGGCCAGCAGAAATTTGCCCTCGAGGCAGGTGGCAGGACTTGGTTGAACAAGCAGTTGAACCAGGGCACACTCTGCAACTCACACTGATGAATCCAGGCTCAGGACACTCATCCCACCCTCATGCCCCCTGCCCTTGTATCCAGGCACGTGGCATTGCAGGGACACCGACACCCAAGCTCACCTCCAGCAAAATTCCCCTTCCCTTATGTCACTGTCACTTCTGCCAAGGTGCGAGAGGTTGTGGCTCCCGCTTAGGTTTTCCATTTCCTTTCTTTTTTTACCCCTCCTCTAAATCAAGCTGCTCTAGAAAGCCTCACAGGGCACGGCCTGAGGATTATTTTTTAAAGCGCCTTCAAGTTTTTTGGTGATCAGCAGTCACAAAAGCATAAATTATATAGCTGGAAGGGACCTGAGAGGAGAAACCTGTCCCCTGTGCTCCACCTAAATCATTCCCATCCTGAAAGCCTTCTAGTGCTGGAGACACCACAACCTCTCCAGCCCATCTGTCCTGGAGTTTTGCTGCCCTTTGCCTTCCAGTTGCTCATTTTCTGGAAGGCTTAGCCCAGCCCTGCCCTGCTGCCATGTAAACCCTCGGCTTTGTGCCACACACTCAGCACCTTAATCCTGGCTTGCTTGGGCATTTAAACTGCTCAGGAACCAGGATTTTGTCAGCTGGGGGTGGTGTTGGGTGAAGCAGCCCTTCATGGGCGGCTGTGGTGGGTGTTTGCTTTCCGAGCACTCCTAAAACACTTTCTCAGACAAGACCAGAGCATCTCCCCAGCTACTCTTCTGGCCTACCTGCCTCCCCCAAGCCATCACCACTGGGAGCAGCCCCAGAGCATCCCACAGCCCTTCAACTGCTGCTGCTTCCACCACCTCACTCCACATGCTCCAACATCTCCACTTGCCTCCCAGAGCGGCCGGGGTACCAATGTCACAACACAGAGCATTACGAATTAACCATTCATAGGGAGAGGCAGAGCAAGAGCAGATTCAGGGCTGCGTTGAAGGGTCTGGGCTGTACTGCCCTGGGAATAATAATATTCATAAGGATAAAGCTGGCCTTGATGAATATGTTTCCCCTCCTTTTTAAGCGCCCCTAGCCACTGCTTTTAACATGCAAATCCGCTCTGGTCACCCGCGATTACGGGGCTGCTCTCGGCTGCCTGTGAGAGAGGAGAGCTTGATTTCCCCCGCATTGTACTCCGTACAATAGCCCCAAAGCAGGCTTTGAAGGGAGTTCATCTCCTCGTCCTTCCAAAGGAGAAGCTGCCTGGAGGGGACACGGAGGTCACCAGCCTTGGTGCTGTCAGCTCCAGGCCCTGCAGACACTGCCCGGTGACTTCCCTGGCTGTATCCTCGTGTTACAGCTTCAGTCACCAGCTCCCTTCCTTGGCCAGGACAGCGAGAGACATGGCAAGCAGGGGATCAGTTCTGGACAAAGATCTGGCCCTGGGAATCAGTCATGGACATCAACACCGAAGCATCTGAGGGGCTGTGAGAGGCGCCAGGGCCGGATCATGAGCGTGGGCGCATGAGCCAAGCACAGCCCCAGTGAATTTAGGAGGGGAGCAGAAGGGCTTCCAGGCAATAGCAGGAGTGTTACAGGAAGCAGAGCAGCATGGATGCAGAGAGGGAAATCACTGATACTGCCCAAAATGCAGACCTGTAAGGAGTGCTCTGGGTAATGCACCTTTTTTTTCCACAGCTCAAATTAAAGCAAAAAAAAAAAAAAAAATCCCCCAAACCAGCAAAACCAGCTGTAGGGTGCACACATGCCATGTCTGGAAAAAGGTCTCATCAATGCTCATGCCCAGGCAGGCACAGTCAGGACCCAGCAGAATTTTAAGGCCATCTGCCTTAAAAAGCATTAAAAGTATGTCTTTAAAATCCTCTTGCCATTTCTGGGTCAAACGGGCTGAAGATACTCCTCAGCAGGAAGCTGATGTCTTTATTTCTCAGAAGCTTTGGCCCATCATCTAAACAATGAAGCAAAACATCTGGATAAACAAGGAGAGCCCGGGGCTTGTGTTTGATGGTAAATACTGGGCAGAGGACACAAACCAGGGAGATGCCTTTGGAAAGCCCTGTGCTGGACCACGTTTCTGCCTTTTCAGCATTTGGTCCACTTATAAGACTCTTCTGCATATCCTTCCTGTTTTTTCTTCATTAACAAAGACTAATTGTGGTTATGCTTATCTCACCAACAGGCAAAAATAACAAAATCTATCATTTTCCTTGTCCAGGCAGACAAGAGCCTACAGGTGCTCATGGCAAACAGGTGAGCTTCCTACACGAGTCGCCAAATTCTGTCATTTTTTAAAGCTTTCAGCTCTCTGCAGCAGCCTGCGACGGAGGCTTCATTCACTACAGAAAAAAGAACTGGTGACAAAACTGTGTCATGTCATTAAATCTTTGTTACGGCGCCAGCAGATGTGAGATTAAAAATAAACATGCAGACAGATGCTGCCCGTTGTGGGGGAGGAGGAGGAGGAGGGCAAACGGGAGTGGGGCCTGCTCCTGACCTGTCTCCAGCACCCCATCCTTCATCTGGGAGCTCAGCAGGAGCAGCTCCAGCACCCAGGTCCCCCCGGAGCAGCTCCAGGAATTAAAGGGCTCTGGGGTGCTAAGTAGTGACGCTGTTTGTGCCACCCTTATTTTGCAATAAATAAGTATGAAAAGTTCAAACTGTTAAAAAAAAATGTATTGCAAGAAGTTTGGTGGGNNATATGTAGAAATGTTTTGTGGGGGTGGGGGGGGTCCAAAAAGAAATACTAAACCGTAAAGCAAGAGCTCCTAATTAAATCTTAAAGAGACTGCTCTGTTCCAGTGGATCCCCAGCAGCAGGGACAGGTTTGTGTTGAGGAATGAACAACCCTGAAATCCCTGTTCAAACATGGAAGGATGTTGCTGCACAAGGGGGAGGCAGAGGAGAGACCAAGACCTTGCCTCCCCCTGAGTGGTGTGGAGGTGAGCGATCACAAATAATCACAGGATCGGGGAATGAGCCCGACAGCAGTGGGTGTTCAGGTCCCACCCTCCTGCTCTAGCAGGGACATCCCAGAGCACAAGGCACAGGATTGTGTCCAGAGGGTTCTGGGATATCCCCAGAGGGGGACGCTCCACACCCTCTCTGGACAATCTGTTCAAGGGCTTGGTGACTGCCCAGGACAGTTCTTCCTCGTGTTCAGGTGGAGCTTCCTGCGCATCAGTTTCTGCCTCTTGCCCCTTGTCCCATTGCTGGGCCCCACAGCTCTGTCCCCCTGACATCCTCCCAGGAAGCTGTGTTTCCATCCCAAAGCTGTCACGGGATGGCCCAAGCACAGCTCACCACAACAAACAGCTCCCCTGAGCCGTCACCTCCCGTGTGACCTCAGCATGAGTTTCCAGACACAGATGTGCCCTGTTAACCCTCACAGCTGGGGCACAAAAGCCTTATGCAACATTCTCTGCAAAAGGGTAATTAAGGCCGAAGAACAGGTTACCAAAAAGGGATTTTTAGAATATTTACACCTCACTCTCTGGCCACAGCAGTAGTCTTTAATATCTTCTTATGAACCCTCCTATAATATGCATTAGTAATAAAATTTTGGATTTGGATGCTGCTCCAAGGCAATATGGCAATAGAAAGCAGATGACAATTCAGAGGAGATGCTCTCTCTGGGGTCACAATGTGAGCAACCTGGGATAGTGGAGAGTGTCCCTATCCATAGCAGGGGGTTGGGACTAGACGGCCTTTAAGGTCCCTTCCAACCCAAACCGTTCTATGATGTGTCCAACCAGGCAGGTCACATGGCCACAGCTGAACATGAGGGACACCTGAAAAATGTCAGGAGCACTGCCTCCTCTTGTCTGCCACCAAATGTTGCTCTCAAGTTGTGCCAGGGGATGTTTAGATTAAATAGCAGGAAAATTTTTTCACGCGCTCCAGCATGAGCACCTGCCCTGTGGGTGGATCTCTGCATCCCCTGTGGATCTCCATGGGCTGTGGGTGGATCTCTGCATCCCCTGTGGATCCCCATGGGCTGTGGGTGGATCTCTGCATCCCCTGTGGATC
>VYXD01007802.1:984105-1039621 GCA_013397195.1 Hylia prasina
CTGGAGCACCTCCTGCCCCTCCTTCTCCACTGACCTTGGTGTCTCCACATTGTTTCCCTCCCACGTTCTCACCTCCTCCTCTTCTCTGGCTGGAATTAACACTGCACCCCCAACTTTGCTTTCATTTCCTTCTTAAATCTCTCATCACAAAGGCGTTACCAACATCTCTAACTAGCCCAGCCTTGGCCAGCAGCATGTCCATCTTCAGAGCCATCAGGGATTGGCTCTGCTGGACATGATGGAAGCTTCCAGCAGCTTCTCACAGAAGCCGCCTCTGTGCTGGACAAACCTTTTGTTTTGGGTTTGCACGGCCTGGGTTTTGGTAGCCTACCAAAAACCAGGCCACGCAACCCCAAGACTAAAAGTTTGTCCAGCACTGGCACAGGCTGCCCAAGGAAATGGTGGAGTCACTGCCCCTGGAGGTGGATAAAAAAGATATGTGGCTGTGGCACCTGGGGACATGGCTGTGTGACCTGGCACTGGTGTGTTAGTGGCTCAAGTTGATGATCTTAGAGGTCCTTTCCAACTCAAATAATTCTTGTGAAAAGGCTCTCCTTTCACACAAGGCTAACAAAAAGAAGGCTGCTTGCAGAAAACCCGGCTTCCATCCTCTTTCTGAGGCCCATGGCACCTGCTCCCACAGCATTAAGTCCCTGTCAGAGCGCTCGCCCTGCTCAGGGAGCAGATTTGCACGGTGCCTTGGAGAGTTTCCCACCACAGCAAAACCATTTCACGGGCCACGGGCCACCAACGCCCCAGAAGTGCCTGGATCCATCACTCTTGTCCAACTGGCCTGACATCAGGAGCCCCATGGGCAAAGGGCTGAGAGGGGGAATATGGAGAGCTGACTTTTCTACAGCGGGGTCAGAGTGGGTGAGAAGCAAAGGTGGGAGATGAAGCAGAGGAGATCTGGGAGCTCTTTTCCACATATTCCCTTCAATGCATCCTCTTTTCCAACACACAGAGCGAGCAGCTGCGTGGCTCTGGGCTGCTGGCTGGGGTTAAACCATGACAACCTCCTGACAAGAAGGCTGGGCACCAGAAGTCTCTACTTTGGTTTATTTGGGGCCATCCCTCCACGCCAGCAGCCCCTCTCCAGTGGCTGGCCATGCAGAGGACCTCCATGTGACCTCCCAGGGCAAAGTCACCCGGCAGAAGCTGGTGGGGATGATTAGGATGCCAATGCATGCTGTAGCCATGCAAATAATGTGGAAAAACGGCAGGCAATCTGGCCGAGCAGCTGTCGGAAGGTCGGTGAGATGAGGCGACGCAGACGGACCGGGGGGCACACGGAGCAGCAGGCAGCTCTGATCCCCTCACTGACACGGCCTCGCCAGCCCCATTCCTGCTTCCCCCTTCCCGCTCCGCGCTGCATCAAGGCAGGAGCTGACCGCTCCCATCAGGAGACGCTTGGCTGCTCCGCGCTCCTGTTACAGCTCGGGCCAACCTATTACTCTTAAATAATTCCCTGCCGCCCTTCCTGGCGGCTCTTTTCCCTCTCCCTGCCTCCGCAGTGGGGCGGGTGAAAGGAGCTCTGCGCTCTGCTAAAAGCCGGCTCGGACATCGCCGCGCTCCCGGCAAAGGCGCTGCCGCCCATCCCGGATCAGGGCAGGCGGGAGGGAGGGCTCGGTGCCTCTTGCTGAAGGCAGGGCATCTCGGGGTGCTGTGCACAGATCATCCAAGCATGCTCCTGATACAGCTGCGGCTCTGCCCCTCTCACCCTGGGCTGCTCGGGACAGATTTAAGTCACCTATTCCTGCCCAGGTATTGTTTGCTGCGGGAAATAGCTGCAGAAGGAGAGTCACAGCAAGGGCAAGCCCCTCTGCCAGCCCCAGCCGAGAGGAAAAACCCAGCCCCATGTTTTGGTTTCTGTCCCCATGCTCCATCCTGGGAGCAATCCGGCTGCCAGACTGGGTCCCTCGCTCGCGTGCCAGCTCAGAATGCTCACACGGATGTGTGCAGACTTCCAAGTCCTGTGTTCTTAATTGCACTTTTAATTACATTTATTAATTGCATTACTGCTCGTCCGAGCCAGGCAATTTCCAATTTCTAAGTTTGATTTTAAAACCTGATAATTTCCCTTCTTACATTTTTTTTTTTCTGGTGGAAATCCACCCCACCTTTCAATCAGCTCTCATTAATATGTACCTCTTGTTGCTCTCTCTATTAAGTGACCTCCCTCATTATCGGGTGACACTGGCAAACGGCCACCGCAGAGCTATAATTCAATTGAGGGGCTTTTGAAAACACCATAAACACAGCTGGAATGGATGCTTTGTAGGAGCTGGAGAGGAATTAGCTGCTGGATAACCATGCTCGGAGCAGAGAGCGCTCGCTCACGGCAGACATGGCCCAACCCAACGTACGGCGCTGGAGGAAGGGACACCACAACCACCCAGCCCACAGGGGAACCTGCCGTGCTGGCAGGACAGTGGCAGCACTCAGCAGGCAGAGGACAAACAGCCACACAGAGCAGAAGATGCTCGGGTATCCCATGGGATAAACCTGCTTGCTTTTTCCAGCCCAGAGATCCCCCCGTTGCTCTTGCCAACACAGTGACTGATCCATGGCACAGCACCCCCAAGAGCTGGGGCTCCTGCTGGCACCAGTCACTGCTGCAGCACAGGTCTTGAGGGGAAAGCCCAGGAGAGGCAGATGGAAATTGTGGAATCCTGAAATGGTTTAGGGGTGGGATAAGGAAGGACCTTAAAGATCACCCAGTTCCAACGGCAGAAGCCAGCAGCTTCCCACGGCTCTGGGAGGCAGCAGAAGAAAAGGGTGATGACGCAACCACTACTCCACTACCTCAGCATCCACAGCCAAATTTTATCACAAGAGCCACATTTCTCTCCCATTCTGCTTCTCCAGCCTTCAAGGAGAAGGCAGGGCCAGGGCAAGGGCTGGGAGGCATTCTGTGCTTCCCTCCTCGGCTGCTGGTAGGTCAGTCCCAGTTTTGGAGACAGCAGATGGGAAGCCAAGATGGTCTAACGAGACATTTGAAAGTCAGACACAAGCGCCAAGAATGTGAAAACCTGTCAGTCAGAGAGCCCCTGGCTCCAGCAGCACCGCATCTCTCCTGCTGGTGTGATTTTCCTGCTGGAAAAGGGCGTTTGGAGCAATCTCCCTCTCCGCAAGGGCAACCATGGCAGATGGCCCGGCACCCCTTTGGCTCTCATCTTCCTAGAGATGGTGAGCATGGATCAGGTGGATCCAGGTGGCCACAGTCGAGGTCTGCACTCCTGCAGTGCCTGCTTTTGTTTAGGGAAGCAAAGTCAGGGGGATTACAGAACCCAAGGGGATTTTCCACTGTCCCTCCCCTCAACATCAAAATTCAGTATCAAAGTCAAACCACCAGAGTGATTTACCGCTACCAGCCAGCATTCAGTGTGGGGTGAGGCAAGAAATCCATTTTCCAATTCCTGCTTGAGGGCTATGCCATAAACCGGACAGATCCTGGAGGGTTTTTTTAATACCCTTTTGTTTTTTACCTTTTTTTTTTTGCAGTTGCTACTGACTTTCACTTTCTGGCACCCCATGGCAGCCCACTGGGGTGATGCTCCGGATGGCAAATGACTTCCATTAAGGCAGAGCGTTCACACAATGCATTACAAATGAAACCCTAATGACAGGACACCAGCAGCACCGCTCCCACTTGATATTAATTGGGTGCCACTTTCTTTTAATGGTACATTAATTAATGCGGGATATCAACGGAAGTCCACGACACCCCCATTAATACAAATGAATTCATTATCATCGGTGTTACTACAAGAAATGACAAATAAATCTGTAACAGTGGGACACTTCAAACAATAGCCACGAATCATTAGGTCTTGTCTTCATTTATACAACGTACTGCAAATATATACATGAAATCTATGGATGCTCATCTAGCCACGTGTCCCTCTCCAGGCCTCCTCCCTGGCTCTCAAGCTGTCCTGAGCCACCAAAGCTGGCCAAGAAGAACTGGCACTTGCTTCATCATGTCACTGCCTTCTTGCTCTCTCCTCTTATCCCAGCACTTCTCCCTAACCCCTTCTCTTGAATCTTCAAAAGACCCTCTGATCTGCCACATGTAATCCTGGAAAGAGGATCACCTTTCCTTCCTCCATCTCTTGCACTCCCATTTTTAGCCAGGCAGAAAGAAACCTGCCCGCTTTTCTACCTTATTTATTTATTTAACTGCTAAAAGCTAAAAGCACCTTTCCCCCGTGAGAGCAGCCTACCTCTGACCATGGGAGGAGAGAGGAACGTGTCCTCAGAAAACTAAGGAAAAGCTCCACGACTCCCTTTGAAATCTGGGATTTGTAAGTCCCAAAGATCCATCAAAAAGAAACTCCTGGAAAAGCCTCTGCGGCAGCCTGAGAGCAGGCACCACGCTCGACACGGGTGAACACAAAATCCATACAGCTGTGCTGATTCAAAAAATACTTCCCTGTCTTCCCGTGGATGGCTTCATTAGCAGAGGGAGGATCGATACGGGTTCAGCTGGGGTCTCCTCACCGGGCTTTGCTGGTGCTGAGACAGCAAACTCCGGCAGGAAGCGTTCCTGTCGGAGCCACGGCGCGGGCACCGCTCTCCCACCCCAGCTCCCACCCAGCTCCCCCTCTCCCACCGTCCCTGGGGTGCTCACGGGCAAAGAGAGCCTGTCCCAGCCTGGGACACTGGAATGTGCAGGGAACAGCCTTTTAAAACACAAATATATGGAGGCTGACTTGGCCTCCAACCGCAGGAAAACCCGGGCAGGAGCCAGGCCGAGCAAATTAAACACACAACGAAGTCACCAATCCAAAGGAGGATTTTTTCCAAAACCCATCATGCTCATCCATAAACTGAAAAAGGAGAGACTTAGATTCTGTGTGAGAAAGACATCCTTTACTCAGAGGGAGGCGAGGCCCTGGCACAGGGTGCCCAGAGCAGCTGTGGCTGCCCCTGGATCCCTGGCAGTGCCCAAGGCCAGGTTGGACACTGGGGCTTGGAGCAGCCTGGGACAGTGGAAGGTGTCCCTGCCATGAGATCAGCTTTAAGGTCCCTTTCCACCCAAACCATTTGAAGATTCCTGGTGTTTCTGGGTGTCTTGCCTTGCACTTGGGGATGAGACATTTAGGAAACAGGGGAGAAAAGGGAGAAGTTATTTTTAATGCAATGATGTACCTAAGCCACGTCCAACCTGATTTATTTTGTGGGTCTACCTGATAAGCTGTTCTTCTGATAACTGTCATTAGGAATGGTGTGTTTGTGCTGTGATTTAAGGGGCCCTGGGCCTGTTCCTGGCTGATCAGGGCCATACCCTCTGCACCTCATGCTGTCTCCGCTGCCTTGGCAGCTTGAGAGGTCTCCTCACATCCTGCTCAGGCTGTTCCTTGGGGATTTAGAAGCACAGGGAAGAATTTCTTCCTAATATCTAATGAAACCTGCTCTCTGGCAGCGTCAAGCCAGTCCTCAACATTAAGAATCCAGAGAACTTGATAACATGCTCTGAAAACCTGAGCTCTCCTTCAAGCTGCCCCCTAACCATGGTTTGGGGAAGGATAGCAGCAAAAAGTTCTAAAAACCTTTTTTTTTCCTGCAATTGCATGCATCTGCCTGAAGTCTCATAACCTCTGTGTTGAGGCAAACAATTTTTTCCCTCTAATTTCTCCTTGTGTTGCCAAAGGAATGAGCCTTTACAATCCAGTCCAAAGAACTGGCCAAGCACACTGGGAAGTCACATCAGAAGAGGGGTCAAAGCAATCTATTGGTGACACGAGTTGTGACAAGCAGATTTTAAAAACACCTTAAGTGGTTTTTAAAAAGGCTTGGTGTTTTATTATAAAAGCCCTCGGCTGGCATGCTGGGGTTTGTTTTAAAGGGGCCCCAGCCTCTGACAGCCCCTGGGAACATCACAAGAACCAAGGCCATGGGGTCCTAAAAGCTCACCACATCTCCTGCAGGGATAATACAGCAGGAAAAGGCTCGGAAAGCACATTCCAGCATGGGGAGTCCTTGTTAAAGAACAGGAACAAGGTGGGACAGGAGAAGGAGAGAGAAAACAAAGCAGAAAGAAAAAACCTGCACTTTTGTCCTTTTCTAGAAACAGAGGGACAACTCCCTCCTTCCCTCTCTCAGTTCACCACATCTTCTTGCAAGCAGCAGAGGAGATCCCAGCTCTGCCAGCATCCTTGCCAGGTCCAAGGAATTAACATGGAGTGGGGGGAAAAACCCCAAACTCAAGACAGACCCAAACCCATGTAACCCTGGCAAATCCTTCCTTGCTGAAACCATTCCCTTTGAAGCACTGTCTTCAGTTCCAGCCTTTTTTCCTGAGTGCTGACATCCCCATCAGGATCAGATCAAGCCTTATCGCCTGTGGCTATGGCTGAGGAGCAGGAGAGAGTCAGGATCATTTGCCAGGGCAGGGAAAAACTAACCCTGATCCCCCCCTCCCAGCCCTCCTGCCACGGCTCCCACTCCCCTTCCCGTGCTGATTGGAGAAGCTCATCCTTCTGCTGATTGCAGCTGATGGTCCTGGCTGGATTTTGCCCTTCCAGACCAGACCCTCAATTATCAAGGCTCTGGTTTTTATAAAAGGTTTGGGTTTCTAACTGCTAGGGTTCTTTTTTTTTTTCCCCCAGTTCAGCTAGCGAGTTTATTTTTTGCTCGGGCTCTTTCCTGCCCTGCCTGGATGTGCTGATGGATTTTGGGGCTTGCCAGAATCCAGCAAAACCAGGCTTGCTGGGTAGTATTAACTTCTAACCCCCATGTAAAAATAGCTGCAATAAAGCAGAGTGAATAATATCAGCTTCACCTAATGTAACTTTGATTAAAAAGGGCTGCCCTCTTCATCACTCCTGGTTGGTAAGTCCAGAGAAATGTCCTTCCCAAGGGATGGCAAGCCAGCCACGTCTGGGGAGAGAACAGCCAGTACGACACAGGCACATTCCAGGGCTAGTGCTGAGCCTAACAGGGAAGGTGGAGGGACAAAACTCAGAGGAAAAGCTAACAAAATGGGAAAAAAGGCAGATTCCAGGGTAGCAAGGCAGCCCACAGACCCTTCCAACTCAAGTCCAGCTGCAGGACCAAAGCACTGAGGTCCATGGCACAAAAGCCTCATCCCTTCCCCTCCCTCAGATGCAAAAACTCCCACGTATTTAATTATTCTCCTCTCCACTCCTGGTGCCGGCGGACTGTGTCAGGAGCTGTTTTGTTACAGCGTGCAGGAGCAGGCAGAAAAGGTTTTAATTTCACGCCATGCACCAGGCGCTGCAATTTTGGACACTGTTTGTTATCTGACTTCTGGCCCTATCTCTGGTCCCGGCGCTCCTCAGGCAGCCGTGGCCAGTTGGCTTTTTAATTTATTCTCTGCTAGAACGGGGATTCTGTTCAAGTGAGAGCCCTCACTGCCCAGGCGTGCTGGATTAATAACAAAATGCCTTCGAGTTTGGAGGTGCGACTCTGTGCCAAGTTCAGTGCCACTCCTGGGGGCTGCAGCTCCCGAGCCACAGCAAACAGGGCTGGAGGAAACCCCACTGCTGCAAATCATCCTGTCCTTCAACTTTAGTTCACCCAAAAAGAAAAAAAAAAACATCACTTAAAATGGGATTAAAAGGAATTCCCAAATCTGCCCCTCCTCAGATGGGTGAACCCCAAATCAAAGAACAATGTTCTGGAGAGTGAGAGGAGTCCTGGGATGATTTGGGTTAGAAAGGACCTTAATGCCCATCTCCTTCCAAGCCCCTGCCATGGGCAGGGACACTTCCACTACCCCAGGCTGCTCCAAGCCCCGTCCAACCTGGCCTTGGACACTTCCAGGGATGGGGCAACCTCAGCTTCTCTGGGAAACCTGTGCCAGAGCCTTCCCACCCTCACAGGAAAGACTTTTTTCCCAATATCCCATTCCATCTAGCCCTACCCTACAGCAACATGAAGCCATTTCCCCTTGCCCCTGTCAAAAGCCCCTCCAGGTACTGGAATCCTCCCCAGCAGAGGACTGAGGATTGAGAATGACTGGGAAAACAGCTGCCCTCATCTCTCCAGGCTGATCCTTTGCCCAGAAGCCAGGTGAAGAATTTCCTATGGTTTTGGCATAAGCAAAAAAAGCAAGGCATGAAGTCACATCTGCAGGCTGGGAAGGCACGGCAACCCTCCTGTGGTGGATGCCCACAAAACACCCCCCAGAAACCGGCTGAGCACCTCTGAGACAATCACACCGCAGGGAAACTCTTCCCTAAAGTTTTTTCTTGTGTCACCCTTCTTCCCAAATCTCCACCCGCTCTTTCATCCAGGGTGGTTTGTCAATACAGCGCTCAGATCTCCGGGAAAGGGCTGGGGATGAAAGGAACCAGGAGCAGGTAATTGCTGCGTGAAAACGACAGCGCAGCGATTTCCACGGGCTAACACAGACTGTGGAATACCAAGAGGCAGCCGACGGAGGGGAATCAATACCTCCCCAGAGGTGGGATTATTAGGGAGAGAAAGGGGCTTGAAAGATCCATAAGTGCCTGATGAGTGACTATTTCCAAATGATTGCTGGCTGAATGAGAATTGCCTTCGGGAGGACGCCGGGCCCATTCCCAGGGTGTGCCTTCAGCTGGGGATGCTCTGGTGGGAATGGCAAAGTCTGGCAGCAAAACGTGGCTGTGCCATCATCTCCCACCCTCCTGAGGCCCTCCTCTGGTAAAAGAGAGCTCTCCCCTTTCCTTGGTGTCCCCTGGAAGGTGCCAGGTAACATCCCGACAGGGATTTTAGGGAAAGCCGGCTCTGGCATTTTGGCATTTCCTTCAGAAAGGCAGCAACAAGAGGCTGCAGGAAAAAAAAACGTGGGATTGCAATTCTTCTTACCCAAAGCACCTCTGCAGTCATTAACAAACCACATCTGTCAGTTCCCTGCGGTCATTTTCCACCAGCACTTTTTAAATCCCAATTCCCATGCTTTGCTCGACTCCACACTTGTATGCAGCCACATACAAGGTCCATCCTACAGAACCATTAACAGCCCCCCAAAACGACGAGTGTGTCTGTTTCACACCTCTCCATAAAGCCACGGGAAGCCACCAGGATCTCCTCCAGCCCTCCCAAGGGACAATGACTTCAGTTCTCAGCCCCAGGAGAGCTGGTTTTACCCACAGCAGCCGCCCTGTTCCCCAGGGACAGCCCAGCATCCGAGCAGCCGAGACAACACAGGACAACAACATCACTTTGCTTCTCCCTGATACATCAAGCGTACACCTGCCAAACCATCCTCAGGCTCAGTCTCTTGGAAAACACAAATTCAGGCACCTCCAGATGAAGATGTGCCCTCTGGACACGAACAGGGAGCTCATTTGAAACAGGGATGCCTCCGGGCATTCCGGCTTTCCACAGGTTTCACGCACCCAGCAGCTCTCTCTGCCAAGAGCAGGCTGCTGAAAGTTGCAGCTTGGAAGCTGCTTTCGGTGGCTTGGGGGAAATTCGTGTTCAGCTTAGTGCTAAGCATGTTTAAATACAAAAGTTCCTTCTGGATGAGAGCAGCCAGGAGGCCAGGTAGTCTCATTTTCCCAGGGGAGAACCAATTGCTCGCAGCATATCTGGGTGGGAAAAAGGAGTGAAAAGCAGAGGAGCTCTCTCCTCTCTGACCCCCATGCAGCTCCAGCCTGTGCACAGTTATTTATTTATTTAAACTCATTTTTTTCTTTCAAAGGTGAACACATAAATAGGATTTTCTTTTAGGAGGAGAGAGAAGCACAGGCAAGGAGGGAGTGAGGAGAGACCTTAAAGAGCAATTTTTGAAATGTCAGTGGGCAAGAGTTTGCCCAAGGACAGCTTTGATGTACCATTTGTTTTTCAAAGGAAGGTAAAAAGGTGTTACATGCCTCGGTTTGCACCCTTCAGGTCATCAGGTGGACTCTACGGCAGGAAAAGAGCAAGGCACAAGACGTGCTCTCCAAAAACTCCATCCAGTGGATCCAGTTCTTCTACTGTTATTTATTTTCTTTCAAGTGTAAGAAGAACGAAAAAAGGTTTTTTTGTTTAATTGAGGGAGTTATTTGCTAGCACTTGGCTCGGGCCAGGGAAGGAGGGTCAAAAACTAAGGATGTATGGCAGCAGTAGTGGCACAGCCAGCCCTTGGAGCTCCTCTGGGATCTGGAAGGATGGGGAAGCCCAGGGATAATGGGCAGAGGACAGGAAGAGCTGAAAAACAGGGGCAGCAGGGGAAAACTGTCTTCTCTGCTCCTGTCACCCTGCAGAGCCTTTTGCACTACTACATTTCACCTCCTCCCGCATCCCGCCCCTGTCTGTGGTGGGGAGGTGTGTGTTGGGTCTGCACACCTTTGCTGTGATTCTGAAAGCACAAAAATCAACAGGAGTCCTCTGATTGAAAAAAACAATTCATGAGATCTGTAAAGAAGCCCAACAGCCCCAGTAAACCACCAGATAAGAGCTGTTACCAAAATCCTATCCCTCCACTAATGCCTGGATCAGAGGCAGTGAATAAACGTCCCGCAACAATAAATGTGGGATATTTTGGGCACTGCCAAGCCCACCACTCAGCCATGTCCCCAGGTGCCACATCCACACATCCAGAGAATCCCTCCTGGCATGGTGACTCCAACACTGCCCTGGGCAGCCTATTCCAGAACCTGACAACCTTTTCAGCCAAGAATTTTTTCCTAATATCCAATCTAGACGCCCACTGGAGCAAAACACTGAAGTCAAAGAAAAATTCACCTGGCTGAGGATAACTCAGAGGCGAGTGCTAAGGCTGCAGCCCAAAGTGCACAGCCAGCTATAAATAAAAGCTAAAACAGAGCACTTCTGATATCTGGATGTAGTTCTTGCTCTCAACACATTCCGAGTACTCGGTTCAAGACTTAGCCAGGAAATTTAAACGAAAGCACTTTGTCAAAGCTGTGATAAGGAGGAGGGATTTTTTGGGAGGGGGAGAAGAAAGATGCCTGTTGATCACCCACTGCAACCAACCCCCAGGGGTGAGAGCAGCAAGGGCAGCTTGGCAGGGGTGCAGTGCCCACCCCAAGCTCAGACCGGCTCCGCCAGCAAAGCCCCATTGAAGCGCAACAGGCAGAAATAATGTTCTGGGAAGGCATCTCCTCCAAAACAGCTGCACCCGGCAAACACTCCGTGGCCTAAGACTCAAATGCTGCTCCTCTTCCCATTCGTCAGGCTCGGTGAAGGATTTGCTGTGTGGGTTTTGTTTTGTTTATTACTTCTAATGACTTTCTCATTATCATTTCGCTGTGAAACATAAACGATGGTTATGGGAGAAATCATATTATTTGGATGGCTTTATTAAATTAGAGAGCAAATCTGTGTGTATTTCTGGCTCAGGATAAATGTTTGAACTTTGAGAGGCCAAAATTCATTTTCAGACAAAGCCATTTTCGGAAGCTTTGGAATCAGTGGTTAAATTTACCCTCAGCTGCAAGGGAGATGTATGGGGGTATTTCTCAATTTAATCCCTCCTAGAGATTTAACTAAATCACCAACCCCAAACCCTGCTTCTGGTTCTGCTTATGAGAAACTCGAGACTTGCGGAACATAATGGAAAAATAAAGAGAAAATAGCAGTGAAAAGAAATACAATGAAATAATAAAATCATCCTGTCTCCATGTGCCCATTCCCCTAGTTCTCACAGGGAGGCTTCAACCAGCTCACGCATTTTCCGTGAATAAAATCACTGTGCCCACACCTTCACGACAAGAAAAAAGTGCTTATTCCTGCAGGTAGTGCCACAAGTGAGAACACCAGCACAGCTCCACCAGGAATAGTAACATCAGCCAGCAGACCTTCCGTGCAGGTGGAAAGCTCTACCTGCAAGGATTAGGGATGTGCCACTTAAAATATCCAAGGAGAAGTCTGGCACCTTCTCCCCATCAGCTTCCTGCAGGACCCAACCTTTGGTGACAGTGGAAGACAAGTTGAGTGTGACACAGACACACAGGGTGAGAAAGCTGCTGCTAAACAGGCAGAAGTTTCAGTTTCCTCCCCTTTTCCATCCCTCCATTCCTTCCTCCTTCCCAATTCAAGGAAGGGAACAGAAGCCAAATGCATTTTCCATGCAACCAATCAAAGCCCCCCTCCCTCCCCAGCCTTTTAGAACCAATACCTGACACTGGAATAAACCTGTTAAAAAGAATAAATTCCCCCAAGCACACCCAAAGGGAAAAAGCAATAGAAAATCAACCCTGATAAAAGATGTATTAAATGAAAGCACTTTCAGTGTGCCAACTCGAAATGTATGGCCCACAACAAGCTTGGTGAGAGAAATCCCCGCTGGAAAAACACGGCAAGAAAGAATGGAGGGGAAATATTTGGTGTCTTGCACTCACCATGAGGGCAGAGAATATGGTATGACCTACAGGGACCAGGCTCTGAGGCAGTGGGACAGGTCTGTGGTCTACAGGACCCCACGGGGTCTCAAGCAGCCCGACCACTTTGTGGGAGTACAGCATTGGAAGGGACACACAGCAGGAAAATGCCAAGCTGGAAACAAGCAAGATCTACTCTGCTAGTAATTCAGCAATCAGGATCAAAGGAACCTGGGGAAAAACCAGGGAAAGGGGCAGTTTTTGAAGCAGGGACAGCTCCATAGTGCTGGCCATGAGCAGCTGTACTCAGCCTCTGAAGGATGGAAACCAGCAGTTGGTGCTGCCTCTCCACTGCCCAGAGCAAAACACACCAGGCCACCCTTCCTGCACCTCCACAAGCTGCAGCTGAGCAGAAGTGCTGTCCTGGGGCACCCCAGCAGCCCTGGGCATGCTAAACCCCCCCTGCCCTGGTGGCACGTGGTGGGTGGGCAGCAGGAGCAGCTCCCCCAACTCCAGAGCCAAGGGATGCCCACCCCTTGCCCAAGGAAAAAAGGAGGGGAAAAAGCAGATGTCTAAGTAAACTGAAATAAATAAAGTTTAGATGTGAGAAGAATGAGTTAATTAAAACCTCCTTGTCTCAGACTGTCTGGGAGCTCCAGGCAACCACCATGTGTCAGCACTACCACTTCCTCTCCAAGGAGTCCCACTGGATTGCTAAAATCCCCCCCAAACACTCAGGAGCATGTTTCTCCTCCTCTCTAAGGGAGGTCCTTTGGTCCTTGCAGGCAGATTTATTTTCACAAAAGCCATGCAGCTCCTTCAATTTGCTCCTCTCCTTCCTGCTCCTCCTCAGCCCCTGCCAGGGCACCTGGAAGCTCCTTGTGTTTCTGACACCAATCAGTCCCACTGAGGCCATGACACCACTTGTGCCTACAAATGGGAGGAAATTCCTTGTGAATCCTCCCCACAGTGCTGATGCAGAAGGACCTGAACCAGAGGAGACCTCTCTGCATCAAGGCTGACACCCACCAGCCCATCTCCTGGCATCCCCCATCCTCCTGGATGGACAGGAGGGGAGAGCTCATATTCCTGGGCTTACACAAAAACACTGGTTGTGACGAGTGCTTACCTTCCCCACAAATGCTTTAAGACAACCCTTGAGCTGAGGCTGGAGGGAGGCAATAAAACCCACAATCCCATCAGCTCTGGCAACCCTTTTTTGTCCTGTACGTGACCGGTCACGTCGTATTTCTAAACCCACCACCAGGAAGATGTTTCAGGTGCTCAGGTGGAAGCCATGGATGCATCTGGGAGCACACAAAACCAGGGATGGTGCCTGAAACCAGCTTCCCAGTGCCCGTCCAGAGCCTGCACTGAATGAAAAGCTGAGTTGCAGCAGACAGCAAGGAGCAGCACCGTGTTTCACACACCACCTGCACCTCCGGATGGGGCTGCAACGCCAAACGTGGTGATGGAGAACTGATGTGACACTCTTTCAGCAAACTCCTGTGTCCAGGAATGGCGTCCTACTTCTGACAACAAAAGGACAGAAATCCTATGCACACATTTATCCTTTGCAGAACATCTCTTGACACCAAATCAATGGGAATAACCTATGCCCTTTGCCCACAAGAAGCTGGTGAAGCACCTGGTTCAAGCACAAGGAGGGCTCCATGTCCTATTCCCCCTCTCCCCCAGTTTTGCCACCCCCTTCATTCCTGGCCACATCATTTTCCAGAAGCAAGAGCACCCCAGGAGGATCCAACACTCCACCAAACAGATGGGGAGGCAGAGGGAGAAAAAAAGAAGAGCAACTTTTGCCAACCGTTGTTTTCCAAACTCACAGACAGGGAGAGACAGAAGAGCTAAGCCTCCTTGGGAGCCAAAGCCTTCAAAAGTTAAATGTAACATGAAAAAGAAAACTTCTGTCACTGCTTAAAAAGGTTTTTGACAGGTCTTCATTTGTAACCCACAAACAAATGCAGTTTCTCATGCTCCATGGACTCTAATATCGCTTCAGAGCAGAACCTGAACCCAACTCTCCGTTGAAAAGCTGGAGAAGCAACCACATTAAAACAGCTCTCTTCACTGCCTTTGGGCACACCAGAAATCTTTCATTTCAGGAGCTGCACCTAAAGTGCCTGGGAGCACAACCTGAGCAGACAGAAACTGCTGCTCAGAATAATTTCAATGGCTTTGGGTGGGCCAGCCGCAGCTAAGTCAAGCCTAACAAACAAGGCATTATTATACAAGGCAGGAAGAAAAAGTGCTTTGCCCTATTTAAGCGAGTTTCAGAAATCCCTTTCATGTCTGAGTGGATGAGAGAAACTGGTCATAACTCAACAATTCAGGGCCACGTGGCCATTGTGTGCTGCCTGGGAAAAGGGGACAGAAAGTAAAGGGAGAGACAGCAGGGTTGGGGACAGAGAGGAGAAATAAGAACACAGACCACCTCAAAAGGCAGAGGCAGTGGAACAGCCTGCCCAGAGAAGCTGTGGCTGCCCCTGGATCCCTGGAAGTGTCCAAGGCCAGGTTGGATGGGGCTTAAAGCAACCTGGGGTAGAGGGAGGCGTCCCTGGCCATGGCAGGGGAGTGGAACAAGATCAGCTTTAAGGTCCCTTCCTACCCAAACTATGAACATGTCCACTGCCACAGCCTCTGCTCTCAATCTGAAACCTCAAAATCAGCTACAAGAGCACTGATGACCGAGCAGCAGTCCCTGGCTGCCTGCTCCACATCCCAACATTCCTCCTTGCTCATCCATCTCAAAGTTCAGCCAGCACAACCTGCTTGCCCAGAGAATCCCTTGTAAGACATGTGGAAAACACAGGAGAGCCTGGAATTCCATATTTCATCTGGACAACATGAGCACAGCGTTTTTACCTCTTATTTTTGTGTTAATTTTGCCTTCTTGCATTCTTTCTGCAGAGTTCCCAAGATTTTGTGTCAGCCACTAACTCATCCCTCATCCTGAGGGCTACAGAGCCCAGGTTTGTCACCAGACAGAGGAATCCTCTAGAAAGAAAACCTGCAGGAGAGAGATAAGCAGCATCTCCTCCACTCATCAAAATTCAGGGAAAAGACCAAAACAAATATTAATGAGAGGCACTTAACTGTGCCTGTTCAGCAATCAATAACAGAGGACAGGGTGCACAACTGGGCTGAGCATCTCACACCACTGCTGTGCTGGGGTCCAAACTGAGGGGGTCTTGTCTAATCCCCTCCTTGGGGCTGCACCAGCAGCTCTCCAAGCTCCCGTCCCCCTCCACAAACTCCCAGGACTAGAGAGACAAGGGACAGCGACTAAAACCTCACTTTTGTGTTTAATGATTACATCCACTCTTGACTAGCCACACTCCTCTTCTTGTTAAGACATTTATTAATCTGCCTTTTCTGATCATTCCAAATTACTGGCCATTTGGCCACGCCACTGAGTGTTCTGGAGCATCTCTCTGTGTGGGGGTGGCATTTTCTTAATGGGATCCACAGGGAGAAAGCACGGGGCTGCTCTGAGCGGGGAGGGGGACAGCCAAAGGCTGTGACCACAGAAGGACACAAGGTGATGGCACCTGAGCTGCAGGGAGGGCAGACCGATGCCTGCAAGGAAGGAGATTTGCAGCTCAGGAACCTCCTTCTGTAGAAAACAAAAACCTTCCTCTGCATCTCTCCCTGGCGTGGCTTCTCTTCTGCAGCTCTGGGTGCTCAGTGCCCACCTCCTGCCCAGGGAGGGGACCCAGCCCAGGGGGTGCACTCCCCCCTCCCGCTCTTCCAGCAGGATTCTGGGCTGGCATTCCCGGGCGCCGGAGCGGCCCCGCCGCGCGGACTGCGGGAGGAGAATGGCTTTCAGCTCAATTACCCTTCACATTCCCATTCCATAACGCTCCGCTGAGGCTTTTTAAGCAGATCCCACCCCCCCAAAAAAAATAAAGCCTGCCTGCAGCCGCCCAGCCTCAAGCTCGAACGTGCAGAAGGGAGGTGAGGCTCTGCTCTCCTGTCCCTGCTGCCTGCCTTTCCCAAGGATCCTCTCCAGGCTGCCTTCTCCTCTCCTTGCCATCCACCTTTACGCAGATCCTCCGTGCTCTTCTTCCAGCTTCTGCTCGCCTCTCCCAAGCCCAAAGCACCAGACACGTGGGGATCAGGCTCCTTGGTGTTAGGTGCAAGCATCTGGGCCAGCAAACACCCCATCCACCCTGGACAGACACCCACACTCCATTTCAGAGGTGCTACCGTAAGAAAAGGTGTGCCTCATACAACCACGTGAGAAATGGGTTTGCTGCCAGCCAGAGGAGAGCTGCCCTCCTCCCGACATAGCATCACAGGGGTGTGGTACTGCAGCAAAAAATAACCCAACGGGGTCCAAGGGATGGAAGAACATTCTGGGAATTGTGCATATATGGTGAAAAAGGCTGAAGAGGGTGACATGAACTTAACAAACCAATGAAACAACGAAACCCAAGAAATATTAACATGTGGCTGCAAAGGCCCAGGGGAGGGAGGTTTTCCTCACCATGACCTAAAAGAAGGTCTTCCCCCTTTGCCTTGGTCTCTCCAGGGCTGAGGCACAAGCCCCTGGGCCTTCACAGGGCAGGTCTTGTGTCCGAGTCCACCCTTAAGGAGGTCTCCAAGGGAAAGCCTTGCAGCGAAGCCCTGTGACAAGGTGGGACACCAGGCTGGTGGTGATCCCTATGACTGGAGGTGGATCCAGGCTTTCAGCACAGCTCAGGCCCCAGCAGGACATTGCAGGTGTGCTCAGAGGCAATGTCATGACTGTGTCCCACAGGGCAGACACATCCCCACCTGCACAACTCCTGGCCTTTCACCCCAGCAGCCATTTCCCTGCTGACCCCAAGGACTGGGATGAAATTTCCCTGCTGACTGCAAGGACTGGGTGACTTGCAGTGCCACCACCCTCGTGGGGCTGGCACCAGGGCAGCACATCCTGGAGCGTTTTCTCCTGGGGGGCTGAGGAATCTGCAAACACACATCTGGCTGTGCATTTCCAGCGTGTTTAATGAAGTGTTTTCCAAGCACTGGCACAGCAGCTCCTGACCCAGGGAGATTCAGGATCATCTAAATCACATAGGCAGTAAAAATTGTTCCCTTTCAGGGTTTTCATCCAGCTATGGTTATTGGAAGGAGCACGGGTAGATCCCTCTTTCTCCACGGCTTGGAAAACCATGCTCTCAACTTACCTCTAAATAAAGATTTACTAATTAGGGAAAGATCATCTTCCACTGATGGTAATGAACGGAGAAGTGCTAAAAAGCATCCCTTGGATGAGCACACCAGCCTATCAGTTACAAACTCCTTTTCTTCCTCCTTAAACACAAGTTTAAGGGTGGTGTTGGTGGCCATCCTGGCACATCCTGCCGGACTCCGTGTCAGGAGGTGCCTCCAATCACGTGTGAGTGACTGAGATCACTCACACACAGGCTGGGCAGGGGGTGGATGACTTACTCGTACCTCCTCTTCTCCCTTCCCTCCTTCCCACTACCCTTTCCAGTTTGAGTTACAATTGCAGGACAAGCCTAAGGAAGTAACACGTCACCACGATGAAAGCCAAGGTTGGAAGAACAAGGGGGTTGTTGGTAAAACCATCACCTGAGCTCGGAGCTGCAGCCAAACACACCTCCCTGGCACCCCAGCAAAACCCCTGGACTGCACAGAATGAGCTCAATCTCCTGGAAAAAGAGGGACAAGCAACCATCATCCCACACAAAGTGACAGCCGTGACCACCTCTCCTTTTTCGCCCGCACTCGGTTTGCATTCTGTCTCAGAAAAACAAATAAATACGTTTCACAAACCTCCCATAAAGCAAATCTCCAAAACTAAAAGCTCCCCATTTTCTTCCTCCTTGAATCAAAATTGCCTTGAACCCTCTATTCACCTTCCCAACTCTCTCCATTATTTGCACTAACAAAGTAAATCACCCACATTTTAAGTTCCCACAGCAATTAATGGTTGAAATTAAGTAATGGCCCCTAATTTTGATTGAAACGTCTACTTAGATCAGATTCCCTCCATTTGTAATGAAAACAGTTTGAAATCCATACAAACAGTTCAGTTCACACATAAATATTTAAAAAACTTATAGAGAGGCTGATTTAGTCTATTATTTTACCACAAAGTTTGACCAGCAGTAGAAAGCTTATTATACATGACTGTCACTGACACATTACAAACTAATAAAACACAAAATGCAATTCTCAAGAAGAAATTGGAATGAATCTATTGCAAGAGCGATTTTTATGGTTCTTTTGAAATGCTATTTCTCCCCAGCTTTACTGTCAAAATGGCAACATTTTCCCTAAATATTTCCATCTTAATTAAAAATGGTGTTTTTATCGAAAAAAGTGCCTCTTGTGCCAGCTGCAGCTTCACATCCCCATGCTGCACCGAGTGAGGATGCTAATGTGTGCCCACCTCATGGATCTGCTGCTGATCTTGGTTACTGCAAGTGGAAAAGGGCCTGGACTCTAAAATTCCAGCATCCCTCACACAGCGCCTTTCAGCACACCCTTAATCATCCCTTAATCATCCCTTAATTTAGGTGCTGTGACTAAAAAAGGAGCCTAAACCTACAAACTGCATGATTATGTGAGTGAAAAACGTTAAATATCTTTTCAGTGATGGGTTTTCTGCTTCCTGAGCAGAGGGAGCAGTTGCCACTCACCACCTGAAGGAGTTAAAAACCATTCCTACATCCAGGCACAGTCCTGCTGATGACTCCAAAGGTGAGGCATGGAGAGGGAGGGAAACAAAACAGGGATGTGAGGGGAGAGGATGCAGTTTTTGCTGGCTGGCAGGAGATAACAGGTTACATCCCAGGCTTCTGGGAGAAGATGGCAACCAGAGGAAAGGGAGATGGATAAAACAAATTCGTTAGTTTTGTGATCAGCAGGTCACATCCACTTCCTCCTCACCCCCCCCCTCTGTTCCTGGCGCTCAGAGCCCTTCCTCCTGCCAGGGACAGGGAAGAGACCTTGAAGCCATCTGCTGCCCAGATGTGTAAGTGTAATTACACTGAAAGGGCTGGGCTGGAATGTCCCCTGGAAATGAGACCTTCCAGCCCAGGCCTGAGCTGCTCCTGCAGCAGGAAGTGCTGTGGGACCACAAGCCACTGTTTCTGCTCCAGAGGAACGTGCCTGGTCTGAGCAACCCACTGCCAGCAGGATCCTGAGAAGCCACCAGCACCTGGCATCAGCCATTCTAAGCTCAGACACTGTCCTGACCTCAGGGGTGACACTGGGACCAGAGCTTTGAAATCAGCAGATACATGCCCTCAGCACCCATATGAAGGAGCTCGGATGTTTTTCCTTTTTCCCGTTTCTTCCATAAGGAATGATTACTGGTTTGTCCAAGTTACCTTCCCCCCTCTTTGCCTGCGTTCTCCTCACTCAGTGAATGTTGCTGTACACTTTTCTTTCCTCTCCCTCAAGATAATTTCCTAATTTCCCAGCACGACAGCTCCTTCATTGGAGGTACCAAATTCCTTGCTTCCCCACACTGGCTCCCCTTTCTGGTGAAAACCTGCTGTTTTCCTCGTCCCCCTCATCCTGCCCAGCACTGCACTGGCCAGAACAGCACAACTATTTCTAATTTTCAGGCTGCACCCCCTCCTCCCCCCTTCCTTTGCTGCAGTACCCTTCCAGAAAGAGCCCAAGTTTTGCCTGGTGGAAATGACTGTTATCTCCAGGACACTTTACACATTACTTCCACGCCATTTGGAGTTTTCCGCCCCAGTAGTTTCTGTTGCATCTCTCATTTCACTCCTCGGTCACGTGTATTAAAGGACCAAGGTCTCCTGTTCACTGGTGAATCCAGACAAGGGACAGGGGACACTTTCTGTCTCCCCAGGACGTCACTCCAGACCCTCTGGCATCACAGCAAACACGCCAGCAGCAGCAACAAAAACTTGCATGCAGATGACCTTTGGAGTGAAGGATGTTCCAGGTCTGAGCATCTACTTGGTGACACCGTCAAAGGAAACAGCTGTTTAAAATGAGGGTGGGGAGGCCCTGGCACAGGCTGCCCAGGAAAGCTGTGGCTGACCCACCCCTGGAAGTGCTCAAGGCCAGGCTGGACAAGGCTTGGAGCAACCTGGGATAGTGGATATTGTCCTTGTTTGTGACAGGGGGATGGACTAAATGACCTTTAAATATCCCTTCTAACCCAAACCATTCTAGGATTCTGACATCTACAATGTCAGCCCTGCAAATGCCTTCAAACCCCATGTTTTACTCCATGCACTGCAGTCTGTCTCGTTTAAATTCTTTTCTCCAGTCCTGGTGGAAAAAAAGCAGGGAGAAGATGACAGCTGGTGCCTGCTGTGCTTCCAGGCTCCTGCCTGAAGACACCGCCAGCATCCCAAAGCCAGAAGGAAAGCCCAGGACAGACCCTGCATTTCCCAGCCCATTTATGCTTTGCTTGCACGTGGAAAGCAACAATAAAGACAAGTAAAACTGAGGATGCCCAGGAAGTTTGGGAAGGCTTTCACCTGATTATCACCTGTGCAACAGAGATCCTCTTGCTACAGCAAACACCAGTCAAATTCCCACTTCTTATATGTCCCACTGGCATGAGAGGTGAGAGATCACCAGCACCAGGCATGCCAACAGGATGCCAGGAGGGAGGGGAGATGGAAGTGCTTGATCTACCCAGGAAGGACAACCACCTTTTCTGTCCAACAGTGCTAAATGAACACAGCTTCAATAACTCACTAAAATTACTTGCTGCCTTGTCAGGAAGTTTTAAAAACAAACAAACAAAAAACCCCACAATGAATGAATGAATAAATAAATAAATAAATTTTAAAAACTGCATCTGATTTGCTGGGGAGAAGTTCAAGACACTTGCAAATTTTGCATGCTCAAAGGTAGCGGAAGGAAGGGATGACTGGATTTGGGGGATAAGTTATTCACTGTAAATTATTTCTAACCTCCACATGGAAACATAAGGGTAAGGAGATGAGTAAGAAAACAGTGAGTGAAAGAAACAAATAAAAAGAAACAAGGAAGGAAAGCAGCCAGCAATGATTACAGCCCATTTTTGCAATGTAGTCAGAACATCTTCCTTTATCAGCTCTGTTATCACCTCCACTGTAAAAGCTCTTTATTTAAAGGAGGGGAGGAAAAAAAGCCCCAGAAGGTGTCTGGGAGTGTGCAGGGGACTGGCTCATGCAGCTGACGGGGAGCTCAGCTCGTGGCAGCTGCTTCGTATGCGCAGCATCAGGCCTCGAGCCATGGCAATAGAATTATACGAGCCCCTGAAGACTCTCGGGCAGGATGGCAGGGAAACTGATGTAATTACTGACATTATTACCCTTAAAGCAAAATAATAATTTTAATTACAGCAAGGGCTTTGGGGCCTTTCTCTGCTCCTCCCTGCCCCTGCTCACTGAGTGGCATGGTCTGGTTCCAGGCTGCGCCATGGGACGGGGCACTGACGCTCCCCTCCTTCCTCTCCTCCTTCCCCGCCAAATACTTTTCTGTACAATTAAGAAAAAGGCATCATAAAAGCCATGATTTCAGCTACACCCCCATATTAAGGATGGAAATGGTGCCCAGCAGCTTGTGAAGGCTCAGTCCCAAAGGCTGCTCCCTGAGCAGAAGGGACTGCCACTGATGGCGAGCGCCTGCCCGTCCCCCAATTAAAATAAATTGGCAAATCTGAGCTAAGCTCAGGAGATAAGACACCTGCAAGCTGGACCGTGGTCGCCTCAACACTGCTGTGTGCAGACCAGAAACTTTCTTTTCCATTTTTAAACTCCTTTCCCACAGCCCTGCTTGCTTGAATTCAGGACAAGATGAGCACATTGCCAAGGCAGAGGGCTGTGGTTACAAATTTGAAAGCAGAGCTCTAATTCCTTTGTCCTTGTGAAGTTACAGGCACTCCTCTCGTGGTGCAGCTGTGGTTCCATCAATGACTGAGGTGCTGAATTGCAATCTCTGGCCCAGTACTGAACTTCTTGCTGGAAGATCATAGGATCATGGAATGGTTTGGGGGTTGGAAGGTACATTAAAGACCATCTAGTTCCAACCCCCTGCCACAGACACCTTCCACTAGACCAGGTTGCTCAGAGGCCCATCCAACTCTATTCCTGAACACTTCCAGGAACGGGGATGTGTAACCTCAAGATGTAGCACATGTCACTTCATAAACCACTTTGTGCTATAAATATAACACGAGGAATGAGGTGGGGGAGAGCACAAAAGGAGAGAAAACTCCAGTGGAAACCTCCTGAGGGAACATTCAGCAAAGAAACCAACAACTGAACGATCTTTCTGCCAGCATGTCAGAACTGCTGATGCTCCAAGGCCAAGAGAAGGCCACGGATGGCTTGAACTTGATCGGCAAGCTCAGGATGTTGGGGGCTTAAAGGAGAAAACAGCTTTTCCCAAAGAGGTACTAGACTTGAAGATAGTTTACCTCATAGTACAATTTAGGTTGGAAAAGCCCTCTAGGGTGAGTCCAGCCATTCCCCCAGCACTGCCAAGGCCCCCACCAACCCACGTCTCCAGGTGGCACATCCTCTGCAGGGGTGGTGACTCCTCCACTGCCCCAGGAGTTAAAGGAAAATGGAAAGCTGTGCGGAAGCCCCAGTTGTTTTACTGCTTGGGACTGGGACAGAAAGCCCAGCAGGCACCCAGGGGGAACAGTCCACCCTGATGTCCCCATCACACCAGACACCACAAACAGGGGCTTGGCTCCTCTCCATGTGCTTGCTTCACCTAAAAGCATTAAACCGTGACAATCCAAGAACTCCGAGTTCCCTATGGATCCAGCCAAATGGAAAAAAAATTAGATAAAGCAGATTGGACTTGCCAGAAACTGAGGCATGGCCACAACAGCCTGCCACACAGGCTTGGCAATAGATCTCTCCTTGTTTAAAAGTCAAAACCCTGAGACTCCCGGAAACGTGGTGCCTTGGGTGAAAGGGGTAGGAAAGAGGCTGTGAACAGGAGATGAAGTGCAAGGGATGCATCCAAGAGGAGATCAAACCCTGAAGGTCAGAGTAGTGAGTACATGAGCAGCTAACTAATGTACTACAGCAGCACCACGGGGCACAGCCACGGGCACGCACGTCCTCGCAAACTGGAAAGCCATAAAAGTCTATTACAGCAAATCAAACAGCAGCCAGCATGACAGCCATTAGCCTGAAATGAATACACGGGAACTTAATGAGCTCTGTCGAGGCCAGCTTGGTGAATTGAGTTGCCAATTCTAGCAGGATTCCCCTTTTCTTTGCAGACTGGAGAGCGCCCGCCCCGCCTCGCTGCCTTTTGACAAGCAGAGCACGGGGCGCCCTTGCCCAGACGGGACGGACGATTACGCTGGAGCAATATCCCTCTCCTGGCCCCCCGGCAGCCATTCCAGGGATGAGATGAGCACACAGCAAGCACAGAGGATTGGTGCCACTCCAGCAGTCCCGGCCTGGGCATTGGGAGCTGCTGTGGTGCATCCTCTCCGTCCCTCCCCACACCGCAGAGCGATCGCAATCCGCAGCCCGTGCCCAAACAAATTCCCATTCTCACACCAAGCGGACCACGTAAAACACCAGGATGGGTATTTAGAGGCAGTATTGTTTTTAAAGGTCAGTTTACTTCATGTTCCATTTATTTATGCACACTCTTGTTTTGACTTTCCGAGTGCCACACAATAGCAGCGAGGTTTAAATAGCCTTTCGGTTGCTGCTCCATTAGCTACGACAACTGCAAATCGATACATCCATTTATCTCAAAATTAAAAAGAGAAAAACCCTCATTAGCTGCCAAATCTGCACAGAGCCAGTCTATTGAAAACCACACTAGCCTCTTCTCTTTCTCCAAGCTCCAGCCCTCTCCATTCATTATGCACAGGCCCTTTGAATTGGGCTGGGTGCTCTCTGAGGTGGATTTTGGTACCTGTGCCCTCGCTGCTCACCCTCAAGCTGTCTGGAGCATGGGGTGACCTGTCATCCTTCACCCTGGCTGGTTCCCCAGCCTCAGCCTCTCCCCATGTGTCCCCCACCACTTTTCCATGCCACACCACCTCCAGCTTCGAGTTGTCATGGACAAGCAACAAGGAAAATTCATGGCTCAGCACAGCTCTCCAAGCCAAGTACTCATCTCTTCCCTGAGAGCTGTGCCACCACACATAGAAGAAGTTTACTGCTGACACCTCTCACAGCCTGTAGCCCTTAGAGGGTCCTCTTTAGGTGGTGGGACCCCATCCTCTGCTCTCACAGTGCCTGGCAAAGCCAGGCCCTCTCTCCCTGGCAAAAGCACAGGAGTGCCTCCAGGATGCTGGCGGAGCAAGGCATTTGTGGCTCATTACCTCTGCTCGGTGCCCTTGGTTAAAGATCACAGGGAAAAACTGGAAGCTGGCATGCTCTGCCTTGTAATTAGATTAGGCCAACCTCCAGAAGAGCACAGCTCCCAAGGCCAAGTGCTCGATGGCTGCACGGAGGGAGCACCGGCCTCGCTGTACCCCAAACAGCCAGGCAGCCCTGGAAGTCCCTCACAGCAGAGCCACAGCTCACGTGCAGAGCAGTGTGACACGGCACTGAGGGGCTCTGAGGTTCAGCCTCTTCTTCTTTTGTGTATCTTTTCTGTCCAGATTGCCTGCCCGCAGTTCTCTTTCCTCAGCCAACCCTAGTTTTCCACATGAGGGCATGGAGTGATAGGACACAGGGGAATGGGCTTCAGCTGCAAGAGAGGAGGTTTAAATTAGATATTGGGAAGAAATTCTTCCCCGTGAGGGTGGGGAGGCCCTGGCACAGGTTACCCAGAGAAGCTGTGGCTGCCCCCTCCCTGGAAGTGTCCAAGGCCAGGTTGGAGCAACCAGTGGAAGGTGTCCCTGCCCATGGCAGCAGCTGAACTAGAGGAGCTTTAATGTCCCTTACAATCCAAACCATTCCGTGACACCATTCCGTGATTCCAAACCAGGACCTTTGCCCTCCCTGCTCCCCAGGCTAGGCACAGGTTCATACTGGAAATGGGGAAAACTCAAGCTTTGCAATATTGGCTCTCAGGGCAGAAGCCATCAGCAAGAAGAGATGTGGCACAGATACTCCAGGTATACAAAAAACTGGTGCTTAACACAGCCCTGATTCCCAGGGGGAGTTACAGAAACCCCCTTCCATCTCTTCACACAAAGGGCAGGTAACAGCCAAAATGTGACAGCTCTGGCTTCTTTTTTTCCTTGCCAAAGTCGGGATTAATACATGGGAAACGTAGGTTTTGAGTTTGGACTTGGATGTTTATTGTTTCTTATCTATTTACAGACTCCCCAGCCGCGAGGTCTAACTAGCAAGCTAGAGAAACTAGGTAAAATGGAGATGGTTTTAACTCTTTCCAAAGTTATTTAAGCAATAATTACCCAATAACGAGGTGACACCTATATTATTTCTATTTCTGACCCAACAATGACCACCCGAGGCCCGCAATGAGGACCTTTTTCAGCCAATTACAGAAAACCACCCAAACCCATGAAGAAGAAGGAAGAAGGACTTAGACAATGCCTAAAATCCTCCATCTTGCCCCACACGCATTACTACACATCAAAACCCCAAATTCTCAAGTTTCCAGAATTCCAACACAAAACCAGAGGTAAATCTGAGGGCAGGGGAGAGGAGCCTGTTCTCCTCCCATCCTACTGCCATTCCTTTTGCTTTGCAGACCTCTGCAGGCAGAGCAGGGCCGGGAGGAGCAGCAGCAAGGCACGGCAGCCACCCGCCAGCTCCAGAGGCCCGAGCAAAGGCGGGAGCAGGGGGCACCTGGTGTTGGTTTTGCCAAGTCATTTCCCCACCCCCCGTGCTCTGAGGAGCAGCAGAAATGCCTCTGACCCAGTGTCACTCTCACGGGGAGGTTTCAGATGACTTGGTGCAAAGATGAGATTCCAGCTCCCGGCTCATACATCACAAGCAGCTCTAATGAAGAAACCTCATCCTCGCAGCTGAGGGATGGGGAGGGATCAAAGCCCAGCAGGGCAGGGCGGCAGCAGCAGGAATATTAAATACAGCCTGGTAACACAATCGTTTGCACCTCTCAGTTACCAAAGCTGCTTCATTTCACACACACACCATGCACACGGGACCTCACCCACGCCCCGAGGAAGAGCCTGAGGAAAACTGCCCTGGCACTGCAGTGCAAAAAGAGGTTTCCTCCACTGGAGGATGTCAAACGCTCTCCTAACCCCCTGCTGCAAATGGAATATCCTCACCTTCTCTGCTTGGCACCAGAAGCCACATCTGTAAAGCCTAAATTCACATCAGACCTGCAAATTCCCGGCCAAGTCAGGCTGCAGGTGCAGACGCTGTCCCTGATGGATGAGTAGATGTCACCTCCCTTGCAGTGGTCAGCACAGAGAGCAGCAGAAGGCTGTGGAAACTGTCCTTGGGGATATTCAACACTTGGCTGGATAAAGCCCTGAGCAATCTGACCTAACATGAAAGTTCTTGCTGGATTAGTGGGAGCTTGAGCCAGATGATCTCCTGTGGCCCCTTCCCACCTACTTTATTCCAGGGACATTATGGGACGAGCCCTGCTATGGAGCTGTTAAAGGAAATCACCAGCCAGGGCAGAAACCTTTGGGCAGTACTCTGCCAGAATTCAGGCACTTGGAGAAATATTTGGCCCTGCCTCGGGTCGCCTCTGTGACAAGAGCTGTGCATCCCCCCAGCTCCAAGGAAAAGAACAAGACACAGATCCTCACTTACACTCATTTGCAAACTTCCCATTCATCATGGGAAAGATGTCACCAAAGAGCCACATCTCCTCTTCCACCTCCTTCCCCCAACACCCACACCACTTTGCTTCTGCCCATTTTCAGGCAGTAACTTCCAGAAATTTCATCCTCCCGCAACCGCGGGAGGGTCCAGGGCAAGAGGACAGCCCTGTACAATGGTGGCCAGCTCCGTGGTGGCCACCAGAGAACAGGAGTGGCCACCGAGGGCAGAGCCAGAGGCCAGGCAGAGCTGCTCCCTACCTCTGGGATGCGGACGCTGTAGGGCTGGTTGTGGAACTGTGGGGCGTTGTCGTTCACGTCTCCCACCTGGATGTTGACTGTCCCTTTGATCACCTGTGGAGCCAAGGAGAACAGTTTTAGGTGTGGATTTGGAGCCTCAAGCCCGCTCGTGGCTGTGTTTTTGGGCTTTGGGCCCAGGGGTGACCCCTCTCTCTCCCCCCGTGCAGCTGCGACCCACAGCCCCTGCTCCCCTCCACCCGTGCCGCAGACCATGAAATGAGAAGTCACACTCACCCCTTGGCTGTCACTGACAGAAAATTCAACCGTGAATTCTGACTTAGTCTGAAAGGGAAAGAGAAGGAAAAAAACCCTGTAATTAAAGATACTGTGGCTTTTATCTGCAGATGGCAGGCTGGGGACTTTTAGCCAATGTTATTACACGCAAAATGCTTTCAGGACCTTCCAGAAGAGGAGAGGTGCTTCAGTGCCATTACCTGCACTGGGCAGAAAACCCTGGGGAATCTGAATGCCAGTGGGGCTCCCGCGTATTCCACAGGCACGGGAGATGCCCTGCCCCGGGTCAGGAGGATGCAGGGTTAAGGAACTGACTCCCTGACTGGCAGCTGGGCACGTAAAACACGGGAAGGTTTATGTGGCAATGCAATGCAGTCTCAGCGAGGACCTCTAAATCCTGCTGCTGCTTTCCCAACTCACCTATCACACAGCTGGGAATCCTGGGACAAGCCTGTGTAGTGAGAACTGGCTGAAATCCCATGGAAATACCCACACAGTTCTCTCTGGTCCTTATTGTTTTAACTAAATTAACAGCTTGCAATAGGGATTCTATTCAAGTCACTGATGCTGGGGTGAGCAACAAGTGGAAAAGAATGAATTTTTTGGGGATCAGGGCAGGGGGATATTGCTAGTGGAGGCAGACCTTCTCTTCCTGATCCTTTTCTTCCCACCAGCAATCATTTTGCTCCTATTTTACCAAAGAATTGTGCAAAGATAGACAGCAGGACTCGGGCCATCACTTCCGTCTGGTACCTGCCCACCAGCTGGTGTTTTTTGTTCCCCTCCAGTCCTGGCAATCCCCTCCCACCTCTGGTGTCCTTGCCCTGCCTGAGCTGCTGGAGCACAGCAACTCGATGTTTCCAAAGCATCACGCAGGAAAGGCTGGAAAAGCCAGCCCGAAATGGCTCCCCGTGCTGCAGCTCTGGTTGATTTATTCCTTATGAGATCGGCTCAGTAGCCAGCAGCGCCTGGAGCAGGAGCTCTGCTTGCACCGGAGTCAAAGTTCATCTTGGAGAGGAGTTTGGGGAACAGCTCCCCGTTGTGTGCACCCCCTCCTGCTCCCACATTTCCATCCAAACAGCCGGGGAAGTACAACCAGGGAAAGCCTTTTCCAACTCCTGCCCCGGGGCAACGCTGGCAGGCACAAGGAAGAGCTGAAATCCCGGGGGAGGGGAGATACTCTGCTCCCTGTGCTGTCCCACCCTGCTGCATCAGTGCCTCTCAGCCCTCTTTTCCCCCTGCTCTTCCATGAGGGACAACGCAGTAGGGAAGAAAGGAGAAACAGGAGATAAGAAGCAACCTGTTGAGCATTTAAATTTTAAAAACTCAATAAAATAATCAGAGAAAGCTTCCACATACTGACTGCTGTCTCTAAAATTATTTTAACACAATTCTTTAGCCTCAGGGACTGCCATTTTTTAAAAAATCCGTTTTCTTTCTAATCTTCACAGGAGTAAAAAAAAAAGAAAATCTTTTAAAATTCATTTTGCCTCTATACATTTGCTCCTTCCTCTTTTTCTCCATTTCATCTTTTCCTGCATCGTTTACTTTACTATGACTCCCTCTCCCTTCTTTCTCTCCCATTGTACAGGAATTCACCTCTTCCTTTTCCTTTCCCACCACTTCTCCTGAGCACCTTTCTCTCCCCTCACTTTTTGAATGTGTGTATCCAGGCCAGTGTTCTCTGCTCCCAACCTTCTGCCCTTCCCTCTCACTGCTTCCTCCACCATAAATTGTCATTTAGGCCTCTCTCACATCCCTTACACCCTTCCCATATCCATTCCCAGCACTGGTCTGCCTTTGCTGTCTCCCACGTATGGCTGACTTGGAGCCCCTGGGATCAGCTGAGCCCATCCAAGCTCTGCCCAGCTCCTTCCCTTCCCACCCCAAGACGCCTAAAATCTATTGATCACCTTCCTGGGCTTAAGGCTGGCATGGGAAGTACCGGGAAGCAGGAGGCATTTGGATAAGGGAAGATTTATGACTCACGCCAGCAGCTGTTGGCACGGGGAGGCGGAGGGGAGAGGGGTGAAGAAAAGCACTTTATTTTCCCAAAGTCTCGCTCTTAACACTGTGAAATTGGGTTTGGCCTTCCCCCCAGCCCCAGCCTGAGCAGCATCCGCCACCCTGCTCCTCTGCATCCCAATGCCTGGCTGGCTGCAGCAGGGAACGCCAGCGCCGGAGGTGTGTTAATGGGTTTGATCTTCCCAATGCTGCTGCTGGCCAAGGCAGCACTATATACAGGCAGCAGAAGCACAGGGGGAAATTAGCACGTTGCCCAAATCACATGGCATGTTCCCAGTCTTCCTGCTATCCCTTCTTCCTTGCTCCAGGAAAGTGGCAAGGGCCAAGGTTTTAGCAAAGCAGGCACCTGGATGGGATTCCAGCCTTGCACACCAAAGCTGCCATTGAAAATAGGAGCGGTGAAACAGCTCTGAGGCAAGAATTTTGCCAAATTTAGCATCCAGCAGCCTGAATCCACAAGAGGATGAAAAGTCTTGATGAGATTGAATAAGCAGGGATACCTCACATCTCTTGACACGCTGTTCTAAATAGTAAAGGATTTAATTGGCATAGAGATTTAAAGAGGAAGCCTGTACATTTCCCTGACTGTGTGAGCAGCCTGGCTCCTTGGTAGATCATCCCCACTTACTAATTCCTTTCCTTCCAGACCCACAGATGTCATTCTAGCATCCAGGAAAACCAACAAGTCAGATCAATCCGGAGCACGCTGTTCACTGCCCGTGGATTGGAGACAGCGACAGGGTGTCCAGGGAACGTGGACACACCCAGATCCCCAACCCCACCAGGGAGCAACACCCATCTCAGCTGCCACAGAGGACGGAGAGCCACCATTTATCTGAGCAGAGGTGGCTTTTGCCCAGCTTTACCTCTCTGTCCAGGGGCTGCCTGAGCCACACGACGCCGGTGACGCTCTCCACGGCGAAGAAGCGGCTGGCCTCCTCCCCCACCACCCCGAAGACCAGCGGGTCATTGTCCAGGTCCCGGGCCAGCAGCTGAGTCACTGAGGAACCTGGGAGACACAGAGAGGAAAGAAATCCTCAGCAACACGAGGCAGAGAAGAAGAAATGCTGACAATATCTAGCTTGTCAGAGAACAGAGGTCTGTGGAAGACCTGGAAGCACGCCCACGGTGCTCCAGTGCCTCAAGGGGAATCAGGCTGTGTGTGGTCTGTCTGGCACAGATGGACTGAGTCACAGAGCCTCTCCTTCCTTGCCTTTATCAAAAGACAAAGCCTGGTTCAGCCCTGGCACTAGAGATGGAGGATCCCACTGGGTAAGCGCTGACCAGCCTCCCTCACACCCTTCCTGCCAAGGGGCACCACCAGCAGCTGCAACAACAAAAGCAGGGGACAGCCACCACCCCTGGAGCCTCACTTCAGTCCCACAAGAACCTCCTCAGACCCTTCTGGGCCCCTCCACGACAGCTCTGTGCGCTCCCACAGTCTGCCATGGCTGTGGCTGCCTGCCTGTTGTCCCACCCAGCTGCTGTCCCAGCAGGATGGGGGAGAAAACAGCAGGAAAAAAGCCTCCAGAGTCTGCTGGATGGAGATAAGGACGGGAGATTCCCTAGGCTGCCTGGCCTCCAGGATGGGGGAATAAGGATGAGATTTCTCCTTGGCCAGGTGGATTTGGGCAGCCACCTTGGGCAGCACCAGAGCGCTCTGTGCCCCCAGACCTCCTGGCCAAGGAGAACAGAGGCCCCAGTTTCATCCCTCTGGGAATGTGAGGGAAGCTCCAGCAGAGCAGAGGGCAAAAGCAGCAGCACAGTTTGGAGAGCAGAGCGATTCCCGATCAATCGGTGCGACATCAATCACGGCGGAAATAATGGAAAAAGCCGATATGAGATTCCATTAATAAAGAATTAAATGATAGGAACATAATAAGTGCCAGTCAACACAATTTTATGGAAAATAGAGCTTGTCAAACAAACCTGATTTTATTCTTTGATGAGATTACAACTTTGGCAGATAAAGAAGAAATAATAGACTTCTGTAAGGCATTTGCCTTCGCCCTGCATGACTTTGTGATTAAAAATTTAGTGCCCTAGGACAACGGTGAAGCACATTTTGAGTGAGGACCCAGCTGGCCTGGCAGGTCCCAAGGCCACCACCCTCACTGGGGACACAGCAGTGCCATGTAAAATTGCTGTTGGTACAAGCTTGGGTGACAGCATGGCACATAACAGGTAGGACCCTTGGTAATCTGGGCTCTTTTGGGAAAAAATTAATTTTTGACCCTGCTCCAAACACCCTCAAAAGGCTGGAGGGCCACAGCTGCAGAGAAGAACATCCCAAAGCCAGCCCTGCTGGCAGGAATGGGGTCCAAGCATGCAAGGAGCCATTCCACACCCTGCCTGGAGAGCCACAGGGCTCTTGGAGAAGTCAGGAGTGGCTTTTTGGCTAAAAAGCTCCTTCTGCCACGGCTGCAAATCTACAAGCTGCTTGACTGGCTGCATCACCTTCAGGACTGGACGCAAGAGGAAGCCACAAAATTTCGAGAGCTAGCAAAAATGCTTTTCCCTTTAGAAAAAGGCTTTAAAAGCTTGAACTGCCTCATCTGTGACTAAGAAAAGTGAGATGACTCAGGCCATCTCGAGCACATCCACGGAGAGGACAAAATGTGATACTGAGCTATGAGCATGAAAGCGCAGCAAGACTCAGTGCCCAAACCTGGACAAATTCCTGTTTGGAGGAGGAACAGCAGTTGTTTTAAAAGGAGCAGCTAAAATTAACCACTGGGGGAAAAAAGACGTTCCTTCCACCAACAGGTGCAAGTGGGTGAGTGATGGGTGACAACCAAAGGCATTTTGGATAAACACAAGAACAAGTGGCTTTATCCCAGTCCGTGATCAGAGTGTTCAACTGCAATGTTCTCACCTCTTCAGCACAGCCAACCCCGTGGATACAAAGCCCCTACACTTCCTCAAACCTGGTAGCCCTGATATAAAACAAGGCAGCAGCTTGAGTTTATGCTGGAGAATGCTCAAAGCCATCCTTACCAAAGGTTTCTTTGCCCCAAGGATAACAGAAGACACTCAGTCTCCATGGCAGGGAAAGGCAGTAACTAGGACAAAATAAATCCAGGATCACGCCTCTTTATTCTGCCCAGGTTAACAGGAGAACAGACTTCCACCCTTTACCCCCTGCTCAAAAAACCCAGATCAACAGGTCATCATTTCCTCCCAGAACAGCAAATACTTCAAACTCCAAAAGGTCTTGGTTGCATCTGTGGAAGGGAAAGGATGTTAAAATTCCTGCTGAAGAGGAAAACCACGTGCCACACAGTTTTAAGCATTTAAGTTTGTGTGTTGCAGACCCAGTTGTGCTAACAAATAAATAACTAAATCAACAAGCATTTAGCATGTAACTCTTCTCTCTTTACACTACAATCACCTCCAACTAATGTCAGGGAATTGAGTTCCTAAATTCAGGACAACCTTGAGCAGGAGGCAAGGCATTTCTGGGCAGAGCGCATCATCACACCTCCATGCCTTGCTCCTGTCAGTCTTTGGAGCAGGATCCGTGGAAAACAGCACTCTGAGCTCGGCCACCCTCTGCTCTGAAAGGAGCAAAACCAAGGGCAGAAACCTCAACTTGTCTGTGCTTTGTTAGAAACAAGAAGCTTCATTAGAGCTTAGATAGGGGCAGCTCAGAAGCACTGTGAGCAGAGAAAAATTCCATCTCAAATAAACCCTCCCAAAACCTAACAGCTCTTTCACCCTTTTTTTTCCCCTTATCTCCCAGTCAGGCAGTAATCACCATCCTACTTTCAGGGCACCTTGCTCAGAAAAAAAAAAAAAAAAGAAAAGTATTACAAATGTATAAGATACAGATCAAACCCAACATTATTAACGAATATAACAAATCAAATAGAAGATAATAAGAAACACGGGCCTGAAATGAGAAACGAGACTTCAAGACTGCTTTGTTCCAAGTTTTTTCCAAGTTTTACCTGAAGGGAATGCTCAGTTTGGGAGTGTGGTATTAAAGCTTCACCACCGCGACCAAGGTCTGTTCCAGTTACCTTCCACTGCTTTCTTTAGCACCAATTTATGACATTTATTGCTTTTATCCTACTTTTCCCCCCATCCTCAGGAAGCAGAGGGTCCTGCCTGGGCGGGGCACGCAGAGCCAGAGCTGCAGCACATCTCTCAGGAGCCCCTCTCGGGGCTCTCAGGAAGAAAAACACCTTCCATCTCTCCCCAGGGTCATGCTGGAGATGCTGCTCAAGCCTCCTCGAGCCCAAGCACCGACCTGGCTCCAGCAAGGGCTGAGGAAACAGGGACAAATTATCTTTCTGCAGTACAAAGTTATAGGCTCCATTTGTTTCCTCTCAGGAATCAGACAGGGCAGTTAAGTGTCTTGATTCCACCAGATAATCAGAATTTATCTTGTCTCCCTTTGCCTCCTTTCTCTCAATCACAGCTACTTCTCCCTCTTTCTCACACATACACAGATTTTCTTCTTTCTCCAAGCATTGAACTTTGATTGACCTCGGGAGTTTTTCTTTGGTTTTTTTTTGTTTTTTTTTTGCTGTTGTTTCCATCCTGACTGGATTAAATTATATATTTTTTAGGTTTGGCTGTTTTAGGGGGGTACTTTTGCATCCCATTGAGGAACCCTTGTCTCAGCACTTCACTTGCAGCTGTAAACCTCTGCATTTTTCTTGCCCTGCCACTTTGCCAAGGAGGAAAGTGGGAAAAGGGGTTGCGCCCCATCAATTCATGTCCATTGGTTTTGCTTTCAAGAGGAGGATGAAAAGGGAGAAAAAACTCAGTTTGTGGAAGGATCCTAGAGCTCCTGGAAGATTCTGGAAAGTGCAGAGCCCCAGGGCCTGGGAAAGAGCCAAATGCTGACCCAGACCAGCAGGAATGGGCTGGGGTGGGATGGAGGGCACAGAAGGGACAGGTTTCTAATTAATTGCCTAATAAGCTTCCCTTTTAAGAGGTCTGATTCACACCCATGTGGGGTTAATAGGAATTTCTGCGATGGCTTTTGGGCTCAAGACTCGAGGCATCAGCTAGGCTTTGATATAAAAAGCATTTTAATCCTGATTTTAACAGCCAGTGGCAGCTTCTCCTCAACTCGTCCTCCTCGCCCCTCCTGGGCTCTGGGTCACGTCTGTGGGCACAGTCACCACGTTCTGGCTTCTCCACCAAGGTCACAAGCTGGCACAAAGAACCAACCCCTCAGCTGTTCCTCAACTCCTTAAACCAGCAGAAAATTCGTTTAAAACAATTTTAGTGCCCCCACCTTACACAAAGGCCACCACCACCACCCTCAACTTCTGAAAGTAAAACTTCCAGTAGCTGCTACCACATTTCCTTGGCTCCCCTTCCTCCCTGTGAGGGAGACGGGACAACCCAGGCCCATTCCCTCCTCCCAGCAGCCCTGCTTTCCCGTCCCAGTCACCCCAGTTAGCCCAGTTCATCACAGCACGCTGGCCCCAGACACGCTCAGAAGTGAGATTTGATAGATTTGATCTTGAAATTCCAGCCCTGTTCTTGTCATTTGTCACCTGCTCCTTTTTCTTTGCCTCCAATTCATTTTCTCTTTCACCTCTCAGAAAAAAAATCAGAAAAGAAAAAAAAAAAAAAGAAAAGGAAAAAAAGAGGAATAGAAAGCCCTTCTGTAGATGCTTTTCCCAAAGGTTTTGAGAAGAAATGATGAAATGCCAATATTTCTGTGCTGCTCAGCAATCTCTGAGCAATGAGAGGGAAAGAAAAGGATTGTGACTCCCTGGCCAAGGAAGTAAATTAAAATCTAGTTTCAAGCAGGAGGTCACAGGAAGTGGGAGCTGCTCCCACGTTTAGAATGAGGCTTCACCAATTTCCTGGAGAGGACAAACCCTGGGGACAGAGTGTGCCCGGAAAACCCCTGCTGTGGGGGGCAATGCCAGCCTGGGAGGGCACCCAAAGCACAGCAGGGCTCGGGACATCTCCTGCAGGCACCAGCATCTCTCCACCTCCATTCCCACATTCCCTGGGTGAACCAGAACAGCAGATCTCCTGCTGAGCTTAAAGCCTTGCCAACCTCACCCAGCTCTGCTCAGGGGCACCTAAAGGCACAGCACAGCTCCACGGGCGAGCTGCTCATCCCCCTCATCCCAGGTGTCTGGTAGCTCATTCCGTAAGCACAACCCCCACAGACACTCCCTGACCTCCTTCTCAGGATGGGCTCAACCACTTGAGCCAAAACTTTCCAGAAGGACTTGGCCAGGGAAGTTTCCACTCCTAAAATTCAACCGAGCTCAACGTTACACATTTCTCTTTCCAGATGCTGATGGGGGACATCAGCTCCCCCACCAAGGCTGCCTCCACTCCAATTCCTGCTTTGCAGAAAGGGCAGTGAGACACCAGCACCTTTTAAAAAAGGCCCTCATAACAAATAAATGAGAAAAGAACAATTTCTGCCATCAGAGAAAGAAGGTTTTTTTCACCAATGGTGCGAGGAAAAAGCCTTGGACCAGCTGGTCCGGGAACCACAAGCTGCTGTCATGTACGGGAGGGAAAGGAGCCAAACACAGAGGTGACAGGAGAGAGGGAAAACAAATCTGTGCAGTCAAAACCATTTCTGAGGGAGTTTGTCAAGCTGGGAAGCGAAAAGCACAGCAGAAGTGTTTCTCCTGGTTCCTCAGATGCTCTGAGACAGAGCCTGTAATTTCTCTGCTGCGTTTAGTTATTTAAGTGGGGAGTCAGTGTGGAGGCAGAATCCATAAGCAGAGCTGACAGCCAGTGGGTAAACCTGAGAGAGAGGCACTGCCTGCCTTCCACCCCCCAGCTCTCACAGAGATGTGTAAAAGGGCATTCAAAGCTGTTTGAAAGGGCTTTTAAAGCTGTTTAAGAGAGAGTAGCAGCAAAGAAGAGCTAATTGACAGAAGGCTTCTTTGGTTCGCTCAGAACCGACCACTTTGGCTAACTTTACAACACAGACAAGAGGAGGAAAACCACAAAAATATCAATGGCATGTTGAAATTTTTCAACATTGTCATTAAAATAAACAGAACTCCGGAGTCTCTCCCAGGAGATGCTGTGCATGCAGTCCCTGGCTGCTGGCATACACCCAGGCAGAGCAGTGGCATCCTCCTCATTACAGTCAACATCTACATTGACATGGCTGAGACAGAGTAATTGCCCTCCAGCAGCCTTCAGCAGGTCTCAAAGCAGCACAGGTATCACACAAGCTCTCCAAACCCACTTTTAAACACGTGGCTTCGTGCTGGTGCTGTGTCTCGGCAGTGCATGGAAAAGCTGAGGGAGTTGGGGCTGCTCAGCCTGGAGAAGAGAAGCTTCAGGAAGACTTTAGAGTCCCTTCAGTGCCTGAAGAGACTCCAAGAGAGAGACTTTGGACAAGGGCATGGAGGTACAGGATGGGGGGAAATGGCTTCACACTGACGGAGGGTGATTTAGATTGGATATCAGGAAGAAGTTGCTCCCTCTGAGAGTGGGCAGGCCCTGGCACAGGGTGCCCAGAGAAGCTGTGGCTGCCCCTGGATCCCTGGCAGTGCCCAAGGCCAGGCTGGGCGGGCTTGGAGCAGCCTGAGATAGCAGAAGGTGTCCCTGACCATGACAGGAGGGTGGAACTGGATGATCTTCCAACCCAAACCATTGCAGGATTCCATGGCTGGAGATGACATCCTTTGGACCCTCACTGGTGCCTCCTTGGGCTGGAGACAGGGATTTATTAACCAAAACTCTCCAGCCAGGCTGGGGTATTGCTGCCAAAATCACTGATGCACCTTAGTATTGCTGTGCTATCTCCAAACCTGCCTGGGAAAAAAGGGAATAAAAGAATGCTCATCCCTGGGCAATCCCCTGAACAGCAGTGCTCCAGGCACTTTCTCCCTGCCTGCTCCAGCTGGGATCCAGCAATTCCTGCCTTCCCTTCACTACAAAACCCACAGGCCTTCCCTGGGACCACGGAGAACAGGGAGAACTTTCAAAAACTGAAAGGGCTTTTGTTTCCTTTTGTCTGGGAAGGAACAGGCTGCTGCAGCATGGAAGAGGGAAGTAAATAAAATCACATCAAATAAAACACCCAGGGGGACAGGGTAAGAAAAGAAACACATGTAAAAGGAGGGGTTTGGGTCTGTTAAGATATTTCCGGTGAAAAGAGGGTTCCAGCACTTAAAAAAAAAAGACTCTTAAAAATAATTTCCTCTCCAAACTGCCTGGGTGCCTGCCTCATAATTACCAAGAATGATCACAGACCCATTCATTTGATCCTAAAATTAATACATCATGTTCAGAACGATATAGCATTAATTTATCACAAGATTTATGAAACTTGTACTTTTTTCTAATGAGTTTTATGCAAATTCTGCTCCATCCATTGTTTGCACCCCTAAAAAAAAAAAAGTTCCCTTGCAGAAGCTGCTCTTTCAAAAAGTGTCATTCACTTTTATTGGTATCTGTCCTTCCCTCCTCATCCCCACAACAGGGAGAGGGGGAGAGAGGAGCTGGCTCCAGCCTGGATGTGATCCTGTTCCCAAGGCACAAGTCACGAGCTCTGCAGGTGAACCAACCATTCAAGGCACTAATTTTAAAGGAAATTAACTGGTGGTTCACTCACACCTTTGTCTGAGAAGGGTCAGAGAACAGGAAGAGCAGCAGGGAACTGGGAAATTCAAGTATTTAGACTTCCCGGAGTGGAAAGTCTGTGTTTGGTAAACTTGGAGAATAAACACAAAAGGTGGGAGGGAGGGAAGCATTAGCACTGAGCATCATGGGGTCATAAAGGGGGAAATCCCACGAGATTAATTTAGCTCTTTATGGCAGAGCTGTAAATGCACAAGATGTCCCATCAACTCAGGGAAGCACTTGGTCTAGCACCTTATAAATCCTGAATTTTCCCAAAGACCAGGGCAATCCTTAGGAGCACAGCCCAGATTGTACAAAAGAGGCAGGACCATTTCCAGTTCAAGCACAGCAGGAATACGTATTTCACTCCTGATCACTGCCAACTGGAAATCAGACTGTGATCTTCATCAGAACCCACACAGCTCCCAGGAGGGTGGGGAAAGGGAATTCTGGAAAAACCCTAAACATCAGGTGCAGCCTCACTCCTGGAGCTGCCTTCATGTGACTACTAGCAACTACTTGTGAGTCACGTAGAGGGGTGGGAGGAGGCGGGATGAGCTGGAAGAGCAAAGGAAAACATAAATCTGGGGTTAGCAGAAACATCCCAGCATCGCCTGGGGGCTTTTAAAACTGGCCTGGAGAAGCTGTTAGCAAACCCAAACCTGGCACAGCCCCAGCAGCAGTCCTGCACGAGACCCCAGCCCCAATTTTGGCAGCTCTGGGAGAGGGAGGTGTTCCTCACCTCTGAGGCAAAATCCCCTCCCTGTGCACGGCCAAACACTTCCCGGAGCACTGCTCCACATCCACGCCCCTCTCCAAACAACCCAAACACTCCACACACACTCCCCACTGACTCCTCCAGGAAAGCCTGGCTAATGCAGCCTTGATTACCACATCTGACACAAAGTTTAAACCCTAAATCCACAGAATATCCTTTTCTAATTAACTTGTGAAATCAGTAACACCCCAGAAAGAACAAGGAGTATCTCCTTTGTTCTCTCCTGCCTTCTACCCAACTCCCTCCAAGATGTTCATTCTTTAACTCATTTAGATCAAAGGGAACCAGGTCTCAGCTTGGGAAAACAGGGGCACACACCCACTGCCACCTCCCCCTCGGTACAGAAAGCAGCAGGGCAGAGACCAGAAGATGCAGCTGACCCACAACCCTCCAGCTCAGCGCTTCTCTTTGGCCTTATCGCACTTTCTAGAAAAAACACCAGGGCAAACAGGAGAAGAGCAGGACCCCAGAAATCTATTTCATGAGGTGCTCTGCTACGTGGTCTAAGTAAATGATTTATGAGTAAGGTGACACGTGCGGTATTTTGCATTTTAGCCAGGCAAGGTAATGTAGCTTTGTGTTAATTAGAAAAGAGAAGCTGTTCTGCAATTAATATGAGGTCAGAGATAAAGCTTGTTAGGTTGCAATGCCCAGGGAGCAGGCCTCCCAGGACTGCAGGACACCTCTGGGGAGTCAGACACCCCCAGAACCGTCAGGCAGGGACATCAGCAATGCTAATGGAGAAGTCACAGGATGCTGCAGGTTCCTAGGGGCTTCTAAAGGCCTTCTAATCCAAACCTCCTGCCACGGGCAGGGACATCTTCAACTAGAACAGGTTCCTCAGAGCCTTGTCCAACCTGACCTAGGGATAAAGCACTAAAACAAGATACCCTACCACACTAACTGTAAAAAAATCCTTGCCTACACTTAATCTAAATCAGCTCCCTTTCACCTTAAAGCCATTGCCCCTTTTCCCATTGCAACAGGCCCCGCTAAAAGCCCCGCTGCCAAACTGCTTCCTCCACCAGCAGCCCCGTCAAGCTGAGGAACTGATCAATATGAATGGGGGAAAGAGAGAGGGAAAGAAAAAAAAGTCAACAACAAAACGAACCCGTCAGCAAATTACACTTGCGCAAGTGAACGGGATTCATTCAGGTCTTGTTTGGAATCTCATCTGCGCCTCACAAAAGCCGAAACCTCCCCGAGGCTCTCAGTCTCACAGGGAATACAAACCCTTTTAGTGCTGCAGCTTTTGCCCAGCTGCTCTGCTCCATGAATGGTTCAGGGGAACAAAAATACAGCCATCCTCAGCCCAAATACCACAGGGTGTTTTGCTCCAAAGAGGGATGTGGTGCGAGCATCCATGTCCCAAAGCCACAGGAAAAGATACCAGAGGTCAGGATTTAGTCTGCAGATCTCAGATCCATGGGTAAACCGGCCTTGGACTGTCGCAGTAACTCTCTAAGGTTTCACAACGCGCACTGGGTGATGAATTCTGACTCGTTATAATGAAGATGCAGTGAAATCCCTTCCTGATTTATCTCTCCAGAGCTGAGTTAGTACCTCCTGATCTCCAAGATATGGCTGCAGTAAAAGCAGGACTTGAGCAACGGGGCAGGAATTAGAAACCCAAGGCAGCCAGTTTTGGAAAGGTCACATTTCCTGCTCCTGTGCCTCCCCGGATCATAGAGTTGTGGCAGGATTTGAGTTGCAAGGGCTCTTAAAGACTACTTTAAGGTTTCAACCTCCCTGCCATGGGCAGGGACACCTTCCACTATCCCAGGTCGCTCCAAGCCCCACCAACCTGGCCCTGGACACATCCAGGGACGGGGCAGCCACAACAAAAGCAACAAAACCTTTCAGAGAACCAAGAGAGACAACCAGGGGCTTGGAAGTCTCTCCTCAAAAAGGTGACAGAGCCTGAGAAACACACGCAGCCCATCAACCCAACTCCTCCAGGCACAACCCAGCTCCTCGGGGCTGGGATGACTGTCACAACTTGGACCGGGAGCATTTCCTCCCTCTTTTTCCCTCTGAAATGCCAAAGGGGAGGTGGGGGGAGACTTGGCAGGTGGTGCCTGGGTGTGTGAGGCAGGAGCTTATCTGCGGCCCGCAGTAAATTGCTTGTTGATGAATGAGGCTATTTAGGAGCCGGTGGTGCCAGCGCCGCTGTTATTAATGACAACGACGTGCAGAGACATTTAAAGAGCGGCCCCACGTCCCGTTGTCCCCTGGCCTGTGAGTAATGGGGCACTTCAGCTACTGCGGGGCTCCACAACCAGCTCGGCCTGTTTAACAACAGCAACAAAACAAGGCCCAAGGAAATGGATGGAGAGCGCCGGACTGATGGCTCCAGCATGCTGATAGAGCAAAGCAACTCCGGGAGAAGGTGGGCAAAGCTCCAGGCTTTGGATGGAATTAAACCGAACCCAAGGCTCTTCCACTCATCCCTGTAAGCTCCCACCAGCCACACACAGCGCCTTGTTCTCCCAAGCCACGGCCCTGCGCAGCAAACCCACCCCAAAACCGGGGAAGAGCCAAACCACAAGAGCCACAACCGCAAGCAGCAGCGGTCCAGCCGTACCTGCAACACGTGGCACACGCTGGAGCACAGCAAGGGTGATATCTGCTGAAGCCCAGGAGGCTTTCACAGGGCCATTGCCTCACTCTGCACGTCACAGATGTCTAAACATGGCCAAGAGGACAATGAGCGAGAAATAAAGGGGCTGTTTATTGCAAGAGGAAACCTTGGAGCAGAGCTCCACAGTGGCTGGTGGGAGAGCCAGGCAGAGCGTGCGAGCACGCAGCTGTAAACTTGTTTCTGAGTTAATATACCCACGAGTGTTTTTCTTTTCCTATGAAAGCACACTCTTCTGCAAACAAACATCTGGAGAGCTCGGCTACAGCTGGACCATTCTCCCCAGTGGCTGGAGCGTTCAATTAATTTGGCCTTTCTCATTTGCGAGTTGTCTGCAAATAGACTCGGGTTTGCGGGGATTTATTTGTTATTTGAATATATCCGGTGAATGGTTTATTAAAAACATATTTCAGGCAAAGGATTTCTCGCTAATTGCTCCTACAACTGTCGCTCTGAGTGCTGGCAACTGGCAGCTCACCCCACATAAATGGTCACTGTGGTCAGGTGGGAATGCCTCTGCACGTTGATGGAATGCAATCCACCTCTGGAAAGAGCTTTCCGAGGGTTTGTGGAGGCACCTGCACAAAAATGTGTTCCCACGCACACACAGCATCCAGCCTGCCTCAGCTTCCCAAAAAAGCACAGCACAGCCTGGCCAGGGCTGTAACAGAGATGGGCAGATACTTGTTTCTTCGTGTAGAATAGTTTAACCTTTATCATGCACAGTTTATTTTTATATGGTATTAAAAGGTACTGTGCTTGAATTTAACAGGTTAGCAAATTATTGAAACTCAGTTTATTGGCTGGTAATGGTCTGTACATGTTTATTAAACTTTTTTCTTGCTACATGTGTTTACTTTTTTTTTCACGGATTCTCATGGGATAGACTTTATTTTTATAGGTGCAAACTCTTTTCTCACAAGAACAGATTGTTATGCAAACTGTTTTTAATTCTTACGATTCTTTTCTCACAGAAACTTCTCAGGCTAGGTGCTAGCTTAGCTGAAATAGCAAGGTCTGATTTTACAAGGCCTGTAAAGGCCTGTTTTATAAGGTTTTACTTACATGTGACAGTGCAGAAGTGGCCACAAAGAGAACAAGAGCAGGGTTGAACACCAGAATTAACTGACTTTAGGCACCAAAAGCATCTCTCAAGTCACTTCCACAGCACCTTGCAAGAATCCACGGGGCTCCTGACTCAGGATGCTCCCTGCTCAGGTGCCCTTTGTGTCAGAAGTCCAGGAAACGCTGCAGGAATTCCATCACACCAGCAAGGGAGAACAGGGTGAGAACGGAAGCAGTCAAGGGCTGTTTCCAAGACTGATGCAATCCCTTGGGGGTGCAGTGAGCCCAGACTCCTCCTCGAGAGTGTGCTACAAATTGTAGGTTATACAGTACCTGTGACAGGTCTGAAATCACAAATCCTCCTACAGGAGCAGTTCTCCTCTTCTGCTAGACAGGACAAGGGGAAATGGCTTTAAACTGCCAGAGGGCAGGGTTAGATGGGATTTTGGGAGGGAATTGTTCCCTGTGAGGGGGGACAGGCCCCGGCACAGGGTGCCCAGAGCAGCTGTGGCTGCCCCTGGATCCCTGGAAGTGTCCCAGGCCAGTCTGGACAGGGCTTGGAGCACCCTGGGCTAGCAGATCCCGGGGTTGGAATGAGATGGTCTAACGCAAAGCATTCCAGGATTCTGATTGCCCTGGCCTGGGTGACCTGTGAGAGCCTGGCTGCTCTTTCTGCAGGCTGGGTCAGAGCTGCAGGGGGTGGCTGGGCCTACACACCCCCCACCCGGTGTCCAGAACAGCCTGCACTCTAAAAAAACTCCCTCAGTCACATGGAAAACCAAATAACATTTTAAAATCCAAGCTGAACACAAAACTCCACGCTAAATCCCAGCTGCTGGGTTGTTTGAAAGCAAAAAGAAAGCAATCACCGAGGTTTCACAGACTGTTCTAAAAGTGGAAATTTATGAAGAGAAAAGTGATCCAATAAGTCCCAGTTTTAGGCTTCTTTCTTTCAATTGCTCAGAGAGAAGACTTTCAGAGCTTCTGTTTCCCCTGAAGCCCTGATTGAGGGAGAAATGGGTATTGACCACCAAATTCAGCATCTCCCTGCTACCTGTACCCATCAGAGATTCCTGTGACCCGACAGGTGTCACACACATCCATTTTTCCTGCCCCTCTGGAGCAGCAGCCTCCAACTCCCATGCAAACCCAGCCTCTTCAGCACATTCACTAGAGCTGAACCTTTCCTGTGCTACTGGACCATTTATTGGATGAAGAAAACCCACCCTGCTCTTTCCACCTAACACTGATTTCCAGATTTGAATCCACATCAGCCACTTGGCCCCACTGAAGGACCGTGTGGATTTCCATAAAGGAATCTTGGTGCATCACAGCCCAGAGATGAGCCATCCCACAGCCCTGGGGACACTGTCCCAGGGGCCACCAATCCCCATGGCACAAGAGACAGCTAAAAACCTCAAAGAAAACCCCAAAACAAACTCAATCCACCAATCCAACCACACCACAGGCACTTCCATGCAATGTTGTTTCGTGAGCAGTGAGCTGCCATCAGCAAGAAATGCACCTTTTTTCCTCCTTCCCATTAAAAGCGAGCCATTCTTCTTTGGGTTTGGTTGTCCTTTATTCTAGCCCTTGTCCTTGGCAGGATGCAGAATACCCTGGCCTAGATAACTCCCACAAATTCCTCAAATTTGGGCTGAGATTATATTTGTGGTTATTAAAGAGTGACAATAAACCTTATCAATCAAGAGTCAATGCAAAAGGAATAAGGGAAGGATTTTCCTAGGAGTGAAAGTGCAAAAAATTCATAACCAACTTAATACCCGTACCAATAAGAGATACTCATAATGAATCTACTTTAAAACCAGTTTGACTCTTTCCATAAGAAAAAATGAGAGGAAGAAGAGAGACCCTGGGGGTCCCAGCCCTGGCCCTCCATCTCCTCACCCCAGGTGTTTCTTATGCAAAAGCCCTGCTCCTCTTTCATCTCCACCTCTTGCCTGAAACACAATTCCAGGCTCCTCAAGTTTTGGGATGCCTGTGTGTGCCCTCAGAAGAGGATGTTGTCCCATCTGTCCCTCGTGTCCCCTCACAGGCATGTCCCCAGGCTCCCTGCAGCCTCCCTTCTGCCGTGCCTCCCAAATGACTGATGAGCCTGCACGTTGTTTTTGAGCAGCTCACATGCCAGGCAGGATGACAGACCTTGGGAACCTGGGCATTAATCTGGAGATTTATAGTCAAATCTGTCACGCTTGGGGAAGCTTTTTTCCCCCCAAGAACTCTGCCTGAAGGTCGCTTTTCCCTGGGCAATAAGCTCCAAGAAACTTCCTCAGTCACCTTGGCCCCCACCAAATGGAAAGCAAAGGACGGGGACAGTCACCAGATAACGTGCCCAGCCTCAGGGCACAATTTTTTTCTGGTATATTTTATATATATATATATAATTATCTATGTTTATATATTCTCCTCTCCCCACTGAGGCTGATGGCAGACACAGGAGGAGCTGCTGAAGAACAAGAAATCCAGACATTGAAGGGTGCCCTGAGTCTTGGAGCAGGCGGAGGGAAAACACCTTCCAGGAGCTGCTGCCCTGGGCTGGGTGACAATTTCAGGCCAACAGCTAAAGAAAAAAAAAATAAATAAACCTGCCCAAACCAGGCTTAGCTGGGCAGCTGGATAACAGAACTGGAGGCAAAGCCCACCATGCACATGGATGAGAGCCAGGACCACGAGCAGTTCCCACCTGAATGTTCTCACGGGATGCCCCAAAAGGATGCTCTGGGATGAGCTGGTTCCCAGGAGAGGCTCTTCTCTGCACACCACTTCCCTGTGCCAGTTTCCCAGGACATTCCTAAAAGCCAAGCCCTTTTCCCAAGGCCCCAGACACCCCAAATAGGAGGGTGCCTGTTAGGAGGGATCCCTTGGAGAGGGCAAGAGCTCTTCTGCCCTCCTAGAACGCGTCAGGACGGGCTGGTGGCGCACGTGCTGGCAGAACAGATCAATTCCGACAAGGAACACTCCTGAGGTTTATATAGTCAGGGCAACGCGAATAAAACCAGTGAATCATTTGTTCAGTCAATTTTAGCCATCCCTAACAACGAGCTGTCTGACAGCAGACCACAAATTTCTCTAGTGTATTCTTATTTAAAGCAATAATCCCTGAGGATCATGCTTAGGCTCCGGCTTGTTTAGGAAGCGCAGGCTATAAAGATGTTTCAGAGGGATACAATGTTCACTGTGCCCTTTCTTCCCTTGTCTGAGCTGTCAGATCAAGTTTACAAGGCAAACAGGGATGACTCCAAATCAGAAATTTGCTTTCTCTTAGCACTCTTGGCAACATCCATGGAATGCTCCTGCCTGTGACCTGTGCAGGAAGACCGACCTGCACAGCGCCAAAGGTATCTGCTTACAAAAATACGCTCCCCACAGACATTTGCACCACTTGGCCAGCTTGTCACAGGGTTAGGGACGAGAGAAAGTCTCCCTAGAGCGAGTCACAAGACTGTGGATGGTGATAGAGTCACTGCTTTGGTGCTTTCCAGGCTGGCATGTGTGGGTAAAAGGTATGGAAAGGAACAGGGATGAAACACACAAGAAAGGCTTTTGAAACTAAAGAGTTTCAAGAGCAAACACTCCACTACAACTTCCCTTTCAGGACAACAGGCACCCTTTTCTTTCCCAAAGACTTCCCTTGCACATCCTTCCAAGCTCTTTTTCCCTCTCCTCACTGGAGCAGCCAACACCTGCTGCACCTTGCACCTCCACATCCAGCTCCTTCCCTGCCTTCCCAAAGCATTCCCATGCTCCAGCAGAGAACCACACACATATCCCCAGGTCCCTGCAGACAGAAGCCACCAGGTGACAAACACATGTTGGGCCAGGAAGAAAGGGGGAGCAGAGAGGAGGCAGATTTGCAGGCTCTGATCCCAGGCGCCTGACCCCCTCTTCTCTCTCGTTATGGATGAGGTAAATTAGCTGTGACACTCATTAGCTGCAGCTCCTAATTAGTGAAAATTAATATTGGTTTTGATAGAAGCGTTGGCTGAAGCTCTCCCAGGCAAAGGCATTATTGACCTTGTTATCCTGTTTAAAAGCAAGTTACATCATAGAAACTACTACTTCTTGTGGAGCCGACAGACTGCAGCCACCTCCCACCCTTCACAGCTCCCTTTCCCTTCCCCATCAGGGCCAAGAGACAGATCCAGCCCCTGCCAGGCCACCCTCAGCCCCATGGGCACCTGCACCCATGCCTGGCAGCGTCCCAAGCCTCCCCATCCCTGCATGCACCCCAAAAATCCCAAGCCCCGTCTGACTGATGGTCCCGGGTCCTCCATGTCCCATTCCAACATCCATTGTCCCAAGGAACTCCAGACACAGCAGAGGAATTGCTCAGCACCACCTCCACCCACAGTTCAAAAGAAGAAATGAAGGGGAAGAGCTGCAGTGCAATGGCAGTGACCATTTAACAAGAGACAGGAGCAGCATTCCTTGACCTCAGAGATCCCCACCCTTGGGAGCCTGGGAATCCCACGGTGGCAAAGAAACAGACACCAGTAAAAAAAAAGGAAGAATATTTGCCACCAAAGTTGTACATAAAAACCCCACCACAGTGCATTATTCACACATTAATAACAATAAAGGTGTCAGGCTGCCAGATAAGAAGTTAATCTTGTTCAGAGCACAATTAGGGATGCCATTATGCAGCCACCTGGGGCCACTTGCACAGGCAGTGGGTTTCATGGAAAGCAGGGATGAGCCCCTGCCTGGTGAAGCAGCTGGCCCACCCCTGCCTCTCCCCCCTCTCCAGCCAGGGCATCCCAAATACTGACGTTGCATCTTGTTCAAAAGAGGCTGAGTGCAGATCCACGACAGGAAAACTTCTTTTAAAGAGCATTCCTCCACTCCTGGGAGCAGCATCCCAGTGAAAACTGTCCCTCTGCCCGCCTGGATAACACCACTGGGTACAGGGTACGCGAAGAGGAAACCCAGAGCACCTACAGTATTTGCCAGTCCTGGGGTGAACTTCTGCTTCTGAGGGCTGGAGGGGGGAATACCACCACTGGAAGACAGGTTCTCCAACAGATTCCAGCTGATTTTACAGCGGGATGCCCACCAAGGACAGCAGTTCTGGCTTTTGAGATGAACTAACCAGCAAAATAAAAATTACCCCCACCTTACAACCTGGGATGCAACATCAACCTCCTGATTTAAAATCCGTGGAGACCTCCCCTCTCTCCTAGGAGACACCTTTCCCACCTATAGCTGCCAGAAACTGCCTGTGCAGCATCCCAGCACCAGTCAAACTCATTTTCCTGCCACTGCTCTGTGAACTCCGAGGGAGCTCCCAATTTTTACAGCTCCAGGAGATCACCCTGTTGCAGTGCAATCAAACCAGCTTGGAGTTTTTTTTTTTTCCCCCAATACACAGTCTTAATTTCTGACTCTTTCCCCCAGCCCCACCAAAGCAGGTGGGCAGTGACTTCTGGCTGATGCCCTCTGCAAGCCTCACTCCTCACTCTGCACCTGATGGGAGCACAGACCATTTTTCCAAGGCAAAGAACAATCCAGGGAGATGTTTTTTCCCCACACCCTTCACACTCCTAGGAAAGCTGCTGGGAGAGATGTGGAGGCAGGATGGTGCTTTCTGTGTGGTCCCCTCACTTCTTGCCTCACTAGCCCACTACCCACCAGTGCTCCTTTGCAGGGAAATGCTGCTGTATCCGGCAGGATGTGTTTAATTCGATGCTGCTGTCATACAGGGAAAGGTGCATTTCCAGAGTCAGGCTTTTCCGCAGTGCTGTTACTTATTTTACAGTCTTCTGCCACATCTTATTCCTTCCCCTCTATTTCCCAAAATCATTAGTAACAACCATTAATCTCTGCCTGGGAGGATGCTCCTCGCTTCTCGCCATACCCCAAATTATTCGTCTCCCTTGGACTTTTTGTATTTCAAAATATTTTTCCCCCCCTCTTCTTTTCAAATTAACTGCTTGAAACCAAAACAGCAGAGCAAGTAAAGCCACTGCATCACTGTTTATGAAAGGATACTACGTTCCACAACACCAGCTCTCACTTCAAAGCTAATAATCAATTAGAAAGGAAAAATAAAAAGGTTTCTCCGGATTCAGGTACCAAATCACCCTCCTAATTGCTCACAGGCAGCGAGACAACCTCCGTGATACAATACCAGAGCCTCGACAGAGCGGGCACCTGACAAAGCCATGCAGATGAATGGAATAAAATTGAGTTACTAACCATTAAATGTCAAGTGTTTGAAATCTTTCCCCCTCGTGTACCCAGCAATATTAATAAATCTTTAAGAGAGGGAGCGCATGGAGCTTTTTCACTGCTCTGGCCAGCGCTGCAAATGGAGCAGATGTTTTCACAGAGTTGTCCAACAAGGCTTTCTTTCCCCCCCTCCCCAAGTGGCTACAGTTAATTCAAAAGCCATCAATGTACCCAAGCAGTTTGACAGGAGGAACCAATTTATTAACTCCCCCTGCCAATCAAGCACATTAAGCCATTCAAAGGCAGGAGGGTGCATTAGCACACGCCTGCCATAAATCAGTTTAAGAGATGGGGAGGGGATGGGAGGCGTGCAGCACTGCTGAGGCCACCCACAGCCCCCCAAACCATGGGAAACGTGACAAAACAAGCTGCCCAAGAGGTGGCCCTGCCACCCAGGCAATCAAGCTCGACCTTCCTTAACTCTTTGTTGTTGTTGTTGCTGCTTTTCTCCCTCGGCTTTTTTGGCTTGTTTTACACCAGTAGGCAGCAGCCACCAACTGGTGGTGGCGGCGGTGGCAAATAGTTTGAATTTCTTTTCTTAAAGAAAAGGACTTCCACGGAGCCCAGTTATAGGAAGCTTTAACTGAAATGGTAAAATTCTATAACACATGTCATCATGGTGTGGTCTGGGCTGAAAGGGAGCTTGAAGACCACCTTGTTCCACCCCCTGCCATGGACAGGGACACCTTCCACTATCCCAGGTTGCTCCAAGCCCTGTCCAACCTGGCCTTGGACACTTCCAGGGGTGGGGCAGATCCAGATTGCAGAGATCTCAGATGTGCCAACGTTAGAAGCAAGGGGTAAAGGAGTTAGGCTCAGGGCTTTTTCCTTCTTTTTTAAACTCACGCAACTCAAATACATCAAGTTTCCAATCTGGCAAAGCACACAAGCGTGTTCACCACTGTTTGCAACCAGAGCTTTCTTTTCTGATAGTGAAATCATAGCTCACCTTTCCCACCAAAAATAAAATTTTGAGTGTATGCAAATGCAAGAAATACCCCTGGCTATAATATATCCTTAGAATAGGAATACATCCACAAAGACACACACATATACATATATACACGTGTATGTCTCCTACCTTGAATATACACATGCATATCCATACATACGTGCTTTCCCTGCCCCCCTTGTGTTTTGCTCTTTGTTAAGCCTGATTCACATTATTATCCCTGGTCTTTATCAGTTTTGCCATCCACGTTAATGCCTCCAATCATCCTAGAAGGCCCAATTCACCTGAGCTGGACAGCCCTGACATCCAAGCCTGGGCATCCCAGAGTCACAAGGAACAGGGCACAGCCAACAAGAAGCTAGCCCACAAATGAAGCTCCTACAGGCAGCCCTACACAGATAATTAATGCTGATAAAACCATCCCAGACATGAAAAAAATCACCCCAGCCCTCATTACCAAACTCACACATCTTTCTCCCTCTCCCTGGAAAGGGCTTGGCCCCTGTGCCAGGGCGCAAAAGGTGGCGAGATCAAACCTCGGGATGGTTTGATGAGGTGCTTGCCAGGAGCAAGGTTACCCTGGCATGTTAATGAGTCCATATTGCAGATATACTTTCTTCCTGCTCCCTCTTCCCCTTCTTTAACATAAGCATTAATGTTACTGCCTATTAGCAAAGCAGATATGAAAGTTTAAGTGATTGATGAAGTGATTAATTTAATGACGCAGGGTTAAGGGTTTGGGTGGGAGTGGGGCTTTTTTTTTTAAACCTGAAGTTATTCCTGATGTTGGGAATAACTAATTTCCTAGCCTTAAGTTTTCATTAAAGATGCTGTACTTTCTGCAGCTCAACAAGTAATTTCATCAATGGGCCTTCAAATGACAGAAAAAGGGCTTGAGTTGAGAGAGCTGAGATCCCCTTCCTAAGCTCTCCTCAAATATTGCTGTTCAGCACACTCAGAAACGAGGCTGCTCCTCTGAAGAGCACTCAGGAACCCTGAAAATTCAGGTTTAGGGAGTAAACAGCCATTGGGAGATGGACAAACACTGCAGAGGAAGGTGAGGTGGCCACAGCCTCCCTTTGTGAAGGAGGATCTCCGCAATGGCCACAAGGAAGCTTGTGATGCAGGCTCAAACACACACTATCTCCCTCATGGCCAGAGTCTGGCATATTCCTCCTCTGGAATTACCCTTCCTAAAAGGCCAAATCAGTTCTGCCTGCTGCACACAGGCACCCCACAGGTGTTTGCTTCCTGGGCAGCCCACCCAGGAAACAAACCAAGGAGTTTAGGGTGCTCTGGTGCTTGCCAACTCACCTTATTTCTGTCAGATAAGCAACAAAAGCAGCTCTGTGGGGTGTTGTACCATTATGAACTGCAATCTCCCGTATCAGGAGCCAACACACCTGGTCCCCAAACTCTGTAACCAGCCACAGACCAAGCAGCACCAGCTGGGGATTATTTACACGCAGCAGCCTGATTTCACCAGCAGCTGAAGTTTACCAAAGACGATCCCACAGCAGAGGGATGGGCAGCTTCTCTTGTCCTCTCACAGAACAGTTTGGGTGGGAAGGGACCCTGGAAACCATCTCTTTCCAACCCCCTCCCACGGGCAGGGACACCTTCCACGGCCCCAGGTTGCTCCGAGCACTGTCCAGCCCGGCCTTGGACACTTGCAGGGATGCTTGGACACCACTGTGAGTCCTACAAATCCACCTCACCTTGCAAGCCTACCATCAGCTAGGTCTAAATGCCAGTCCAGCTGAAACCCAGCTCTGCAGAGTAGAAGAAAAGCCCTTAACACATAGATCTAAACATTGCTATCCCACAGCACGGGGAAAGATCTCCCAGCTTTGAGCTCCCCCCTTCCTCCTAACTGCACACTCCCTTGCCTTCCTGACTGGGCAGCAGCTTTTCTGTGGAGCATTTTTGGAGCTGTGTCAGCAAACACACACAAATACAGGGGCGGTTTTCCCACTAGCAGCTCACCCGGCTGCGAGGAAGGCAATGACTCCTGGCTAGGACTCTTCCAACGCCCCCGGTGTTCCTCCTACCGCCTGCACGGCATTAATCCCAAACTTTAATCCTGAGCCGCACCCTCCTCGTTAACCAATTAGCACCCCATTAACAGCGTGCCTCTGGGGTACTTTAACCCCGTGGTGCGCCGAGATTGATTTATAATTTTCTCTTTAGCTTTGGCACCTCATTTGGAGCAAGAGGGACACGAGAGCAGGTACACCCACACCCCCACCCCCCCCAGCAACAGAAGACGCCAAAAGGAAAAATGTCTGGTGTCAAATGACCACAGCCCTCCACCCAAAGCTGTCCCCAACAGATGGCCCCCAAGCCTCGTGCATGGATATCCGAGCTCCGAAGTGATTTAATCAGCCCAGAAGCATGCAGGGATCAGAGAGCCAGCGCTTTTTCCGGTCTTTTCCCTTCCAGTGATGCATTTGGAGGAGCCCGGGCGCCGCGGTGGTGGTGGTGGTGGGCAGATGCCGACTGCTGTGGGATCAAACAAGTTTAGCCCAGGCTCAGTCTCACACTGATAACTCTATCTTCAGCAGCAGCTTGAGCGACCCAGCACCCCCGGGGACCTTTCCTGGGTGCCAAAGCATCTCCCTGTCCAGAGCATGGCAGCAAAAGGCAGTGTTGGAAGCGATGATTTGCCTTGCTTGGAAAGGACAGATGTAGAGTGTGGAGCATGGAAGCCTTCCCTGCCTAGAGAAGAAAATCCCTCTGGCCTGGTCCTTGCCTAGGACAGAGAATTAAATTAACTCATCCCCAAATATCAGAGGGATGTGCTGCCTCAGATCCACGTGAGGAGTTACCACAGAGCACCCTGCCTGTGGAATACCACGTTCCTCTTTAGTTTGCTTGTGAAACAATTGTGTCCCAGCAGGCACGAGGCGTCACACACCAACCTAAAACCTTTCAGTGGCCACCAGCCAGCAAAGTACACCCACACCTCAGTGGCAGCCCCCTATCCCTGGCTCCTCTGAGGCTGCAGCAGCCTCGGGGGCACAACTCCACGGGCAGCCCCTTCTGCATTAGGTCTTACAAAGAGCAAGGTTCAGCTCTGCCTATTCAAATTTAGTGGAGAAATATCCCTGCTCACAGCCTTTGCCAGCTCAGCAAAAGCTGCACGGAGCAGAAAGAGGGCAGAGCAAGCCATGAAATTCCCTGTCAGCCATCCACCCACCCATCCATGGGCCTTGCTCTCTGAGCACGGTGGAGAGCACAGCCCAGGCCTCCTGGGAGAGCCACAGAGCCAGAGGGAAGGAAAAGGGGGCTCTGAGCAGCCTGGGTCACTGGGCATGGTGCTGAGCTGGCACTGCCTGGGGCTGTCACTCCACACTGCTCCTGACATGGGCACTTCTGGCTCTCCTTGGCCCTGCCTGTCCCAGCATAACACCTGGGAGGAGGCGCCGAGGCAGCCAAATTTGGGGGACCCGGGGCTGAGCCTCTCGCCAGTCACAGCAGGAATCCCAGTGAGCTGGTGGATGGGGTGGAGAGCCCCGAGCCTCAGCTGCAGACATTCCCACCCGGGAATAGGTAATGGACTCAAACTCAGGCAGCCTCTGCAGAAGTCCTGTGGGAGGCCAGCCTCCCCAGCTGTCCCAGGTGCTGTCACCAGCTTCACCAGCACATCCTCACATTGCCCAGGGAATGGTCAGCCCACCCGGTGCCCTGCACTGCCCAGGCTCAGCAGGCTGTGCAGGGACACCAGCCCTTCATGGAATGGTGTGGGCCAGAAGGTGTAACAGATTATTTGTCTCTGCCAGGGTCGGGATTAACACCCAGGAGTCATAGTTGGATGTTTATGGTTTCTTATCTATTTACAGACTCAGGGGCCTTGAGCTCTAACTAGCAAGTTAGAGAACAGAGGTAAAATGGAGATGGTTCTAATGCTTTCCAAGGTAATTTAAGCTCTAATTACCCAATGACGAGGTCACACCTATATTATTTATGTTTCTGACCCAATAATGACCACCCAAGGCCTGCAGTGCAGACCTCTTTCACCCAATTGCAGAAAACCACCCAAACCCATGCAGAAGAAGAAGGTAAAGAAGAAGCACTTAGACAACGCCTTAAAACCTCCATATTGTTTCACATATACTACTATATACTAAAATCCCAAAATCTAAGCTTCCAGCATTCCAGCAAGAAGGGGCCTTTAAGATCATCTTGGTAGAACCCCCTGCCATACTCAGGGGCATCTCTCCCCAGGGGCTCACAGCCCCATGCAACCTGAGCTACAACCCAGACGGAATCCCTCTGCTGGTTTCCAGCAAGGCACCATTTTCCAAGACCCGATGGGCAGGAGGGGACACACACTCTGTCCCCACCTGGGTGGCCATGCCCCTGACGTGACACGGCCCGCGGGCAAGGCCAAGTGCACGTTATCACCTCAAGTGCAGTGGATGGAAGTGTCTCCCACTCTTTTTAAGACAACGTTATTCCAGTGACGCTAAAATGTTATCGCTAGGATGAAGGGGAAGTGGAATTGCACTCGTCTGAATGGCCTCTTTTGTCACGCATTTTGCAAGGCGTTGAGGCATGAAAGCTTTCAGAGAAACCTGGGTGAATCCAAGCTAGGTGGTTATAAGGCTACTTACAGACCTGACATGATGGATCATCTTCATTTTCCCACTCCTGTCCTGCTCACAGCAAATCCATTTGCTGGGCAATTAGACTCCAGTCATTACATTATGCTAAGGAGACACTCCTTTGGCAGCAGCAGGGACCCTGACCAAGAGGAGCCTGGAGTGCTGCCTGCCCATTCCCACCTGCTGGCAAATCCAGGGCTGCAGCAACTCCCGTGGCAGCAGTGCCACCTTCCCAGGGCCCTCCAGCCACTCACCTGGCATCCACAGCATCCCTTGCCATCAGCCCTCCAAAAGGTCTGGGATTAGGCGGAATGGCCCTCGGAATGATTTTGCTTAAGGCAAACAGCAGCAGGATCAAGATGGACAGTGCCTCTCCTGCACACTCTTCTCCCAAGGGCTGTTATCCAGATGGATAACACTCCCATTTTCCAAGTAAAATGCAGGGTGATACAGCTGCTGGCGGCTGGCACGGGCTCTCCTGGAGCCCTGTCTTGCCCATACCACCACAGCCCAACCAGCCACCATCCCTCCTCCTCATCCTCCTCTCCAGGCCTCTCCCTCCTTCTCCTACAATTCCCTCCTGGAGCTCCCATCTCCGACTCCCTCTGCACGTGTGTGTGTGTGTTTCCATTGCTTCTGGGTGAAATAACTGACTACAGGGTCAGTCCACCTGAAAATTGCTCTCCCCAGACCTAAATGAAACAGATGGGCATTGATGATGTTTTGGGAGAAATTAATCAGCCTGGACCGGCGGCAGCGCCAGCGGCTCCCTCGGCCCAATCTCACCTAATGAATTCCGAGCTCTCTGTCTTAATAGCTCCTGACAAGACTAATTTACTCTTGTAAGTGATTAGAGGGGGAATGATCTCTTAATTGTTGCTTAAGATCCCTTTCGGCATGGCAGGCAGCAGGCAGGGAGCTGCTGGGTTTGGAGGGAGGGGATGCTGTAGGGAGGGGCGCTCAAACAGACCTCAAAAAAAGACACTTTTTTTTTTTTTCCAGGGAGCAGGCACCACACTGTTCTGCTGCTCACACTCAGGATCTAAGAAAGGTGTTTCCAGATGCTACTTTTTTTTTTTTTTTTTTAAATCTAATAGCCC